>NTHP01000006.1:461485-508920 GCA_003416845.1 Oplegnathus fasciatus | reverse complement strand
CACACACACACACACACACACACACACACACACAGATTACCTGGCTCCCACGCAGTCATCATGTACCTCCAAGACTTCAGCAGTGGGAGCAAATGAAGCACAGGAGCACCAACATGCTGTACTTGTTGTCTTTTCTCGCTCTGAATACAGCAATCGTCCTCTAACACTGAGAGCCATGTGGGTTTCCTGTTAGTTTGCAGAGGCTTATGTAATTGCAGAATAGAAAACCCCACAGCAACCACTGCGGTATAATTTTATCTGCGCCCNNCCCCCCCTCCCCGAAATATCAGACCAAAACTTTGTATGAATATTTAAGACGCACAGAGCTTTTTCTGTCCGTTTGAGTTGCAAATGAAACAACAGCACTGACTGGGAATAATTCCAACAGCCTCTAATACAACTTCTAAATTAAATCTTCACCCATCTTTCCTCCCTGATAAGTCTGGCATTTAGATAAGGAACCTTCTGCTCATTGGAAAACCTCATCTCATATTTATCAGAACCCGTGTGAGCTTGCCGCGTATAGAGTTGCAGACTCCGATCTCAAGTCAGCACGCTGTTAATCTTTTTGATCTACCTGATCCACCCCACTGTCTGCCCAACACACACATGTGCTGATTTAATGCAGTGCAGAAATTAAATACACGATATCTCATGGACTTAACACACTATAAGGTCGCGCAAGGTTGAGAAAATAGTGTGTCTAGACTTTGTAACAGCCCAGGACGGGGATATCTTCTTCCTGATTTACTCGCTATATTTTTACAGTCCCTTGAAACTTAATGGCACGTCAGAGACATATTGGAAAACCTTGCTAGCGCATGATTTTTTACACTCATTCACATCACAGCTCCAGCACTTGATGAAATATGTTTCAGCGTGGTTAACCTGTAATCATAGTCTCCGTGGGCATCATCTGAAATGCAACTACACAGACTTTAGGCATGCTACTCATTGTTTGTCTACAAAAATAGAATTTTGGATGGAAATCAAGCTAAATTTTGAATTCTCTCTGAAGTTTTTCATCCATATTAGTGTTTTTAGATCTCTGTTCTGTAAATGTTAGCCATCTACACTCAAATGCCAAAAGAATTGGAAAAACAGAAAAATGTCTTCTTTTTCTCCCTCTTTTATGTTTAATGGTGGTTTTCAAACCCTGAAATGGGGTTGAATATACTGTATAGGTTGTTGTGACACACATAGCCGATAGCTGAAACAATTAGTCAATTAATCAATTATTTGATCCTTTTTTTTTTTTTTAGAAGCAAAAATGCCAAACATTCCCTGGTCCCAGCTTCTGAAGTGTGAGTATTTGTATAAATGACAGGCAACTGAATATCTTTGGGCTCTGGGAAATTATAACGGTCATTTTCCAATATTTTTTGACATTTTATCGACCAAATGATTAATTGAGAAAATAGATTAATGGATAATGAAAATAATGATTAGTTGCAGCCCTACTTTAAAGCTTAGTTTGGTCACTTCTGACTCCCTCTGTGGTTATGCCCAGACACTCCACACAGGTGTAGACACTGACATATTTTTCTGTTCTGTTAAAATAAATAAATGCACACATTTGAGGGTCAGATTCAAGGCTGTGCTATTCAAGGCTAATCGTAATAGCGGTTATTTTGGGCATGCAGTGCTTTTTGCATAGACGGTGTTCAGTAGCTGGCAGTTGGAGCACTTCAAAAGGGTATGAAACTCTCCCAGCCATCATCAGTACAAAAGAGTGCCTGCATTGAAAAGAAATGTTCTTTGATGAAATGTCAAAGGTATGTGGGGTGTGACTGCTTCCTTGCTGTCAGCCATGGTGGTACTGTTGCTTGCATGTCCCATCTTAGCTCAAACCTTCCCCCACTTTGAATCAAATTTGGATTTTCTGGATCCTACAACTGCCACGATTGCATAAAACAGTAAACTTAAATCCAGTTTGCAAAATGTCTCTAGAGAACCTGTTTCTTCTACAGTCTGTGATTGGCATATTTCATTAAATTACTTTTTTTTATACTTGTGCAATTGTCTTACAACAGACACAAAACATGTGTCAGTGATGTAGTGGTATAGGCTAGGAAAAGTTGGAGGCTACGGAAACATGGCCTCATAACATCGCTGGCAAGTGAACTGAAGTGCACTGGCCATGTTTGCAAAAGATATATCACATGATAAAAAGCTCATTCTTTGTCTGCGCTGCAACGTGAGTTGCAATTTATCTACTTTGGAGAGAGTTTTGGAAAACATCCATTTTCTGATCACACTGGCTTAGTGCAGATGGAAGGCCAAAATGGAGAGACAAGATGAGTTTTTGAATTTATCTGGATAAGAGCAGACGTGGTCTGAGAGGGAGAGAGAATGAAAGGAGGATAAGAACCAAGAAGAAAACCGGGGAAGTCGAGGGGAGACGACAGCCAAATAAAAGTGAAATAGAGTGAGAAGTGAGTGAATACGTGGAGTAAGTGGCTGTTTCAATAGAGGAGAGAGCAGAGCCCGGCAACTTGCTCCTGGATGGGTCGATAGATATGAGCAGAGAGCTGAGAGCTGCTGGAATAATTGAGTCCGGTCATCCGGAGTGCGAAAACCGCCAGGGCAGCAGAAAATAGCCATAACTCAATGAGATTGGAGGTGAGATTTACAATGTGTATGATCAACAACAGAGATTCCTCCATATCTGAGTCTCCCAGAGAGGCGGAAAGCTGCTTCTCCATCCCAAGGGGCAGCAAAGGCACCTTGTAAATATCTGTTGGCACCGCTGGAGCTTTTCACTGACCGTCAGCGCTGGGATCGATTCATGCAGCTCCCAGATGTCACCTCTAAGCTTTTGGGATAACATACTGGGGAAGTCCATCCTTTAGCTGCCTGTGCACATGCAGGGAAAGCACAGGTGCCCACATTTGGTGGATTTCGTGTCTGCTAAGTTTCATTTACAAAATAACAGGATCAGTCATAGCTGTCTCACTCATCTCCTCATGACTGTACAAATGTGTTCTGGCAAAATGGGAA
This sequence comes from Oplegnathus fasciatus, assembly GCA_003416845.1. Taxonomy (NCBI): domain Eukaryota; kingdom Metazoa; phylum Chordata; class Actinopteri; order Centrarchiformes; family Oplegnathidae; genus Oplegnathus; species Oplegnathus fasciatus. Next base: position 505,920 of record NTHP01000006.1, on the reverse strand, counting down.
AATGTCATCTGCAGTCGGTGTGAATTATTGCCCGTCTTTTATTTTGTATACACTGTGTATCGTTAAGCCTGGGGCAGTCTCGACTGGTAGCACTTCATGCTTCATTAAGTAAAATAAAACACTTCCAGGACATTTCATATATGCACTTTTTTCATAGCTTATGTTATTCCCGTCACTCACTCGGGCCAGTAAGCATTTTTACGAGGGGTGGGGATGTCCATGCTCCTATGACGAAGAAAGGCAGTTCTCTGCACAGCAACCACTCCTCTTCCCTCTCCTCCCCCATCTTCCCCCTCTTCACCTCCTCTGTGCCTTGTCCCAGCCATGACAAAGTGAAGATGGGCTGTGGCATTGGCTGCCATTCAGCCTGACTCTCTCATCGGCCCCACAGAATGCCTTTCAGGGTCCCCCAGAGTAACAACTGCTGCGTTTTATTACAGCGTGAAATGGGGAGTGAAAGACCGCTATGGATGTTCCTACTTAACCATGCAGAGTGTGTCACTATTGGGTAGGAAGATAAGGGGACAAAGGGGAAATCAACCGCTCAAATGCTTTTGTTAAGACTAAAAGCTCAAGTCCATAGAAACAACCCCATGCTCTTGTTTACATCTCAGAGTAAAACCGTTTGTGTCTTTTTAGGTGAAATTTGTCCAGAAATATGTTAACATCACATAGGATAATTACATGCATTCCTTACGCTATTCAAACAGATGGTGGCTGTGTTGCCAGCTGGAGAGATTTGCTTGAGGGAGACCCAGACGTTGGCACCCAAGCCCAGCAGATACACTATGTCCAGCTCAATTATGTTCTCCACTCCAGTTCCATGGTGTGTTTTCCCAGATTAGATCTCAGAAGTCAAACGCTTGGATAGCTATTGATGGCGGAAGATGTGCAAATGTTTGAGGCCTTGGAGCCTCTAGAGGACCCACTAATACTAACTGTGAGACCACAGATATCCCCTGATGCGATCCCATTAATAGAATAGCGTCAGTTTTTTTGTGCTATTCATACATACAGGAAGTTTTACTTATGGTTTGGAAGCACTTTAGCATTTTTTGGTTTGTTATAATTGGCAATTCTTACTTACAAAAGCCAATCCAACATTTTTTTTTAAATTTCGACATATAAAAGCAGAAGTACATGTTTCAGGGGGTTGAGGGTGTGTATCTGCATGTGACCGGGTGGAGCCGGCGGCCCCCCCAAAAAAATTGCACAAGAGCTTTTAGGAAATATGTTATGGCACTCTCCCAAGCATGCTTTTGGCGGCATCAGTACTATGGTTTAGATTGAGCACCAAACTGTGTAAATAGGAATCAGGCACTTGATTGATGAGAGCACCTTTGTAATTATATACAGCCATCCTATTTGCTTTGGCAAGACATCTGTCGTCAGTCCTCCTCTTCCCTACTTAAATGTCAGGTTGTGGGTGTGGCTGGGGAGAAACGCTGACAGATTGTCAGTTTTCAGCACACCTGTAGGGAGCTCGCGCTGCCTTGACACAAATGCTTATCTTTTTGCCGTTTACAATATATCCGCTCATTCAGCAAAAATAACTGGTAAAAATGTTTTAAAATACAACTTCCTGTTAGAATTCAGCAGTTTTTTGTTATTCGGGAACTTTTGCCCCAAAGAGTTAAAAAAAAAAAGAAAATCTGGGACTCAGAGGGTGAGACAACACTAAACACACAGCCAGCATTCTGATCTGTGTTGCAATTTCCTTGGTACGCAATGTGCTGTGTTAATTCATGTTGCTTGGCACGCAAGCCTGAGCATCTCGGGGTAACGATGACTCTATTTTCACTTGTATAGTTGTTATTGTGGCGAACCAGAAAAAGATTCATCCTCAAGAACAGCCAGTGGAATGCATTCAGTCCGTGCACACAAGATCTTTCAATGAGTAAAATGAGCTTGATCCCCTGGCTTATGTGTGTATGTTCAGTGATTTGTAGAAGGGATTTGGGGGGCTTTAACATGTGCGTCTACTGGCAGAATGTCCTTTAGACGCTGGTGCAGCGCACTTTTATTGCCTCAACACCTCATTGTTCCAGCACGGTGCTTGTGTGAGGCTGGGATGCTGAGGTTGCTGCTACTGCCCGTCTTCGCCGCAGGCTGTACTCTCAGAGGACACAATTGAGAACAGAATTAATGATTTTAAGGTCACCATATTATTAATAGCAGATGATGATAAAACTGCAGACTCTCTGGATGGTGAGGGATAACTTGGACAGTGCAATTGAGCTCATATGTCATCTTAAATCTCAGAGGTGTTGCAGCGGTTTCACCTGATCAGCTCTGTAGAAACCACATTAGTTTCTTTTGGAGCTCTCAGCTGTCATAACTACGTGCTTTCCCACCAAGGTGTCCAATTTTCCCTCTGGCACTTCATATTTTATATCATCACCAGAGAGATATCTATATTGCTGTGAAGTAATTAAGAAAATACGTTCCCTCCCAGCCTCCTCCACCCGCCGGAGCCGGCTGTTCAACACTCAACACACGGTCCACACAGGGCTTCTCGGTTTGCCCGAGACGAGGCAGGGCAGAGCAGAGAGTCGAAGCTGAGTGTAATTGAGCGCTGGCAGGCGAGCACGTGGTCCTGATTGCAGCATATTCCTCCAGAAGCAAGGTTTATGTTTCATCATGCGCCCGTCCACCGCACTCCATAAAAAGCAAATAAACTTTTCACTGGCAATGGCATAATAATGACGGAGTTGGCTAATGAGCGAATTAAAGTCATAAGTACAACCCTGGCCTCCTGACTGAGATGTGAAATTTCTTACATCAACTACGCGTTAAATGCAGTCTCTACAGTAGGTGCCCTCATTTCACCACTCTTCTGTATTATACCTTACATCACACAACACATTGTACTGACGATCTTTTTTCTGGAGTCTCTTATTCTGGCCAAAAGTGGACCTCCGCTGATGGCAGATCTCCATATCTACTCTATCATATCTCCCTCTCCCAGACCAACATATTGGACTGTCCCAGACGAAGAATGTAGGCGAATGTGTTGAAAATGTGCTGCTGTGCCTTGTCTTATTGCGGTAGCTGGTGCAGGAGTCTAAATTAAATGGAGTTGAATGAGTGACTTTGGCAGGTCTCTGGTTGGTGTGGTTTGGGCTGCTCCCAGTGCAGCACAGAAGCAGCCTGGCAGTGGTTTGACTGTTTGACTGAGCTTGCTCTTCTCTTTCACACCAGCCTTCAGCGGCCAGCAACGGGAGCACATAAGACCCATAGCTTCTCTCAGAACCATCTGAACACATTCCCTTTCCTGCGGCAGCATCTGCCTGATTCCATTGGACATGCATGGACTTTTTGTGTTATATTACATTCGCTTTTATTGAATTTGATTCGTTCAGGGTGAGTTGTAGTATTTAAACCAAGAGCAGTTTGACTAGATTGGTAAACTTTCATTTAAAATTTTATCATCCCATTATGTTTGGCAAGATGACTTTGAGCTGCACTCACGCTGAGGTTTTTTCTTTTATCCCATGCCTATGCCAAACATTCAATAATTTGTTCCACGTGTTAAAAAAGGGAATCCCAAGAACATTAAACCAAGTGTATCATCTATTAAGCGCTCTCTGTTCAGCCTGGTAAAGAGAAGTGAGTTTTGGTGCCAGTGCCGGAGTGTATCAGGCCCAGACATGAGCAGGAGAAGTGGCAGGAGAATGAGGTGTACACAGTATGGGAGGCTAGTAGTGTTAAGGCATGAAGAAGGAATCTGCAAGGGCACAGCAAGCGCACCCAAATCCAAGCATCACTAGTTTCTAGACACAGCGCAAGGGTGTGTCTGTCTATTCATAATGGACAACCCCCTTGCCCCGTGTTTGCGTTTGTAGAAGATTGTTTATGTCCTTTGAAGGTATGCCGGGCATCTGTAACAAAAAGAGGTGTGACTGGTTGTTGTGAACGTGCAGGAGAAGTGGCTGAGTGAGGTGCCTGTCAGGCAGCCAACCATCTCCACAGCAGTGGCCCTTTGATGTGGCTTGCTCTTTGAAGAACTGACACCCTTCTCCTTTTCACAGTGCCTGGAGCCCTGCAAGGAATCCTGGGACCTGAAGGAAAACCAGTGCCAGGATTTATGCGAGGTATGTCACTACCACCAATACCGTGGTTGCTTCAGACTCGAAGTGTTTGAGCTTTTCATACTTTGTGGGAAAATTCAATGAGAGGAAAGTTTGAGAGGAGCGTGAAGTAACTCTTTCTGCACTGTAGCGACACTCTCTGTGAGGCTGAATCAAAGCTCTTTAATGTCCTCGCCGCTCCAGTGAGTCATAAGCTGAAATGTAAACAGGACAATCCCTGTTAGCTCACAGAGCTGCCTGTTTGCAACCAGGCAGGTTGGTCTTAAAAAGTAATCTGACATATATTTTTCCTCTCCTCTCCTCCTCCTTCTCACCCTCCCCTACTCCTTAGCCCCTCTTTCCCAAGAAGCACTACGAGTGTCTTACAAGCTGTGAGTTCCTGAAGTCAGTAGAGGGAGTGAAGCAAGGCGACTGTCCTGCCCCAGAGAAGGCCAGCGGCTTTGCAGCAGCCTGCGTGGAGAGCTGTGAGGAGGATGGAGAGTGTTCTGCTGTGAAAAAGTGCTGCTCCAACGGCTGTGGCCACACCTGCCAGCTGCCTAAGAACCTCTACAAAGGTAATGCTCAAGGCGTAACTTGCATCACATCGTATCACAATAAAATTATTTTGCTGCTACAAATTGTTTTTTAAAGTTATAATCTTTAACATTTCTTTCCTGGTTGATTTGGTTACACTCACGGTCACTGGTGGTACAAGTGTGGTTTGATGAATATTACAGCAAACACTACTTGAGCAACTACTCTGTCAGGAATACCACAGAAGAACAACTGGGGTATCTGGTTACAGTGCAGCCAAACAAACTAATTTTTCTTCCTCTTAGTGGTTTTCCATACAACTGCAGAAGATAGAAGGAGTTGGTTACCTTCCTGGGGAGGTTGAGGTGTGCAGCCTGTCGCCTCCAACTCTTCATCTAACAGCTCACTGTGACTGCTCCTTCGTCTTCCATTACTCCTTGTGACGGTTAAAACTGATCCGCTGTCCAAAAATGCAAAACATGGCCATCGTTTTGTAGATGCATTTTGATGAATGATAGCTGTCAGCTCTTACTTTGTGGACAAATACATTGCATTTCCTGTGACTGCTTTGCAATAAAAGCCTCTCGTGTTTTGCCAGTTGAATGCTTTTAATGTGAAGCAGCACCAGTGGGAGAGTAACCAGTAAACAGAGAGGCTGTTATGAATGAGATCAAATTAAAAACAGGAAAGAGGGATTACATACATGCATTCTCTCATGTGAATCCCTTGTACATGTGAAGGCAATTTCAATCAAGTGCGGTAGTGGCAGGCTCTGCCAAAAACATTAAAAACTACTATATTGAGAGGTAATTTCAAAATCAGATACATTGAGCTAAAAGATAAGTGAATATTGGACTTAGATTCACCAGGTGGCCAGAAACAAGACTCAGAATGATTGATGTTGCTCCATAACTGCTGGATGTGTAAATAAGCAACTCAATAAGCAAAACAACTTATTGTTTTAACTTTAACTTGAAAAGTGATAATATGTCAGTGCTGTAGCAGAAAAAAAGTAGCAAAAAAATCACTTGTTGTAGGTTTAAATGAAGATTCATTGATAAATTATGATTATGAAATGCATTAGAAATATCATAATATGATTATATTAATTACAGGAAGAAGGGAGTTCCACAACAAGCCAGGTTGACAGGCTAGGATGCAGGATGTGTCTAAACATTACACTGTTAACAATTAACACGGTTCATCAGCTCAATGATAGATATTCCCTCCCTCTCTGTTTATCCTTTTCAATGAATGACGTTCCATATCTGGTAATGGCCCAATGCAAACGTCATGTTTTTAATGTGATTAACTGTTGCAGTTTGCATCATTTTCATAAATAGTGTTGGAGCAATTAATCCCCCTCTGTCAAACACTGATTTTAAATCTCAGTGACGCAAATTGCAGATTATCTTGAACAATTTTTGACAACTTGCTTAGAAACATAAATCTTTATTTCATCTCTTTGTATTGTACTTCACCCACACACATCCCTCGCGCTGTTTCTGTGGTAAAGTGGCATATATCTTCAGTCGTGAATTTGCTCGATAAGCTTTAGGGTTTCACAGACACAGATGTACCCAGGAATCTTTTCTCCAGTAAAACAGTTTAATAGCGCTGCCCAAGGCGGCCTGATGTTCTTAGGGCGCTGAGTTGTTATGTGAGAGAACCAAGAGCCTCTGAACTTGGAGATGGGAGCTGGAACTACATTATATACACTATCAGCACACAATTGCTTTCAGCCTGAGGCCATAACAAAGTTGAGGAGATGTTGAATTGAGTGCAGTGGAAGATGAGTCTAAATCAAGCTTTGAACCGCAGCAGTGATCGACTGTAGCTGTGTGTGCTTTGAATCACACTGCAGAAAGTGTAAGCATGTTTTACTGTGCGGACTGCGTTTAGTTGAGAGAGGCAAGAGCATGTGATTTTGAGCTTGTGCACACAGAAGAGCATGCTAATATTTATATTTGATTTGGAAAAATCCTGAGGGACTTCATGGTGGATGTCATGCTCGAAAGGTGAACAGCACGTTAATCTGGGAAAGATGAAAGCAGGCATAACCTTGAGGATTTCAATACAGTGACCCAGTCAATGAAAGCCATTCACCGCACTGTGAGACCTTCAAATCAAGCAGCCTACCCACTGATTTAGTCCAAACACTGAGCTCACGACGGGTCGCCGTCAGTACCGCATTTGCACTGAATTACACTGAGCATTTTGGTGAAAGTCCGGATGGTGTTCCTGTCCCGGTCCTCAGTGTTAAAGGTCTAATTAGCTGCTCATGGTTTGGAGAGCGTAATTGTTTCTGTGTGTGCACAAGTGTGTATGTAGTCTTTGCCATGATGAGCCATAATGCTGGAAGCCATTAGCAAACACAAGCAGGGAGAAATGGAGCGTTTCCCCCACTGAGATCACTCTCAGATGTGTGTGTTTGTGTGTGTCTTCAGGTTAGGGTCCCCAGCCTATGTGGATGTCCCTGATGGAGAAAATCTTCAGGATCCCTGAGACCCCCACTGGGCTTTTGATGTATAACAAAGCTTCTTCTTTTTTTACATCAATAGAGCATGGTGCTGTTACACATCATCCACTGCTCTGTAAAGTCGTCTCAAAAACGTATTTGCGGAGGTGGGCCTCAGATGAAATATGCTGTGCATGTATAGAAATAGGTGCTTTATCAGGCTCTTCTGTTTCTTTCATTTTCACACCTTTAGCACCACATGTGATGCAACCCAACTTGTTGTACGTGTTTTCTGATCAAAAGCAGTGCGCAGTTCTACACTATACTGCGAGAGAAACTGGGAAAAGAGCTTGGGGGTGGTTAAAACAAAGAATATGTGAAAAATGTAGATGTCAGAATGAGATTAAATTCAGCAAGAGTTATCCTCACACTGTCACAACAAGTCAGTCAGTTATTGGCCCATCAGCCATCCTCAGTTTACGGTAAGTCCTAGTGCTACAAGCAGTATTTGTAGTGTTTTCCTGTAATTAGTGCAGTCATTATGACAGTATGTGCGTGAGTATTGAAAATTATATTCCTGGAGTGTAATTGTTGGCATGATTAAGACATGAATGGATGCCGCGCTCTTGATCGTGCTTCAGCAGCGGTTACATCATGGTTTGGAGTAAGCGTGGGGCCATTGAAAAATGAATGTTGTATGATTCTTGGACCAAACCTGACCCGAAAGTTATCTTTGGAGAGAGCATGCTGAGAGAAAGTGTATTCGTTGCCCTCCTACATATTGCGGAAGAGAGAGGTTGCGTGTGTGTGTGTTTGTATTTTTGTGTATGTGTGGTTTGTGCTTTGCAGGAGTACTTGTGTGACTTTGTGGGAAGATGAGCTAAGACAGAGGGAGAAGAGGAATGCTGTGGTTACCTTGGTGTTCATTATTGCGCAGGAAATGTGACACGTTTGTTCGCACACACACACACACACACATACACACGCACACACACACACACACACGACTGCAGAGCTGTGAAACCACAGCACAATGACCCCCAGCTGTTAGTGTGCAGAAAGCTGTTATCAGCGGGACAAAACAGAGTACTGGCTCCATATGCATGTGGCTCAAGGACCCTCCTCCATCTTCCAGCATTTTATATGCATCAATCAATCACTTTTACATGCCCTGTATGGAGACTGAATAGAGATATAAGTAGATCAAGCGCTCTGCATACAAAACACTGTCTTGATTATGTTGTTTACCGACACGAAGCGCAGTAGCCTTGAGCGTGTGTTGATGCTGTTTATAAATGCAGGGCAGTGGTGGGCTGCTCGGCAGCGACAGAGGTCCAGCATAATGGTCTGAAGTGCTAGGTGATTTATTGAGAACTGTGGGATGTATTCAGCCTTCTCCTGTACTTCCAAACTTGCTTTTCCAATCTCCATCTCATTATCACTGTGCCCAACGCTCAATCAACAACTCACTACGTCTCCACTGCAATAAATTCACTTGAGAGAGTCAGTCTGACTTGGCTGAGCATTTGGCCCAGTCCTGCACTTAATAAATCTCTAATTTATTGCACATGGCCGCATCGACTTCGTCTGAAAGGCTGGATGTGAAGTGCAATGATGCAAAATAACTTTACATACATGTGTGTATGTTTGCAATGTGTGATTTGCGTTTGAGAGAGAGAGAGATGGTATGTGCGCCATCTTACATACCTAGATACAAACTATGTGTATCATTACTGAGAAGCGCAGCTACTAAAACACATCACTCTGGCCAGGAAATATCACTTTCTGTCACAGTAGAAAGATGATGCTGTTGACCCACAGCATGTATTAAATCTATTGCAGTGAGGTCATGTCTCATTTTCAAATCTGTATCTGTCCAACTCCGATGGTGTCATTTATCTTTCCACCCAAGAAAGGAAAACAACAAATTTCATGTTGAAGTTCACCTACAATGTTCCACACGGCGGTGATATTAACTCCTGTCACGGTATCATCTTCCTCGCTTGTACTTTTAGGAGTCCCTCTGAAGCCGAGGAAAGAGCTGGTGTTTTTGGAGCAGCCGTCAGGTCAGCTGGAGATTCGCTGGTCCTCCAAGTTCAACATTTCCGTGGAGCCCGTCCTCTACGTGGTGCAGCGCCGCTGGAATTATGGCATCCACCCCAGCGAGGACGATGCCACCGAGTGGCAGACTGTGGCGCAGGTAGGAATCTACACACAATACATGCAAAATACTGTCAGTAAGATGAAAAGTTTTTTTGTCTTTAGATCCCGTCAAATGCTGTTATGTGAGTGATTCTTTTGATCAGACATTTGGGATTTGTATCACTAAGAAACTGCACATGTCCCAGCGTGCCACATGGTACAGCTGTGAAAGTGCTGCACTGCGCTGACAGACTGTTGCACACGGTTGCGCATTCCTCACAGTCGCAGTGTCTTTGAAAGTTTGGCAAAGAGAAACACACGGATGACTGATGTGGCAGCAAACTCACATGGGGCTGTGACCCTGCATGAACCCTGACCCCTGTGGTTTGCTCTCTCCCCCCCCCCATCTGTCCCTCAGACTGCAGAGGAGCGCGTCCAACTGGCTGACATCAGAGCCAGCAGATGGTACCAGTTCAGAGTTGCTGCAGTCAATGTCCACGGGACCCGCGGCTTCACTGCTCCCAGCAAACACTTCCGCTCCTCCAGAGGTCTGTCTGTGTATGCACTTATGCACGTGTGTGTGTGGCCTTGCTTTGTGACTAAGTTCCTGTTTGACACCCACTGCCCTCCATTTGTTATGGTTAAGACCTTGGAACAGGTGGAGCCTTTGGGAAAGAGTTTTAAGACCTGATTTGACTTCTTATCTGACCATATGAACCAAGTGTATGTGGCGAGTGTTCCCATTGCATGTCAGCCAAGCTTTCTTCTTTCACTGACTCAAAGAAATTGTGTATTTTGTTGCAAAAAAAAAAGTATTTAAAAAAAATCTGTTTTTTATTCACCTGCACTTTGCACCTTGCATCTCTTCAAGGGACTAAAAGACATAGTTTTAGTGAGAACTGTAGTCTTGTTTACCTTTTTGTGTGATCCACTCCTGATGGCGCTCAGACTGCTTAGATGTGTTTATTTAAAACCCTATTCAGATATTAAACCTTTGAATTCTTTCGTTTACCTTGTTAACCTGAATTGTAAATATGTGTTTCCCCTCCACAGCTTCCACAAATTTATCCAGTGAGCTAAGTGGGAAGGGTAATTCATGCCGATGCTAAGTAGAATGCGAGTAATGAGGAGGGACTGGGTGCACAGAACATTTCTTTTCTGTGTTGCAACCAGATCTTCATTTATGTCTTCAAAGGAGGGGTTTCCCCCTCTTTACGGTCATATAAAATGTAATATGTCTGAATTAGTCTGGATATTGCAGGTTTCAAATGAATGCAAGTGTTGTCTTGCTTCCAGAGGGAGTGATGTAACCAAGGCTCGCTTCAGATCTTTGCCACAGATTAGCGAATGAGCTCTGATGGCGTCCTGTGTTGCTGCTCGACTCCTCTCTGCCCTGCACTTTCAATGTCGAATGACACTAAATTGCAGTGTAGTGCTGCAGATGGCATTTGTTAAAGCCAATTGTGTTGTGCAGTTCCCAGGGATTACAGGTTTGTGAATATAATAGTGTGTCTAGATTGAATCTGATCCAGATCAGATACAGCGTGTTCGTTTGACATGTAGAGGCAGAGCCATGTGCCCACCAGTTCAGCCTTAGGCAGCTCTGAGTTCACTGTAAATGTATATCATGTAAAATAGTGTCTGCATTGTGTGGACCACTAATTTTTTCATCTATGTCATACACAGTGCACATCAACTTACTTTACCAAACTTGTGTTATTTATTCATTAATATATATGAAGTTGTTTTTAGTAGTGGAATACTGGCAGACGTCCTAATTACTTTCCATGTTCTGCCAAATACTAAAAACCTGTGCCAGACGCAAAAAGTGTTGGTGTGTTTGGTGGTGTGTGTGTTGACCCGTCCTGTCAATCCTTCGTCACACATTTACTCCCCAGAGCGTTCTGGATGACTGTCAGACAGAGCCAGACACCAGGTGGGAAAAGGATTCTGCTGCAGGGATGGAAACGGATCTCCAATCAGGCCAATCAGTGCCAGAACGTTGATAGATTGATGGGAGCTGTCATGGATTTGATGAGCTCCTGGCCATTCTGTCATGCCATTGTTATTTATATAGTACGGCCATATCATCTGATTGCAATTTTGCACTACTATACTTTGTTAGGGCAATTTGTAAGACCTGACTGCTTATTTATCTTGTGCAGCCAACATCAGCTGGTATGGAGAACCGATGTGTCCAATTGTGTTTTTGGACTGGATTAAATGTGTTTCAGGTGGGAGAGGGCAGGGGAGAGGAGAGCCAACAAGGCTGTGGCGTGAATCATTTTCTCATTACAGGGGCTATTCCCTCTGGTCTTGCGTCTGGCATGTGGCCCTGCCTCTCCTCCTGCACCGGGCTGACATCAGCAGCCGGCAGCAGGCTGGGTCACAGCACATGCGGATAGGTTCAGAACCAGCTTTACTCTGGACGCACACACACATTAGTTAGAGTACAGGAATGTTGAGTGTCGAGCCAAAGTGAGCAGCATGTGTTTGTTAACCCCTGACCTGCGCTCTTGGTCCTGCCGAACGCTGTCACAGATGTGACATGACACCTGTCATAACATCTCACTGCAGATTGTCAATGGAGGACTAATTACTTTACACAGTGTCATACTGGTCCCCCTTCTCAACTGCAGTGCTAACCCGCAAGTGGTGAAAGGTGTCTTCGCCTGTAATACATTCAACCTGAAATTATACTTGCAAGAAAACTGCCTTGGCTCAAGATTTGTCACATACAAGAACCAGAGGCCTTTTTTGCCTTCTGCTCTAAATGTCTACAGATGTACTAAAATATGTTACCACTGACGGTGTTGTTTCTCGTTGTTGCTATGTCTTCAGATCCTGCCGCCCCTCCCAGCCCAACCAGTCTGCGCGTCACCAACGTGACGCTGGGTGACGAAGGTCTGGTGACAGCCCGTCTCAACTGGACCCTGCCAGAGGAGCCCGATATCCCCATACATCACTACAAAGTGTTCTGGAGCTGGACTGTGCCCACCAAGTCGATGGTGCCATCCAAGAAGAAAAGGAGAAAGACCACCAACGGGGTAATCCTCTCACTCTGTCTTAGTGATGTGTTCTTTCTCTTTCTCTCTGTTTTTCTCTCTCTAAGACTACAGGGTCTTGTCCAGGATTATCTCAGCATCTTCTCCTCTGGCCTCAACACATCACTGTAAATATACATGTAGGCCTGCAGTGGAAAAAAGGATAAACATGGAATAGGAGTTGCATTTATTTATATACTCACAAGGCTATCAATCAAACACAGATTGATACAGTGTGTTCTTCATTGTTTTAATTCCTTATACTGATGAAAGAACCCTTAAACGCACTGTTAAGCTTTGAAAGAAAACACATTAAGTGTGATAAATAGCCTATTTATACCCTATTGTGATAAATCATGATTTCAAGGTCTGTATTTCTTAACTATCTCAATTTGTATCGTGCACTTTTTTGCAGTTGGTATTTTGGAGCTTTCGTTTTCTCCTACTCAGTTTTTGATTGTGTAATTCAGCCATTTCTGAAGTGGCACATGGGTTTATTTATTTATTTGTCTTATTTTTAACATATTTTTGACATATATCCGAGTAGGTTCAAAGTCAAGTGGTTATATAACTATACTCACAATTCCTATCCTATTATTACCTTTTACATGAATGCACACAGTGTTTAAAAAGCGGAGACTCAGTAAAACAGGACACAACAGCTGAAAACATCCAAGAAACATTCTCTAATAATAACATAAATATCATGTTTAAAGGAAAAATACCATTGATTCCCACTGTTAATTCCTTGGAACAGTTTAGTTTGCATACTGGAGCATTCTCAACTATTTGGTTCAGCCAGAATGAAGAGTTTTCATGGCCCTTTGTCTTGGATGTCACATAGACAAAGCCCCCCACTTGTGATCACAAAGAAAGGATAAATACAGTTTGGTTATAAAAGCTTAAACAAACACGCAAGCTAAGAGCTTACAAAGTTAGACTTTTTGGCTTGGACAACTCGGAAAGCCACAGAATAATATTTTGGTAGTATTACAAATTAATTGTTTTGCTTCTACATAAAAATGACACAGTTTAAATATGCGAACATTGATTGCACATATACATTGAATTGACCTTATAGACAAATCGTATCACTAGATCACTGACTGTCCTCATAAATCCCAGACTCTTATAAGCATAACTGAATAAATTTGGTATTTAAAAGCTTTGTGAGCCATTTGCACAATCAGTCCAGTAACATGTGACCTGATAACACATACCTGTGGCTCAGTATGTGTGAAGAGCATTTCATTAGACTCGAGCAGAAAGACAGATTGTCTAGACAGTCCACACACACCTCTATAGAGTCTTCTCCTGAATTAGTTTATGAAATATATAGCAGATGTGGCACAGAGGAGATAGAGGCGGGAGACACCAGACACCTATTGACACATGTACTACTGGTTTCCACTTTGGCACCTCAGGGCTTTGAAAGCAGCCTGCTGGTAGAGGAATGTCAAAACACGCACAGTCAATAACAAGAACTCATCAAGCTCACGCTGATGGTGGAATGCTGCAAGTCAAACACAGTGAGGAAGCCCTGGGAGGTTCTGATAACATGGCTCCCTCACATGGCCCTGAAGGCTATCTCCTCGCCACGATACCTTCCCCAGCTCCACATGTGTTCTTAATAAGCAGGGCTTTCCCACAGGCCCGGGTTGGCCCAGGCTGAGCTGAGCTGGAACTATGACTGGGACAATGACGGGGCTTTGAAAGGAGTCTCAAGTGGCAGTGTGGTAAATACAAAATGCCAACATGCAAGTGTTTTCTGTTGTCGCAGGCTCAGAGCTGGGTGGATTTGGAGGGACTGCAACAAAACAGCAGTTACACTGTGGAGCTGCAGGCCATCACATACTGGGGGCAGGTGCGTCTGAAGAGCTCCAAGGCTTCTCTCCACTTCAGCACCGCCCAGAATAATGAGTCAGGTAAACATTGGTGCTAATTTTCTGTTGGTCATTTAACTGTCAGACATGTTAAGTGTTTTAGCCAGTAGAGATGGCAATGTTGGTTGGTTAGTCCACAATTTTGGTCCAGACTGAAATATCTATAACTATTGGATGGATTGCCATGAATTTTTGTGCAGACATTCATGGTCCCCAGAGGATGAATCCTAATGACTTTAGTGATCCTCTGACTTTTCCTCCAGCACCACTATGAGGTTAACATATGTGACTTTTGAGAGAAGTGTCTCGATAGCTTTGGATGGATTGTTGAAATTGATTAAATTTGGTATAGACATTCATGTCCCTCTTAAGATGAATTGCAATCACTATGATGACTTTTTATCTAGTGCCATCATCAGCTCAAAAATTTAACTTTGTCCAATTTTGGTTTATGACCAAGTCCCTGCACAACTAATGACATTCCCATCATGGTCATTTGTACTTCGTCCACAAATGCTAGCATGCTAAGATGAATACGGTAAACCTGCTAAACATTAACATATTAGCATTGTCATTGTGCCCATGGTATTGAATCTTGTCTTGTTTTACTATATATATGTTATTTGGTGAATACTTTTAGCCAAAACACCAACACCTAGTATTGGTCAACTAGTACTGATCCACTCAAAAACCGATGCAGCTTCTTCTACTTGAGGTTATGTAGCAACCAAATAGGCCTGGTAGGTGCAATTAAGAGTCAAATGCTGGATCATGCACTACCTGAAATCAAACAAAAACCTGGAAGGAGTCGCACTTTTGTGATTTCAGATCTATATGGGATTGGCTGAACCAACCTAGCAGAATCCAATTTTCGTTTTATTTGTTTATTTTCCTTGAGAGTTGAATTTTCCTAAATTACTGAGAGTCTTCAGGCAAACAATCATCATGAGAATTGCAAAAAGCAGGAATGGCCAAGGTACGCTGACAGCACATCTGCATTCATTCGGAGCTCCCATGTGTTTGGGAAACACAGACCGAGCCTCAGTGCGCTATGAGTGTGTACATTTTAAGAACGCGTGGCTCTAGAGGGAATTGAACCTCTAACCTTGGCAGTGTTAGCACTGTGTGTACCAATAGAGTTGCACCACATTTATGCATAAAGAACGTGTTGTAACTGCTGTGATCTTACAAAGAAATAATTGTGTGTTTCTGTTACCACGCTGGAGAGTTTGCCACAACACAGTCACTGTCTTAGCTACAGCAGCAAACATTTCTCCTTTCTCTTTCCAGTAAAATCAGTGCTCAAGTCAAAGAAGGAGGAGATATCCCCTCTTGGTTCGACCATGGCCAAACGCCCCTCTGGCCCTCTAGAGGTAGGCACGCCCTTCTACCAGGATGGCCAGCTGCAGGTCCGTGTCTACTGGAAGAACCGGGGAGGTATGCACTCTGCTGTATTGATTTATAGCTTTCTTAGAATCTAATTAGCACCCCATTATGCCCATCAATCACTATGACTCATGTACACCATAATAAAGTGTTATGACTGATTCTCAGTTACTCAAACAATGGAGGATTAATTTTATAAATGTGGTATCAGATGGTGTAAATTAAATAAATGAAACAATGTGTCTTTGTGAGAGCTGAGTAACGTGAGCGCTGGGCAAATTGGCGTAAACCTTCACATGGACTGGTAGAGCGGAGCCACCGTTTAGTAAAGAACAATAAACAGGCAGAGCTCAGCCGTGCGATGGGATTTATTGACAGCTGTATTTAATAGATCCTCGCCCTCGCATTAGCATTGAAGCGGTCCATTTTGTTTTACAAGACCTGATGTCATAGGGAACAGAGATGGCCGTGGGTTGCAGCACCGCAAGGGGTTAAAGCCTATAGGAATGCCTGTCCCAGTGGCATTCATTCCCCAGCCTTTCTGTTAATACCAGAGTGGAAATATGGAAACCTTGAAAGCCATGCTCTCAGGGTAACCTGTCAAGTCCCATTCACTGGTCTATGTTATGTTACTAATATATGTCATCGCCTAAGCCAAACTCCACATCTTAGAGTCAAGAATGCAAACCCTGGCTGAAGGAGAGGCCTGGTGAGACACCAACTGCTGAATCAGAGTGAGAGAGAGAGAGAAGGGGAAGATAGAGTTGGCCCAGAGCTGTTGGGGAGGTTGGCCTGGACTCTGAGAGCTGAGTGATGCTGACGGGGATCAAGCATGGCTGGGGAATCATAGTGTTGCAGAGCGGAGTTAATCCCGGTCCAGCTTCTTTTTTGGTCTCTTGTTTGCAGCCCTGGTCTGCAGCGTGTGTGCACTGCCACTCATTAGTCTGAGGGATGACCCCGGCGTTGACTCTGACAACCTGGGTTCCACTACTGTGAACATGCAGACATACAGATGGCCTGGAGAGTTGGAGTCTCTGGACATCTGGTTTGTGTGACAGAGAAAAGGGACAGGTTAACTGAACCGTGATTTAACACTCACTCATTGTCTCTGTGATCCAAAGCAGCCCGGCCTCTGGGTTGTCTCCAGTAGACGAAAGAGAACCTTACTGTACACCAGCTCAGATAATATATCGCCGCCTGCCCAACACCCAGACAATAGACAGCAGTCCGGCGGTGGCGGCACTTCTGAGGCTCGCTTCCAGTCATGATTTATCGAACACTGCTGAGGTTCTGTTCTCTACCTGATTTCCATGTCCCATTTCTTGTTTTACATACCACTTCCCCTCTCCGTCAGACCAGGCTAAGCATATCTTGTTTATTTTTTCCCGATTTCCCGGTTCCCTGTAATTCCTCTCTTCTGCTTCCAAAGAGCTCAGGGGCTCCAAGTGCCAGATCTGTGTCTAAGCCTTCAAAGGACCCCTTTTATCTCCCCACTACAACCCAGGCCCCCGCCGAGGGGCGAACATAGCATAACTCAATTATTAATCGGAGAAGTATTTCACATATCCAAGCAACACAGTTGAATGAATAATAAATCTGGTAACATAAGATGAGGGTGATGGGCAGATAACCAGTGCTGATGAGCTTAGGAGGAGCTACTGTACAGTAATGAAGAGAGTCTGCAGCTGAGAGAGCCAGCGTGTCCCGGTGTGACCAAGGCTGCTACTCCACTGATGAGAATGCAAATCCTTAAAGTTGAGGCAGAAAAGTTTGGGTTGGGAATTGAGCCCTCAGCGAACAAAAGGGAAGGTTTAGGAGACAGGAAAATCATCTTAATAAACTAATGCAAAGATAAAGAAGGAAGTGCTTTCAAGTTTCTTTTTATTTTCAGAGACACAAGTTATCGTGATCATCAATAATGGAAATAGTGATATCAGATCTCGGATAGGGAGTGTTGTAATCTGTGAGATACCCATCAGTTAATCATTTTAGCCTGTCGGATTGTCTTTTGATATTTAATCAGTGTTCAGTGGGTGCAGTGGTGTAACTAAGTACAGTTACTAAAGTACTGTTCTAAGGTACAGTTTTAAGGCTATTTTATACTTTAACCCTACTGCATTTCAGAGGTAGATGGGCAGAAGTTTTATTCTTTTTCCTCCACTACATTTACTTGACCACTGTACTCACTTGATGCTTTTTGAAGAAAGTAAAGCCTTTATGCATACACATACGTTGAGAGTAGTTTGGAGTTCAGCGTCTTGCTAAACAACAGCTCGGGGATTGAACCACCAACCTTGTGATTAATTGCTGAGCAAATGAGATACATCCGCTTGTTACTACTTACTTTGCAGATTAAGATTTCACAAACAAAACCTATGATGTATGAATACAGTGATTATGCTGCTTAACATACTGATTATTCCATTTATCGATGAATTGATTGAGCTTGAGCATGTTTTGTCAACATTCCAAAACACAATTGGTGCCGATATGAAGACAAAAGCAGCAAATAATTACTTGTGAGAACCTGGAACCAGTAAACGTTTGTTGTAGTAAATGCAATTTTTGCTTAATTAATGAATAGAATGAATCTTCATCTAAAACAAAAATTGGTGTCAATACATTTTCTGTTGATACACTATTTTGACACTATCTAATGCAATGATACAATAATACAACACTGATGAGGGCCATTCTGCTGCTTAATGAGTACTCTTGTGTTTAATACTTAAGTGCATGTTGCCATACTACTCCCATACTTTTACTTAAGAGAATGCAGGACTTGCCCTTGTAATGGAGTAATTCTACATTTTATAAAAAAGAAGATCTGAATACTGAGTTGAGTGTCTCATCCTCTTTGTTTCAGACCCCAGCGTGAGTCGCTACCATGTCCAGTGGATGCCGGAGTACTGCAGCCACAACGAGACCCGAGGACCAGAGAAATCTGTCACGCAGGTTAGTCCCCAGCAGCCCTTTCACACACCTTCCAACCGAGGGTCCGATCACAGAGTGCAGCGCACAGAGCTATGGCTTGATCAGCAGCTCTGTGCTATGCAAAGCACGCACCTAACCTTTTGTCTGACGCTTAGAAAGGACAGCTCCGCTAAAGAAAACAACTCCACCGAGTGAGCCCGAAGCCCTGTTGCGTTGGATTTGCACTGGGCAAATCACTGGCTGTTGTTTTGAATATTATGAGTCAGTCGTGTGGTCAGGCATGTGGTGTGTTGGCCAATAAAACGCATTTACTTAAACAATGTTTCCCGGAATGGGGGATCATTCACCTCCAACAGCCCCAGCCATGCTTCTGCCTGGGGCTTTGTTTTAGGGTGCAGTAGGGGTTGGGAGAGTCTGGAGGTGGGGGGGTTAACTGTTGGGGCTCGGGCTGATACAGGATGGCAGAGGCCTGGTAATCAACACATTCTTTGGGGACCAGCGCTCTGGTTGCTAGGAAGTATACATCCATTTTCTATAGATCACTGGGAAGGATTCCAGGCTAGTGCTTTTATGTGAGCACAGCGCCTCATTCACTTTTAATCAAAGCTGTTTCATATCAGAGAGAATATACACACACCCTCTCTCAAGGGACTGCCTATTAATGTAGAACCTCTTTATTACAAATGCAAGATCTAAATCCACTAGTCAGCTGGAATTTTTTTGTTTCCTCGAAAAGAGATGAGAAAGGTGTTTTTTTGTTAAGATCAACAGACGATTAAAGTTTGAAATAAGTGTAAAGTGTAAGACCGCTGCACAGAATTCATTAACATGGATTTACAGGCCATTCTCTTTTCGAATTAGACATTAATTCACTTTGGTTGCTGCTTCTTAATTAAGTCCTTCTTGTGTTTATGCTACATGTGGAAGCTATAAAAAAATCATTTATATTGTAAGTTGAATAGAAGAATAGTGGTTTAACCCCTACCATGTGAGTGTTCAAAGTGGTCCTGTAATGTGGGGCATGTTCCTGAGGCCTGAGTGGGAATGTGATCTGCCCTGGTGCTGTGTATTTAATTATCTCTGAAGCTCCATGGGACCTGACCTGGGTGACATGTCAAAGTCATCAGGGCTGAATAATGTGTTTCTTGGCTCAGGAGAACTACATCAACCTCCCAGGCCTGCTGTTCTCCTGCAAGTACAAAGTCACTGTTCACATGCTGAAGTCCAAGAGACGCTCCAAGGACGAGAGCACCACCTTCCTCACCCCATCCTGTGCTACCATCCGGAGCAAGACTCACAAACACATCCCCTGCCCGGGGGAGGGAGGTGAGTATTCAGCCGTTTGACGCGTAAAGGGCGTTTGAAAATTGATCTGTATTAGTACGGAAGCAGTAATCATGATGTAGGATAAAAATCTACATAGTAATAGTTTGACATTTCGGGAAATACACTTATTCGCGTTCTGTAAAGTAAATATGAAGCTACCGCCAGCAGCCGGTTAGCTTAGCTTAGCACAAAGACTGGAAATAGGGCAGCTAACCTGGCTCTGTTAAAAGGTAACAAAATCCACGTGCCAGCAGCTCTAAAGCTTACTAGTTTACGTTATATCTCGTTTGTAGTGTATCACTGTGAGGTTGCCAGGCAATTAGCAGAGACTCCAGGAAGTCACTGCGCCCAGCTTAGAAATAGTCCGGCACGTAACCTCCATAAAACGACAGGTCATTTTTACACTTCGGTTTTTGTACAAATTAAATAAACATAAGATATAACATGTAAATTAGTGAACTTTAGAGGTGCTGGTTGGTGGATTTTGTTTCCCTTTGACAGACCTGTTTACAGTTTGTACTAAGCTAAGCTAACCAGCTGCTTGCTCTAGCTACACAGCAAGCATACAGGCATGAGAGTCGCATCAATCTTCTCATCTAACTCTTGACAAGAAAGCGAATACGTGTATTCCCCAAAATCCCTTTGATAGCAACACCCTGACCGAGACCACCTTTCTCCTTACAGCTCCGGGGCTTCCAAAGGTTTTGGCTAAGCCAGAGAACCTGACGGCCTCTTTCTCCATCATTGAGGGTAACATCACCGGCAACTTCCTGTGGCGTGTGTCCAGGGTGGCCCCCCATCAGCGAATCACAGGCTTCCAGGTTACCTGGGCTGAGATCACCACTGAAAGCCGGCAAAACAGCCTGCCCAACAGCATCATCTCCCAGTCCCAGATCCTGCCTCCAGTAAGTCTATTTTCGTTACAACAGGGCTGGTGTTTTTAGATTCTAATTCCCTTAATAACCATAGAGTAAAGGCTGTTGTCAAATGCTGCAGATTGAATATGTGTCCACATCATATATAGTCAGTGAATGCAGTAGGAAAGTATGTTCTATCTTCAGCATTTCATTTCACAGCATCTGTCAGAGGTGAGGGTGATTTGAGGATAAAACTGTTGTGGCCTCCTTGATAAGCGTTGGTGAGTAGACAGACACAGGGATAGATCTGAGGAAGTGTTGTGTCCTGCTGGAAGTTCTCCTCCTGTACCTTTTCATCTGCCTTCACGTCTTCCTCTTTCATCCTCCGTGAGAGCTCCGAAAAAGCCGCTCTTTGACATAATCTGCTCCATCAACAACACGTTCCGCCTATCTGCGCCTCCCAGCCTCTGGAGCTCGTCTATAAATAAAACCACCCACCGCACACTTTATCAAGCTGGCAGCGAAAAAGAGAGACAGCAAGCCTTATAAAAACAAAGTCTTTGTTTTTGTCTGTGGCTTGTGCAAAGACAGCTACGAAGCTGATACTCCCCTGGTTTATAGCCCATTCAAATTCAGGTCCTATCAGATTCAAAGGCACGTTCTGCTGTATTTCAACTGATTGCATGTCTTCTGCTGCTCTCCTCCCTCACTTGGCAGGATCATAACTTGCTTGTAGTGTCCAACCTGCGGCAATCCACCTACTACAGACTGGAGGTGCAGGTCATAACAACTGGAGGCGAAGGTCCTGCCACTGTCAAGACCTTCCAGACTCCGAACATATTACCAGTCATTCAACACCGTAAGTACTAAGACACTGTCAGCTGGTGCTATGTCAAACAACCCGAGGAATTTATAAGTTGTACCTTGATTAGCTCAGTTTAAGTGATTATCTGATGGATTTTTAAAAATATTTTGGTATCTATGGTGCCACTTCATGTCCACTAATGTCATTAATGTGAAGTTTGTGTTGGGACTATTGTTTCGTTCTGTGGCTGGTACTGCTCAGTGCTAACAGCGTACTGTAGATCTTCCATTTATCCTTAAAGCAATAGTTTGACATTTTACTTAATTTGTGTATTTGCTTTCTGGCGAGAGTTAGAAGATTGATCGTTTCCAGGGAAACAAGGGGAAACAGCTAGCATGGCTCTGTCCAGCGGTAAGAAAGTCTGCCTACCAGCACCTCTAAATCTCACTAATTTACACGTTGCCTGGCAGCTGCCTAGAGCCAAGAGATAGTCTGGCACATAACCCACCGTAAAATGGCAGGTTGACATTTTTACACTTCAGTTTTGAGCAAACGAGATAAATGTGTTGATTAGTGAGCTAATTCATCAAAAAGCAAATAGTTCCCAAAATGTCAAACTACTCCTTTTAAGTATGATCAATATATATTACCAACAATGGATCACATGCCTACTTTTATGTGAGAGGGGTTGCTTGAAGTGATGAATCCACAGGGAATTACAGCACTTCCCCTCAGCTCTACGGAGCTTTTTGGCGTCTTTCAGTTCACTGTTTTGGTTTTTGGGCCCACTCTCACTGCTCTCATTAGTATCGTTTCCAGATGCAACAGGCAGCTGTGTTCAGCGAAAAATGTCTAAAAACCCACTGTATGCTGCATGCCCAGCACCAAACGGCTAGCTTGTCAACATAGTGGAGCGTTTAGCAGCTAAAAAGTCAGATATTTCCCTCATGAATTCTGCTGGATATATAAGCAGGGGTTTGCTAACAAGTTCGCCATATCAACTTTATAAGGGGATAATATGTCAGTGTTGTGTTTACAGCTTGTTTCCGCTGCCCCCAAGTTACCAAGAAAAGATGCTGTTCTTCCGTTGCATTACTTTGTGTTAGGCAGCATAATTTTTTCTTAAGACACACTTAACACTGTTGTTTAGCTCAGCAAAAGGAGAGGATATAAAAAGTATTTATGACCTAGATAACAGGTTAAACACTGCTATGTATCAGCAACAGCAAGTAGCAAAACAAGCACATTTACACTGTGTGAAAAAATAGTCAATTATTACTAAGATCTGAAACTCTGCAGTGATACCTGACAGATCTGTGATAATGTGTGCTTCCTAGGACCCCGACTCCGGCAGCACCACTCTCACCACCAGAAGCCATCAGTAGAGAGACACTGAGCTGCAAGTCGAGGCAAACCCAATAGGGAGAAGTACCAGTGGCTCTCTGCTCCTGTCTGTCAGGGAAGGAATGTGTGGAACCAAACAGAAACACAGCGCACCAGACCATGAACTGACCCCCCTGCTCGTGAAACATGGGTCCATCTCCTCCAGGCTCCACAACACATCAGCTATTCCTTCTTAACCCCTCTCTCTTGACTGATACATGTCACCAGACGGGTTGGTCTGTACAGTGAAATTTATACCGCAAGGTCTCATATTCTGCGTTGGTTAGCACACAGCTCTCCAACACATTCCCCCAACTCATCAGGAAGTTATGAAATTCCAGGTCAAAGTAAAATTTGTTGTGATCAGTTGCCGTTGTACGCAGCCACAATAAATGAACAACATTTCAATTGGATTTGACAAGTAATTAGTTCATGGTTTAAAGAAAAAATAAGTATTTTGGAAACTTGATTGAAGATGGTTGAACATGGATGATAGGAAATGCCAGAACTGTAAAACAATTCATGAAGAAAGAAAAGTAGAAATTCATCTATTTATTTTGTGTTACCCATTAAAGAGGCGCTTAGGCATACAGTCAGTACTGATGGATAATGTAACTAAAGTCATTGTTGTCTAACCCAGAATATTTCACATAGTATGTTGCATGTAGTACATTTGATTTTTGAACTGTAAATGAATTACTTGCTTCAAATTGAAAGCTTGTAATGGTTTTGCATGACAACCGTTAGCATTCTGTTGGCATGAAATAATGTCTGTGTTACCTCTTTTCAGTATGTTAGCAATATTTCATTAACAGATTAACAAAGAATTATATTGGGAGTAATATGTAATGTTTATTAATGAAATTATAACTTGTGTGGAAATGATGAATTGTACATGTTCTTGGCTGTAGAAATATTTGTCGTGGAGCAGTCAGTGAATGTCTATATTTATTTATGTGTGTATTACAAAGTTTGGTTTGGATGTGTGTGAATGTGTATGTTTTGTGTGTTTTAGTCTCAAGTTTTTGAACCGGCAAAAAATCTTGTAAAGACATTTTGTAAAAATGGAATTGTAAATACAGTCTTATGTTACATGTTATTTTTCCATGGTAGAAACTGTACAAAATGCTAAGTAATAAAATAATCCTTAACCAGTTCCCTTTGCTGTTTGTTTAATTGAAGCTGCTGTGAGCGGCAAATAGATGTGCTTCCCCTCCCAGTTTTCAACTACTTGGCAGTTGCTGTTGCTTATTTTGGCTGTAAAACCCAGCATGGCAGACTCTGTGTACAACATATTCACTGATGGGTCCAGGAGCCTGAGACATGCGCTCTGCGAGTCCAAATAAACAGGTCATCTAGCTCAACAGCCCGAGCGAATTTACCATCGCTGAGGTTGGGCACCCCTCAACGTAATGCTCCGCTTCTCAGAGCACTTGTGTGTTTGAAAAACATTAAATCCCTCCTCCGCTCAGCAGCCTTTCACCCTCGTAAAATGAAAAGTGAAAATGTTTACAAGAAAATAAAGCTAAAGAGTGATGCTGTGAGAGTTAAGCCTGTATGTTTTGATTTTTTTTGTTTCAAACCGCAAGCTGAGTTACTTGTGTATGTTGAATGAAAGCCTTTTTTAGCACACATACGATAATCCTGAAAGGAGTGTATGCAAAATAGTGTTTAATAGTGCGTACCTTGTATGTATTATATCATCCAGGCAAGTTTACATTCCTCTTAATAGTAGTTTCAGAGAGACAGAGGTTTATTTACACCAGAGATATACTGTGTGATATAATGTGGTCGTTGTCATTACATTTAAGTTCGAGTTCATTCTGACCAAAGTGACTTGCAAAGTGCATTCATCCTCCATAGGAACAAGAGCTGTTGTGAAAAATGTCTTGCAATGCGCTCATGAACATCTTCAGTCGATGGTTCATTCATTCACGTCCCCCCAACTAGCTAATCAGAGCATTCAAAACACTACTTGTTTGTGCTTGACATCCAAACCTGCCATTTTGGACTTCAAAAGACACTGACGTTCAAGTTTTTGAAATAAGGGCAGCGTGCAGGGAATCCATCTGTGACTGGATTTCATTTCTGTTCTTTCCTAGATTAGAATAAGTAAATAAATAGATCATGCATTCGGTCCAAGAGTCAATTCAATTCAGATCAGCTAGATACACTATGATATTTCCAAAAATCATGACACTGTCAAATTAATTCAGTCAACAGCAATGTTTGTGATGGAGGATGCACATGAACAGAAAGCAAACAGAGCGAGCAGTGTTTGTATTAGCATTTCACTCAGAAGATAGTATTTGTTGATCAATTTCAATTGTTCTTAAGTTTTCCAATTGGTGCAGTTGGCCTTCCAGCCTCAAACTGATGCATTTTCTTTTTCTTTACCCCCCTGAGCCATTGTCTAGTTCCAGATTGCATTTCTAATTTGCGTTACCTTTGATGCACTTGAGGAAAATGAATGCCCCAAATAGACAAATCTTATCCCAGTGTGCCACTAGCAAAGCAATAGTTCCCTCTTCTGCTGTTGGAGGTTAATCAATGTCAATTCAGTATTGCAAATATGTCAGTGTTAAATGAAAAATTAGAAATCATGCACTGTATTATTTCTGTCTGGATGAAATGGGTGTGATGTTTGTATATTTGTGTCTGTGTGCTTGTTTTTAGAAGTGTGTTTGTGAAGAGAAGTTGCCGTCCAGATGTTTAGATCCAAAGTCTGCTCTCAAATCATTCCGAGCCCTTGTTTTCACACACTCGGCCTCTTCAGTCAGTCAATGCTTCGCCACTCACTTCTCAGGGATGTTGTTTATGTACAGTTCTATTATGTCACAGGAGATTAGTTCCTCTTGGTCTGTGCACGCTAATCCCTCTCTCTTTTCCAGGAGCCGGGCCAGTGTTTAGCCGAGGCTCCTTTCTGTGTGAGCCAGCCCAGCCCCTCTTCCTTTCAGGCTGTCACAGTCCCTCTCTACACACACCAAATACCATGGCCCTCAAGTGTGAAAACCTCAAAACAAAAGGGCCCCTAGCCTCTTTTGAGGCATGTTGCAAGACGTCCAAGTCTCCGAGGACATAAAAGAAAGGAAAAAATGCAACAACTAAATAATAGGCCAGTCGTCAGTACAAAAGCTTTGTCTCTGATGGTACAAGGCCAGTGAAGGCTTATTCACTTTGCATGACATTACATCCCTATTGTGGAAGTCAGGCAGGAGATATTGCTTTCAAATTTAAACACATATTTCTGAAAACAATATTATTCATTTGGCTCTTTGAATAATCCGGGGCAGTTAAATATTTACCCGTCTTCTGGTTGACATTAGCACTCATTTTTATTAGAACTGAGAATAACAGTGAGTCCATTCAGAGGAGCACAACAAAGATAGGCTGTTTCTCCCACACATTTCCTCTGACCCCTTAGCACCCGTTCTGCAGATTAACATTGCAATGAGCCATGCATCACTATTTATCAAATCTAAGCCACTTTTATGGGTCATCCTACAATAGTTGATGGAGCGACTGTAACATTACCCCTTAAAAGATGGGTGGAATTTAAGTTTTGATGATAGGTACAATCCGAGCATGACTTTGAAGTATGAGGCAAAAAAATAAAAAATAAAATGGATGGACTTTACTTTCCCTTTTCAGATGACACCGATCGTAACCTGAAGGATTTGAAAGCAAATTTTACTCTCATGTGAGTTTCAGGTCAGTGAGATCATCGAGCAGAGCCAAGCATTCACTCCAGATTACTACCACATGGACTACATCCATTTGCGCTGGTACTCCTTCAATATGATGAGATGGAATATATTGTCTGTGAGATTGATGAAAAATAACCAGAGTGTTTCCCCCCTCCATTAGGAAAAGCAATGTTGCTTTAATGCCGTGGTATGGTGAGAAATCTGACCTTGCCCTGGGCAGTGGGCATGTTTCTGCTTAGGCTCTGGTGAGTGGGACCAGGCAGGGGACACATGAAAGGATCTCTCTGTCAGGCCGCAAAGATGTTCAGTCTAAGTCTAATGAAGACCAGAACACATGAACAGACCTGAGAACATGCATGCCACACATTATACAAGCACAAGATCTACAACATTGTTGACAGGCTTAGTATTCTCCTCCTGTTCTTTAAAGGCTGACAAAGTGAAAAGCCTGATAAGCACGTGTGTGCTGTGATTAAAAAGCAGCACTTCCAGGACATTGACGTAAAAACATTGCCACATCCAAAGATAGACAGATAATGTGTTTGTTTTCTCTGTCTTTCATTTTAGCAACAATTTCCTTTGCCTCTGTGGCTCCACAGGGAACTTGATTTCCTAGTGTCTGTGCCTGGAAAAGCTTTTCTTTCATGTGTGTTTTGGATGAAATGATAGATGTGCCATCTCGGGTTGTACAAGTCAGAAGCTGAGCTGCTGTAATAATACCGCAACAGAATTATTTCACAGCAAACAAAGTTACCAGCTTATAAGGTACACCTGTGCAATCAAATGCAGTCCAATACAACAGCTCTCCAATAACTCCCATCTCATAATGTTTATTTCTGTTGACACTGTGTCAGAGAGCTGTGATTTTGTGGCAGTTGTGGTGAAGATTATTATGGACTATTACAGAGAAATCTGTTGTGGGAGGGAGAATATTAAATCACCTCTCAGTATAATCAATGGTGGAAGATGTACTGCGATTCTTTCAAGTAAACAAGTAAAGGTCATGCATTCAAAATGATATATACAAAAACTATATATAAATATATATATATATATGTATATGTATATATGTGTATATACATATATATATTTATATATACATGCTTCATACTGTATTTTGTAAACTGATCAAATGTTTTGTGGATAAATTTCAATCGGCAAAGTAACTAGTAATTGTAAGCTGTCAGATAAATGTAAAAAGTACAATATTTCCCACTGATATGTTGTGGACTAGAAGTAGAAAGCAGCATAAAATGGAAATATTCAGGTAAAGTACAAGTACCTCAAAACTGTACTTAAGTACAATGCTTAAATGTAAATACTTTCCTTCCACCACTGAGTATAGTGCAATATGATACTACAACAACAACACTAACTACAGCCTCAAATATGACCGTACAGTTCAATCAACACCTCTCTGAAACAGTGTCAACAAATCTGAGCATTTGAGCTTCACAAAGAGAAGATTTATAGCAGAGCTGTTGTATTGGATTGTACAGATTTACCCGATAAACTGCTGCTCAGTGTATAAAACCATAAATCTATTGACTGCCCACACCATTATTCCCACAAGCCACAAGCTGATCATCCAATTAACCTACAGTGCGAAACAGTTCACACTCATTTTCCCTTGTCCTGAATTGAAACACACTTTGTTCAAAAGACTTGCCATTCTTTGTAGATTGGGTCAAAGGTAAGCAAGAGGTCCAGTGTGTTTGTGTTTACAAAGAAAACGTCACCAGAGGAATCGTTATCCAGATCCCTCTTTCCAAACCAAACATCCTTCTCCACAGGCGTACAAAGTGAAGAGATCAGGAAGGAAAGCACCATCCAGCTGGGTAATAGCTGTTTATAATCCCCTCTGATTAGTGTTAATCCCCTTAATGCTCCTTCCTGAGAATAAACACATGTTGACCCAGGTGACCCACTCCTAATTAATGAAGTTAGGAAGTTTGGTGTGCTATCATCTATTCACTGTGGTCAATCCAGTGCTACGTGAGCTTGTATTGAAGCAAAAATGTGCTCTTAATGATACAATTGATGGGTAATAACTCAAAATACAACAGCTGACGCTTTTAAATTGGGATCACTGGCTGGTTTCTGCTGTCCACAATACAATACACCCCCAGGCGTGACTAGTGATGAGGGGCAACTTTCCGTCTTGTGTTCTTTTCTCCTGTGAAGTCAGTGTGCGGGGTCGGTGGCCGGGCCTCAGAGGCGAGGCAAAAGTTCACAGGTCAGCATGTACCCAGGAGGATGGACGGCAGCACGAGGGCAGGACCCAGGCTCGGGGACAAGGGAGAGGGTCAGGGGTTGAGTTCAGATGGAATCCACAGAGAGGATGTTGAAATAGATATTGTCAGGGGAGACCAGAGCTTCCTCCACTTTTTCCTGCTGGCTAAAGACTCCACAAGGCACAATCACAGAATCAGAGACTGTAAACACACCGCCAACTCTGAGAACTAATTCAGAGGTGTTAATAAGATGCTACATCTGCCATCCAAAGTGGCAGTTACAGTACAAGAGGAAATTATGACAGCCATAATTTGATGTGTAAACACTATGCTTCGGCGCCTCTGCTTCCCCTGTATGTCAAAATTAACTTGCATGACAGAAAGAAGAGCAGTGAAAAATGTATTCTGAAGGCTGTTTGGAGATTAGAATCCAAGCACTTTATTTTCCTATTTTTATAATAAACAAAAAAATCTAATTCTTACTTCAGCTATTTAATTCAGAGATTTCTCTGAGGAAAATCTGCTCTGTCTCCATCTTGATTGTTCCAGATTGGCAAGGACTATCTTTCAAACAGCCCATCCATATGTCTGTCTGCTGTGTTCTCTCTCCACATGGAGGGACTGCTACGGATTAACATCTGGTTCATACCCAAAATAATAAATGTGCCTGTTTGTGTACATAGAGAAAGATGGCATCGGAGGTAATTATCGCTCACAATAAAGGCACTGGGATATTTTTCAAGATTTCTGCTAAATCCATTTGTTGTCCTGAGAAAATCAAAATGAGGCATGAGCTGAAAAGGGAGCATGAAATTGATTACACTGTAAAAGAGCGGCTTATATGTGCAATCACTGGCTATAGAGGCAAAAGCTTCTACAGGCCCCGAAAACATCGGACAGTAATTGACTCCACAAATAAATTAGCACCAGGATAATATGATTTTTTGTTTTTATTTTTTATGAAGACGTTGAGCTAAATACATTAAAAACAAAGCTGGCACATGGCTCAGCTAACCACAATGTTTATACAATGAATATGCAGCATTTTGTCCTGCCTCTCTATGTGTGTGTGTGTGTGTGTGTGTGTGTGTGTGTGTGTGTGTGTGTGTGTGTGCTCCAAGGCTAAGAGCTCATTTCCACCCTTGATGATCACAGGCACCATTGATTGTAATGCTGACGAGCAGGCTAGTTCTGCCCGTGGCGTACAAAGGAATCTGGACATGTTTAAAGCACTAACTTTCATGTTTTTTTATGCTGGTATGAAGTTGAATGCTGATGTTTGCGGGCAGCTGGCTCTCATTAAAATAACATGATGTCAAACAGAGGGCCTGGCTGGTGAAAGTCAACCGCTCTCGCGCTCCGGCCGTCGGCGTCTCTCGGCGTATACCAGCCACGCTGAGAGCTGTTTGATACTTTGGCTTTGGTCAGTAATGTCCTACAAAGAATTAAAAGGACCACTGTGAATGATGGCCCAGGGAGTGGAAGAAATCATGCAAGCTTTTACACGTATACACCTTTATAAATATGTATTCATACCACTCCCCACATTGTCCTCCATGCTTTGGATTTCACATATCTGCGTGTTTGAAAAATTGGTATTCTAGCATTTTCTAATCGTCACTTATAAGGGGTTTATAAAAAGTTGTTACTAATGGCTTTATTGATGGTTAATAAATCATTTATTAATGCTTTATAGACGAGTGAGTAACCATTTGTAAAAACCAATCGTGGAAAAACCCCATTGGTTGGTATATATTGTCCTACAGCATAGCTTGATATGTCTTAAACTAGTTCTTTAATTCTTCAAGAAGACCACAAGGGCATCCTGGTCACCCGTAGGATAGAGCGCCAACCAAGAACTGCAACGTCTCCAGTTCTCCTCTGGTTGGGGACGTATATTACATGTCATTCACCATCTCATTCTCCCCTAGTTTCCTGTCATGTTTCTGCTGTTGTCTCTCCAATAATGGCATTAAAAAGCCCCAAAACATAAGAAAAAAAGAAGACCCCGAGCATGTTGTAGTGGAATAACCCTCAAGTACTTACTCACTTACCAATAAAAAGCCATTAAGTCTACAGTTACGTCACTACAACATTCAAAAAGGTTAACAGCTTTTTTTTTAACTTTCTAATAAGCCCTCAGCTCTGGACAAATGTTGTTTTTATTAATGTGTTATTACTGATCTCTAAAGCAAACATGACTAAATGAATAACCAACCACAAACAGAGCCATTAAAAAACATTAAAAAGTACGCCTTGTCACCAAAAAATGCACAGTACAAGCAACATGTAATACTTTCATTACTTCAATTTATGACCTCAGTGATGGCTGACCATTTCCTGTGCGAGGCACAGCCTGGTCTTGTTTGTCTCAGTGAGTGAGGACGACGGTGAGCAGAGCATGATGGTGTATATCTAAGTCACACCACTGAAGCATTTGTCAGTGTCCCATTTCACCAAAATTGCTATTATTTAAGGGATAATAGTGGGTATTAACAGGTATTAGGTATTATACGTTGGGACAGTGGGTGGTTCAACAATATGAAATAAAAAAAGAACACCTTGATCATAAATCCTTTGTCTAAATGCACCATTGCAAATATGCTTTTTCCAGCCTGTTTGCAACATAAACAGTTCCGTTTGTGTTGAGGTGTTGAGTGGACCCAAGATTTAGGTGAGCTGAGGGAATCCTGTGATTCAGTGTCAGGACAGGCCACTGTGCCCACACAGCCTGTAACACGTTTATGACACTCGAGAGGAGGAAAAAACATATGGTATACATGTTAGGAAGGTTTGCAGAGCACGGCTAAATGAGGGATGATCTCTCTTTTTCCAGACTTTGATGGTAGGTGGCTGTTAACCACGTCCCACCTTTGGGATAAATGACATTATCAGCTACTTATCTGATACTTTTTTAGGGACAATCTGCTTTTCATCACTTATGACAGAAACCTAGAGCATATTTTCCAGACTCAGCTCACTTCCTGATCCTTTATACTGACATCTGATGACTACAGCAACATATTTTGGGGTTTTTAATTGATGTTTAATTACTCTACACAAGAGACTCTTATGAAACATCATTTAGCTGAAGCTGAGCACCTCAAGGTTCCTGAAAAACCACATAGTTCCTCCAAAATTCATATGTGCTAAACAAACAAACATCTTCCTCTTTTCAATTCAGAAACACTTTACTGCTTCACATGATTTGTGCCTTCTCTCTTCTCACATCTGTGACCAAACGATGTTGCCAAAGATCCCCCTCAACTCATCTCTGTGCTCATCTCCTCTCGTATTCACGGCCCCTTAAAGCAAAGCTCCAAAGACAATGAAATATTGTGCAGATCTGATTGAAAACAGCTTTCATCATGTGAAACTAGCAATCTCTCAGACTTATGTCATTCCAGTTTTAAAATAGACTGTTTGAAACATCACAGTAATCTGATTAAAATGGATTGACAGCCCGGTGAGTTACTGTCAGTGCGCCAGTGGGAAAAGAGTGTTTTTGATTTCTCCTGAGGAGGATCCTTCACCTCCCCAGCAGTTCTTTTAATATAAGGGCAGCGCCTTTCATCTGCTCCTCCGAGCAAGGCTCTTAATGCGTTGCAGATTCTTTTCAGCTCTGACAATATTTTACCATCATCTTTTTAGTGGCTTTCTGGATTGCATTTCAATTAATCTTACGTAAAAGCAAACTTATTATGCTTTGTTTCAAACAAAGTCAAGCTAATCTTTGATCATGAATAGCTGCAGAAACTGCAGAAACTCAGATTTGTCTGTAGTTTAAGCTCCGATCACACTAATATACTATATATTTAATACCATTATCCAGGTGATGAAACACAGTTATGAACTGGGCTTATTTTGTGCATCTCTGGCAAAGAAATCCACAGACCACCTCCGCAGAGACAGACAGCAAGGTAAAGGAATAGTTCTATTTTGGGACATATGTTTATTTGCGTTCTTGCCAACAGTTAGATGAGAAGATAGATACCACTCTCATGTCTGTACGCTACATTTGAACCTACTGCCAGCAGCAGATTAGCTTAGCATAAAGACTGGAAATATAACCCTCTGTAAAACCACAACTTCTTGTTTTTTACAATTTGTTTTTTTGTAGGGGTCTTTGCGCTAAGCTAAGCTAACCGTCTCCTAGCTGTAGCTTCATATTTAGCGCACAGACATGAGAGTGGAATCGATCCTGTCATCTAACTCTCTGCATGAAAGCGAATAGGCGTATTTCCCAAAATGTCAAAATATCCCTTTAGTCAAAGCACAGTGTTGCAGTGTTGCAGCACTCTCACTGGTCATCCATCTCCTTGCTGTGTTTCTATAAATTCCTCTATGATTTTCTTATGTTCATAAGACTAAATCAACCATTTGCTGCAGGGCACAGCATTCTGATCATTGATTAACTCAATTAGTGTGACCAAATGAAGAACAGGAAGCCGCAATATGTAAAGATAACACAAAAAGCAAACGTTATATTAACTAACCACTGTAGTGGTTGCTGTAAAATCCCTCTAGTAGTCCTCTGGCCTCGCTGCACGATCTGTCTTTCATAGACGACCAGTGCTGACTGCCAAGAATAGCACTCTGGCTGATGTATCTGGCTCTTGTTAGCGAAGGATAGGTTTGTGTCAAGCACAGCTTCTCTGCAGGCTGAGCCGTGTTGTTGTTGTGGTTGAAAGAGATCACGGGACTGTTGTGTGCAATCACTCACTGACAGAGATGTCGGGCCGCTGAATGACACACCTCCAATCAACTGATCCTCTGCCAGTGTGAGTCATCTTTTTCTCATGGCGAAGGCCCGATAGAACGTCTTTGAACAGGTGTCCAAAGCTGTTGTTTTTCTTTCTCATGGCTCTTTTCTCTCTCTCTCTCTCTCTCTCTCTCCTTTTACATTACTGTTTGTGTATCTGATCCCATCTCAGTCCACCCCTCCCACTCGCTCACACACACCCACACAGTCACTTTCTATTGCTTTCTCTTGCTCTTACAAAAGAAATAGTGTTAGCCTCTGGCATTTATCAAGGATGAAATGTGTTCAGAGAGAGAAAGTGCCTTTGAATTTGAGGCCTATTCAACATACTTTATGAGAAAATATTGAATTGAGTTAAACTTTCATACTGGGCTCATTTTTTCACAAGAAAAGGGGATTATATTTCTTTACAGCGATTTTTCTGCTGTATTCTGAGCCTCTTTCAATTGACTAAAACTTCTTATGAATTTCTTCCAAGTGCAGTGTTACTGAATAAATATCCAGTGACTTTCCTCTGTTGAAGGTCTGCCAGCCACTGAGGGGCTGTTTTTAATTGACTTATTGTCCACATGGTTGGTATATTCACGGGCACTGCCACGGGCAGAATTTCTTCTCATCAGAAGCTGCTGTTGGTTGAACATCTCAGATCTGAGGCCAGTAATTGAATAGATAGGGTTTTGATTGATGTTTAGAGGAAGTCCCTTTCCTATTTAAATATTCATGGGACTGTAGCCTGCAGGGGTGAGACAGGAATCCAAAGCAAACCTGTGCACAACAATAGCAGCTCAGAGTTCCTCCTGTCTGCTTCTCATTACAGTAAATACTCTCTCAGAGCTACCATCCCTACTGCATTCCTGCTCTCCTCTCCACTGGGCTCCACCTAACGGAGGGTATTTGGCCTCTGAAGACAAGCCTAAATGCATGGAATGAAAGGACAAATTTCCCATCATCCCACTGTTTTGGTAAATAAAGATCACCAGAAACATGACCGACAGAGTGCCAAGGCGTGGGAAAGCATAAGTAGATTTAGATTTCTCTGGATGTAACTGGCTGCTATGCTTCATTTTCTTGAAAGCGACTGTAATGCTACTTTGTTTGAAACATGCAACTCATATTGCAGGTGTTGCCTTTGGCGCCGTGTCTCCACTCCTAATGCAGTCACGGCCTTTCACTCCCTCCAGATCTCACTTGAAATGTGTCAATCACAACAGGCCTGTCGCTACTACACCACAGACTGTCGTGGACTCCCCAGTCTGCTGTGCAAAAAGATCCCAAACCATGAAACATGTGCAAGAAACCAGCATTATGCATGATTTAGTCTGTGGCTTTTCACTCTTGGAACAAAGCCCCAGCATGATAATACAGGAGGAATGCCTTTAAACTTCATATGAAGTGGCTTTAAACTATTATTTTAGGCTGCATTAGCATGTGATGACATCCAAACCATTAACAGCTGCTTGAAAGCTGAATGTAAACTAAGACAGATAAAGTAACCTGCTAGAAGGAAGACAGGAATGGTTTTGAAGGAGATCAGACATTAATGTCCAGCAGGTGTCTTGCAAAATATGGTGCTATAGTTTAAAGTGGTTCATTGCCAAACACCCTATCTTTTCATCCCAAGCAAACTCAGAAGAAATTACCACAGGTAAAATTACAAACTTCATCCTAGCTCTCAAAAACAACCATTTTGAAGACATGAATCATTAGAGGTGGTGAGAGCTGCCAACAGACCAAGAATGCAACCTTTTCCACTGAAACACCTCCTGACTGGAGTAAGAAGGATGCCTCATTAGTATCACAAAATCCCACCACAATGTCCGATGTGGAATCCTGGATGCCTTGAGTCTTTTAATTTGCGCATATGACCTGGGTCTGTGTTTGACTGTCAGCTTACAGCAGTGTAAAAATCCACCACAGCCTTGCAAGACACAGAAAAGAAAAAAAAAAGCCTGTTGGAAATAAATTCACCCACTTATAAGCCAACAAACACAGACACAATCTGGGCTGGAGTGAGCGCAGCCCTCTTTGGGAAAACAAAGGGCCTTGAATTGTCTGCAGAAGTGTTTTCTGCACGGAATATCTCCTTTCTTTCCACAAACACATTTTCAATCGAGGATTTAATTAAGCGAGTGTGAGAGTTTGTTTGAGGAGTATCGGGAGGCAGCACAATAATAAAAGCTCTGTTATAGAGCCAGGGAGTCAAACAGCATGCTGCTAAATACACAGCTCACATTTCTGTCGTCTAATTTTTTTTTTTTTGCCATCGTGTGTAATTTGTCTACACATTTTAATTTACGAGGTCTGTAGGTAAGAAGCCAGCACATTCCTCCCTGATGTTGATGCTATAATAATGCTTGGCCATGGGAAATAAAGATCCCTAAGTAGAATCAGAAATTATGTTTTTATTGCTTGTTGGGTTGTGTGGATTTTGTTCTATTCATTTTGATAGAGAGCGTTTTTTTTTAAATATTACAAATTATCCAGTGATACCCTGACAAATATGTTATATAATATGTTCTTTTCTGTGTCTAGTAGTTGTTCATAGAACAAGTGAGCACAGTGAAATATGTCAGTTGATTCCCAGCAGTGGCTTTGAAGTGAGAGACAAAGTGGAATGAAGCATAATATCCCCGGGGTCCCATTTAGTATTTGGGAAAATAAACATTTGCCAAGCCCGATCTTGTGTGACTGATTCTGTACGTATAGGTCTGGGAAAAGAGCCAGTAGTATTTCTACAATATAATTAAAATGATAGGTATTCAGTAGAGGAGTTGCTCTTTGAGGAATAGTGATGATTTCATTATTCAGTGTTGTTAACTCCAGAGAGACACAGTAGAGACTACACTACAATATAATGCAGAGACACGGATAGAAATAAACACTAGACCACTTTAAACAAATATCAGAATCTGATGGATTTTCTATATGTTTTTATTTATTATACTAAAAAACATTCTTATATTCAAAGCATAAATTGTTATATTCCATTATGTTATTCTGTAATTAGGTAGAATTTAAGAAAAACAATCACCACAAGGTCCATTTAATAGCTGTTTTGGAGCTTTCAATCACATCATATGATCTTCATCAGCAGAGCAGATGGAGTTTGCCCAGTTGTCATCCACTTGCAGCTGTTCAAATTTCCATTTTTTTCCACTGGAATATGATTTGAATGGGAGCTGTGTGTGCATGGAGGAATAATCAGAAATGATGCGTCATAAAAAGATATGACATTTTCCTTGCATTGGGTAGGAAGCATTAGGACAATTAGATTTTATCACTAAATGCAGATCTGAAGGGAAGAAGATGAAGTAAGACATAGTTGAGCTTTGAGAACGGACTCATCAAAGCTTATCTGTGCCTTTTTAATGACAAACTTACTTCTTGGCATTTATTCAGAGGTCCAATCCAAGAAAGGCAAAGCTGAGCACACTGAGCACATATTTTTTTTTATCCTTTTCCAAAGCCCACACTTCAACCACTCATAATATCCCTGCTAAATGTCCTGATTTATTACATCTTCAAATTTCACAATCTGGGGACAAATTGGTCTCCTCAAAAATGTATGAACATGGCTAAGAAGCCCCACATTAGATGCAAATGCATTCCTGATGTTGCAACATGAGAGAATGCGGGCATGGTTGTGTCACTGTGGATTAAAGGAGATGCCATGTTTTATGACCTGCAATACTGTTACTAATTTGGGGACACTTGATACGGTGCATTTCATTAGAGGGAGACACAAATACAGAAAGCCACAGCGCTGTTTCTCTCAGCCCATTCGCTGAGCTCAAGGTGACAGAGACACACGGCCCACAGGGTGGTTGGGTTAAGCATCTCTTCTAACAAGAGGAACAAAAGCATTGTGAAGCGGAACAGGCCGTCATGCCAAAACACTCATAAAGAGGCATGAACTGGCAAGTCCTCGATCCCCACATCTTGAGAAATAATCACTCCCTTCTGGATGTGTTTATGAGGGCAGAGGGGCCTGTGCTATGACGCCTGTACAATATACTTAGGAAGAAGCATACAATGCAGCTGATCTGAGCCTCTCGCAAAAGGGCATGCCTGAAGTGACATTGTGCTTTTGTCATTTCTAAACGACAGACACGCTTTCTGTTGTGAATCTATCATGGAGATCGAGGTGTTTGAAATTCAACAGAGCTGAATGCAAAATTAATTCAGTAAGTCACTGAAAAGATGACATATCTATCTGTGGCCACGCAAAAAAACATCACGCATTGTTTCACTTTACAGCTACGGCTTTATAATCGTAGGTGTTCTCCACATGTGCTTCAGATCAAATCATAAAAGTCAGGCATACGTTCACTTTTGCAAGAAAATCATTTATCCTAGCGCAAGCTTATATAAGGTTTGCAGTAAAAAAAAAGGATATTTGTCCCTTGGCACAGAGTTATTGTAAAGTCCAGGGAAAGAGAGAGAGGAGAGTCGAGTCCAGCTCCTCTGTGACTACAACACCATCCAGTTAAAAAAGCTCTTTCTGATTCAAATGAATGGAGCCAAAGTCGGGGCCAAGGAGTCTGGACACCACGCAGCATGCAATCACCTCTCAAAGAAGCACTGAACACATGTTTTTGTGAGAGACCAGGGACGGTTTTAGAAACTTTTGAATGGAGGAGCTGGGGCACAGTTTTAAAGAAGGCAGGCATATTTGTAAAATCAGTAAAAATGTGTTGTAACTCAAATCTAAAGCCAGGGTTCTTGGCAATAATAAATGACACATTATTAATAATTACATTGTCATTTTGCATCTTTTGGTGGTCGTTTGTGCCCCCTTAGTTGTTCGATGTCTCTTTAGTCATTTTAAGTCTCTTTTTAGTTGTTTTACGTCTCTTTTCAGTTGTTTACATGTCTTTTTTATCGTTTTGCGTCTATTTAGTCATTTTATGTTTCTTAAATTGTTTTAAGTCTCTCTTTGGTTGTTTTACGTCTCTTTTTTGGGTCATTTTCTGTCTTTTTAGTCATTTTCTGTCTCTCTAGTTGTTTTACGTTTCATTGTAGTCGTTTTATTGACTTTACAACGGTAATAGACACTTCATACAGAGGTTCTGGTCCAAGGGTCCTGGGCCTGTATCCAGTAGGCCCATTCAGTAACTCATCCATGAGACTAATAAGCCAACTACCTATCATACTCTGGTAAGGGAGGGAACCACGGGGGGGGTCAATCAGATTTCGGGGGGTGGGGCAGTGGCACCCCTTGTTACCCGTCTGGCACCGCCCCTGTGAGAGACAGCAGAACAGCACCATTGGATGTTAGGAGGAAAACCACAATCTATTGACTTTACATTGGAATTATGTGGAAGCAGATTTTAAAAGCATGACATATTGTAAAACAAGAAAGACTCTGAAAAACACTTCAGTGGGTATGAGGTATGTCATGTGAGCAGTAGACTGTTTACAAGTTACCACAGGATTAGGATAGGGTGGATTTCCATGTCAAATCCAGGGATATGTATATTTTGCCCACCCATTTTAAAGCAGCCCTTTCAAGCTGATGGATATGGTGAGAGCACATGACATGCAGAGGATTTGCTATTCCCTTTCATGATTGCTGTGGCATTGTTTCTGTCTAAGCTTTGCAAGCCTCTGAGGACGTCTGGGGGAAGCCAGGCATGTGTTTGTTTGTCAGGAGCCCATTTATAATAGATCCATATTTCAAAACAAAAGCAAACCATCAAAGTGTTTATCTTAATCATTACATCCTAGTCAGTACAGCGTTTATGAATTATGTTACAATGAGAAAATGAGCTTCAAAACATGAAAGAACAAAAGAAACTTTAGGATTTAGCTATACTTGGTGCCGTGGAATATGAATTAGCATCCATTTAGTGGATAGCTGGTTCATATAATAACAAGTATGCCGGTTTGTCTGAACCCACACAGTTTGTAGACATTTTAAAATCTTTTTTTAAGCTGTACACGATATGAAGGTTACCTTGTGATTTATTTTTCCTCCAGTCTGATTTGCATTTGGAGGAGGAGAATTCCTCCGAGATTCTGCTCAGAAGAGTTGCATCAACCTTGTTCTCTGGATAGACGAAAAGGGCTATATGTGTCTCTGCGAGCTTGTTAAAAAGCAAAGGAGAATGTCAAGGAAAGGAACACGTGGATATACCATTCCCAGTGGAACAGCCCAGACTTTAAGAGAGAAATCCGCACCATTTTTTTTTCCTGAATGGCTTTTGCTATCAATATCTTTTATTAAATATGAAAAGTTCACCAACAAACTGTGCCAGTGACCTGAAATGTCATAAAAATTTTCCTGGAACGCCACTCGGAAGTGAAATAAAAGTGTGATTGTTATTGCTGGTTCTGAGTCTGTGCTATTGTTCATGGTGTCATTGACATTTGCTACCATTGAATTGGTACCCTACAAAAGTTAAGATTACGATTTATTTCCTACAAATGACCTTAGTATAGTACATTAAAAGGCTGTTACAAATAGACCTTCCACTTTAGCCAAAGCTACGCAAGTGGAGCAACAGCACAGCCCAGATACTGAAGAGGCAGGAGGCCACAGCATGTACTGTAATGGAATCCAGATTATGACCTATTTCTGTTTAGATTCACCTTGGTTTGCATGCATGTTTGTCATGTCTACAGCAGTTTCTGTGCTGACGTTTACAAGACCTGTGATGAATGTGAATAGCTGTAGCAGGCTTCATCTTCTCACATGAAGGGTGCTAGGTAGGGCATAATGTCAGCCTGTCCAGCGTCTGCACCAACCACAGAGCATCCTGACAGGTCCATGTTGCAAACCTGGTGACATAACATCCGGACCTCGAGCTCAAGCCGCCTTGTAGCACCACGGGACTACTTCCTCTAATTAGTTTCTTCATTTATCAGTCAGACCCTTCACCACATGCCGCTGATGTACAGTGATCTTGAAAAAGAGCTCTCCTTTGATATGGAAACAACACAATTCGTCACCTTCCCTGCTTCCCATCACAGCAGGCAGCTCAACTCGGACAAATGACGTTGATTGTAATGGTTTGCCATGTGCAGGTGCTCCCTCGAGTTACTTCTGATTTGACTTTAATCTGAGTCTAAAGGTGTGATCACAAACAGGCCAAGAATCAGCAGAGCGTCTCACATGAATATCTCTGGAACTCATTTCTGTCAGTGTCTGGACCTCGCTGTGAGGTGTGGATGGGAAACGAGAGACAACGTTGTAGTGGCTACAGCTGAGAGTCACTCTGCCAACTGTCCTCTCTACATCCCTCCTCGTGCTCGTATGAGAGCTTTAACCTGGAGGGCAAGGCAGCCGTGAACATATGCAAGTAATTTGTATAGAATAAATAACAGGATGATCTTATGACAGTCAGTGCAGCTGCTCTGGGCTTGTTGGCTTAGAAGAGGCAGCTCTTTGGAGGCAGTGCCAGGCCTTTAGCTGTCACTGTGGAGACCTGGAGCCTGTTGCACCAGCTCTTTGTTAGTTCAAACTTAGCCTAGTTATAACTTAAAGATATAATCTCAAAAATTTTCATTTCAATAAACGTCTGTTAAGTCACTATCTATAGCCGAATGAGGCAAAACAATGGTGATTGAGCCTATGGCCC
The DNA here is from genome assembly GCA_003416845.1 of Oplegnathus fasciatus. Lineage (NCBI taxonomy): Eukaryota > Metazoa > Chordata > Actinopteri > Centrarchiformes > Oplegnathidae > Oplegnathus > Oplegnathus fasciatus. The sequence goes on along the minus strand of NTHP01000006.1, from coordinate 464,815 downwards.
ACTGATGAAAGCCCTTGCATTTGCAGTATTACGACCCAGGTGTCAGGAGCGACTTTCCTGGAAGAATCACAAGCGGCGCACAGTTACGCTTTTAACAAGGCTTTTAACGCAACAGACTCGCTCTTCAACTCACCGGTGTGTGAAGTGGCGTACTGTTTTTTCTGCTCTCTGCTAGAGTTGCGAATAAATGGTTACTATGGCCGAACAAAGAAAGAAAAGATTGATGACTATAGACGATGAAACTTGGGAAGTGAAGTCCAAAAAACACACCTGCAATTACCGATTATCGCCATAGGTGCCGCGAAAGACAACAAAATGAAAACTTTACTGTGTGGGGATTTTTACATCACTAAATTAAAACAGGTGGCAACATGCAAATTAGTTTTTACATAGAGATAAGCTGTTACTAAATATTTAGACCCACTCACTGGTTTTGCATAGCTAAGTGAACCCAGTGGCAAAGCTAACGTTAGCTTGTTAATATATGGCATGTAGAGTAAAAGAGGTAATGTGGAATATGGTAGACATAACTGACCCAATACTTGATAAAACGCTGTTTAACAATCATGTAAACTGGGAATATTTCAAATTATATTTTATGAAAATAACACAACATACCTCATTTGACCCAATAACGTCGATAACGAGATATTAGGTTATGCTAGCTAGCTAGCTAGCATAATCTGATATCTCGTTCCAAACTGCATAAATACTATACGGACACATATTTCTACATGTATGTATATGAATAAAACAAAGCGCAAGTGACTAATTCACATGGTCTTTACTAGTTAAGACAGTCCTCAAGTTTTAATGCGGCAACTTGAGTTAGTAAATCAATAGTTTTGAAACTAGCTACGATCGTTACTGTTTACGCAACCTGTGGGAGGAGGAACATGAATCTACAAAAAGGTCAATATATCCAAGTTTCTACTTTTACCTTTTACCATTTATTACACTTTCTTCAGTGAGTCTTAGATTGGTGGCCACAAAATGTCAAGGAAGGAGGAGAATTTCTTTTTAGCATGTTCCTCGAACTATACAGGAACAATATGATCCAGAGGTCCTTTATTGTACAAAGGATAAAATCTGGGTGTGAAAATACTCACACAGTTTAAACATGACTTCAAATTCACACACCATCCCATGTGAAGGGTGGGGAACTATTTGGGAAATGTCTAACAGCGTGCGAGTAATGGATCATAAAGTTCAGCGTCTGTAGCAGCGTTCTTTCCTCCTCTTTTTGATGTTTGATGATTCACGATATTGGAGATCTCAGATAGTGGAAGCAAACAGCTTTATGGATGTTTTTGTTTCACCCAGTGATTCCACTGAGATACCTTAGCCAAACAGAAATCTCCCGGAGAGATGAACCCTAACAGCAGATCGATCATACTCGTCACCATGTCAGATCAGCGTGCCAGTGCAGGTAAAGATTATGGATCTGTTCATTTCCACTATATGAGCCAAAGAGCAGATGGATTGGACATTAAAAGACTTCAGACGCGCCAACGGCCTTTAAAAATAAAGGTTAAAAAAGTGGGATGGAGGCGACATTCTTTCAGGAAGGAGAACAATTTAAAATGGCATCATTTTCCCAAGGCCTCAGTAACCAAAAGGCAGTTGGAGAGAAGACTTACAGTGAAATATAACCATCTTGAGTTTGTGTGATTTGTGTCTATATATGGATTCATAACATTTGAGATGGATGAAGGGTCTATGCAATAAAAAGCCAATGCAGCTCAAGGTTAAGATGCTCATTAAATAGCACGGCTACGGGGGATCAACAAATTACACATTGGGGAATTAAATTAGGTGCAAAAGGATGGATGCATGTGTGTTTACGGATAAATGTTCAGCCCACATGTTGAATATTGGTATAGATTAGTAATTCTTACCAGGACCGTATTCTGGCTCAGCTATCGGAAGGAAAACATTGCCTGATGCTTTGCAGAGATTAATAACAACCTTGGTCACACAGTACATTTACATTAGATGGATGAGAGCAGAACATTTTATCAGACATCTGTTCAACCCGACTAATCTCAGACAGTTGGAAGTGAAGCTCACTTGCAGAACCAAATAAAGCCGTGAACTGTTGCTAACACTGCACAGTGACTCGTGGTGGACTGTCATCCAAGAATACCACATAAAACCAAATCATTCTTATAAAGCTCTGCTGTCCCCACGGCTTTGAGCTGGGGCTTCAGAGCTTATAAAGGGGATACTAAATCCCTTTAAGAGACTTTGTGGCCTTGGGGTTAAGGTAACAGTTAATTGTTTCGCTTGTGTCCTGAAGATATTCGCAGTGAGCTCATGAATCAAGCATGTGACTTATGCATCAAGCCACATCCCCTCATTCTCCTCATGCAGCACGCAGCCTGTGATTTATGGCTGGACAGTGGCCTGCAGAGGTGTTGGATTCAATGAAATACAGGGGAGAACATCTGGAAAGCCTATTAGCTTCAAATCTCAGCTTGGGCCAATTTGATAGCGATGGCTGATGCAAGCCTGGAATTGACATGCTGATGCACGCTGAGGGACACTGTGTCTCTCTCATCGGACAGACATGTGTGAACCGGGGTTGTCCATATTTTAAGCAGATCGATATTAATGGTCCTACTTAAAGCGCCAGGTGAGCTAACAAGAGCCTTAAATGAGCCTCTTCCATGTGTCCCTAATGCCTCCCAGATGTAGAGTACTTCAGTCCTGTTGGCGTCCTTGGTTGGAAGCAAGAGAAACTCTTAATCTGAAAAATGAAAAGGCCTTGATAGGATAAAACATCCATTCCAAAGCTGCGTGACACAGCCAGTGTTACACAAGTCATTCTAGTCAAGGATAATTGGGTAAGAAAGAGCATCGGCGGGGAGTGTCTGAACAAGGTACCCCTGCCTCCACTCATCTCAGCCCCGTAATAAGAGCATGGGGAGGTGTGCTGAAATACAACCCCGTCACTATTCATCCTCACCCCCTTGATGCAACAATGACTAGCATGCAGTCTGCTTTTCATTTAAGGGAATTACCTTTGGGAGGCCAGCAGACGTCTCCTGAGTTGCTCTGTGTGTGTTCTTCTCATCCCTGCAGAGCTGTCTCATTAACACAGAGCCCAGCAGGCTTGGTTTAGCATAGCCCCATCTCTGTCCTGCTCAAGCCTGCTGCATGGAAGCTGAAAATAATGACTCACACACACATTACAAAGTCCCTGCACACAGTCCCCAGTTCCAGCACCACTCCCCAGGTCGCTGCAGCTTAGACCTCCAGCCTCTCTAACGAGTTGACTGTAATGTTGAGACCACTTGAGACTGAGAGCGAGAGAACAAGAGAGCCAGG
>NTHP01000006.1:450362-461476 GCA_003416845.1 Oplegnathus fasciatus | reverse complement strand
GGGGGGGGGGGTTATGTGAAGTAAAAGAAGTAGCACTAGCTTAGTCTAATTTATGACTTTCACAAGAGATTTTGTGACAGCTTGTGTAGCTTACCTAATGAGGTTTTTGACGTGGTGCATGAGTTTAGCTTTTCAGTATGAAGCACGACCTGTTGTCTTATTTCAGTTTGGAGGGGAGCAGCTATTACTCTTTTCCTCTGTAAAACATGTTTTACAGCCATTGAAAAGCCCTAATTACTCAATCATCAGTCGGGTGGCTACTTCCTCCAGAGCACTTATGAGTTCAGGCGTCATCTCACCGGGGTGTGGCTCATATCATTTACATTTCATTAAAGCACGCTGTGAGACATCATTGATTTCTCAGTAAACCAGGAGTTTCCATGATGCAAGCTCATGGGTGGGGGGAGCGGTAGACGTGTCACCCATCAGGAGCTGTCAGGAGCTGTCAGAGGACAGGATCCAGACCCTTGGCCAGGAGAGGCCAGGCCAGCCAGCTGTCACCTCTCTGACACTGGCTGAGACCATCCATCTGGCTGAGAGAGGCCCACCATGGGTGGAGAGGAACTCGCCAGATCCCAGACTACATGCACATGAAGGCAGGAATGCGCACACACTAGCAGACATGTTTCATGCGCACATAGACGCAAGGACAAACATTTATGCACGTACAATGACACACATACATTTCTCTACGCCATGTACAATGCTGCATGCCAGGGCTATTTTGGGTGTTCACCACCAGCACAATCTGCGGTGCTGTCCACATGAATCATTCCCCCACAGACAGATCCGGGAAACAGAAGTGACATGCTGCCATCAAGCTGAACAGACACAAATAAACAATTATAACATTTGGCTGCAACGCTCGCTTTCACATACAGTAAATCTCTGTCTCACAGAGTGAGCTTTAACAGCAGGAGTTTTTTTTCCCCATATACCTATGCATCATTATGGAGTACATAAAAAAGTCTCTCTGCTGGCAATAACATTTGAATCAGTGGCAAGCTTCCTCTACTCCAAATTTAGACGTGCCACAGTAGTAGATCTATCGCTGCTTGTTAGGTTTCACTGGAATTTTTACTGCTGTGATACTCGTGTAAAGTAAAACAACAACATCAGTGCACATTGGCCGAGCGTGGAACACATCCACCCTGGCGATGTCTAAGTAAGAGGGGTCAGTGGAGTTGCCAGACATATGGAGAGCATTTGGACATATTCAGACTCCGTATTGACCGCAACAGAGCAAGACAGAGTGTCGTACATCTTGTTTTGGTAACATCTAATTTTCATAAAAATCTTAAATGGCCACAATTGTCCCCAAAATTCTGGATCTATTTTACAAAAAGAAACACGCTTAACTCAATTATTCAGTTGCTATTTTCAATATTTTTTCACTGAAGACTGAAATTCATTATGACTCAATTTATTGTCATTTGGACAGCACTCTGATCATTGCCCTTTGTGTAATAGCAATGCAAAGTGGAATTTCTGTCTTTTGGGTCAGATCTTAATTGTTCAATAAGGATTTATTCAGTTAGTGAGGACTCTGATAAGCCAATTAACCAAGGCACAGTTTAAATGTGGGTGACCTCCATGTCAAAGCTTTAGTTTCTACAACTACTGTGCTGTAAAAATCTTGCCTTTTCCCGATTGTGAAGTTATATACTCAAAGCGGCAGTTATGTTTGAGGGCTTTTGAATTAATCTCAGAATTGATGTAAAAATTGCTGTGAACAATGCTCCTTGCTGTCAGTGAATACACTACAGGGGGCTCTATGATTGTGGCAGAAAGCCATGCCATCTTTTTGGTGTGAAGACAAAACAGCCAGAAATACATCACCAGACTGGCAACAATTACCTAGAGCTGTAGTCCCAACACATTATTTCCTCGCATTATTAACAGAGGTCGGCAAGTATTAGAGTCAAGTAAAGGTGATTTTATTCAAATCCCGGGCAAAAACTGTTCAAAGTGCATCTCTGTGCAGTCAAATGCAGTATGTTATTCTGGTGAAGTCATCATGATTTCTTATCACACTCAATGATGAGATGAGAGGCAACAGCGAGCCATGAGAAATGTTACTGAAAGCACAGGGCAGACTCAGGAAGGCAAAGACAGACAGAGGAGGAGAGCGGGAGACTGAGATCAATGATAATGTGATCTGATGACATAGTTGAGCGAGCTGTTCCCCTCTGGTGGTCTCACCGTCGACCAACTCACAGTCGAAGAGAGTGAATTTTGTTTGGATTGGCTTTAATCTTCCCATCAGACAATATGAGGCAGGCGGTGCGCTGCAAGTGTTTCCCATTTTGCCACAAGAGACTTGTGTCAGGTTCTGCGAGTGCACAAGCGCAGATACGTCAGCGTGGCGCATTGACAGGCAGCTTGTTCAAATAAAGACCTGACAAAGCTCTGAACTGAGCGGCTCGACTGTTGAGAAAAATATTTACAGAAACACATGCACATGACAACAGAAAACAAAAACAGAGTGATTCCCTCTGCTGGCTCTCAGACCCTGTCTGTCCATGGTGCTGAAAGGATATATTTCCAATTGTTGAAAAGGGCCATGCACACTTTTTCCACTCCAAAGTTAATTACAAATGGTTACAGAGTAGTTTAGCAATGTGAGAAAATGGAAAACATAAGCTTTTGTGACAGCTTTGCCTATACAGAGTCAAGAGTGTTCAACAACGTGTGGAGCTAATCTTTGACAAATAGCATCATATGGTGCTGGTTGTTTTAGACAAAAGAGTGTGAAACCAGATGATGAGTGGTGCTCATTGCAAGAGAATACTTTATGTAAATCACAGACACAAATGTGTTCTCCATCTACTGCATCTGACTCAAAAGACTCCATGCTCTGCAGGACAAATAACGCAGAGACAGAGTCTCCAGCCGTGCTTGCAGCTTTTTGAGGCAAAGCAAAACAGTGCTTTGAGCTAAATGCTAGTGTCAGCATGCTAACAATGCTTACAGTGACAATGCTAACATGCTTGTTGTTTTGCAGGTGTAATGTTTCCCGTGTTCACCATCTTAGTTTGGCATGTTAGCACGCAAACATTTACTAATTAGCACTAAACACAAAGTACAGCTAAGACTGGGAATGTGATTAGTTCTGCAAGTATAGTAAGTAAGTACAGCTGAATGTACCAAATTTCATGGCAATCCATCCAATAGTTGTTGTGATATTTCAGTCTGGACCAAAGTGGTTCACCACACAACTGACATTGGGACACTGACATCCCTAAAAATAACATACATTATACTATCACAGTCAAACTAATGTTTTCTAATGCTTGACAAAAGAGGTAGTGCCTTTTTTTTACACCAAGTATTATTTGTCTCTGCTTCATGCTTATAGCCACGTGCTCATACTGTTTAGATAAAATGCACAAATTAGGCCAGGTTCTGTGTCTCTGCCACAAAGATTAAAGCCGTCTCCAAAGCAAATGCCCAAGAGAAACCAGAATGAAAACACGTAAATACTACAAGTTTTTTCCTGGCCATACAGAGGGAAATATTTACTTATTGACTTATGAATTGATGTTTCAGGGGGAAATTATTGCAAAGGTGTTGTGCGACAGAGAAAGTGTGCAGACACAAAGATGTGACCGAATTCCAAAACTCCAGCCAGGCCACAGGGAGATGTCTGAGGCTCTGTAATTAGCTTCAAGCTGTCCTGATGTTAAGGAATCCACCATGAGACTCACGCAAACATGGCTGCCACTGTGCACACCTTCATTCACTCTGGAGGTCTAATAACCGGTGTTTACATTGTGGCCACCAAATATGAACATGGCAACAGTGGTGTGTTTGACAGACCCTGTGTTGTTCAAACACAGCCAAACAGTAGATAACATCCTCAAATTAAGTTCCTTATTAGTGGAGTTATGGCAACATGATAGCTGTATATAAATCTCTACAATGATCTGATCACAGAGCAAGGCCTCTGTCATTAAGAGAACAAAGGAGCTGAGGTATATTTGTAGTTACATGAATAATTTCTGACTACTGAGATCATTTTTGGTTCAGAGAGGACAGTCAAACAACTTTCAATCTTCAACCTTATACCTATTTTATCTGTCCCATTTGTAGCATTTATAGGTATATAAGTAGTATATTAATAAGTGTTTCCACTGTGTTGGTTGCTGCCATGGGTATAATAATCTGTCCTGCCTTGGGCACACTTGAATTATACATGTTGACCAAATGTTAGCAGAAAAATAAGAGCATGGAGGTTGAGTTGGACGCAAATATACAGTCATAAACATCATCACCCAGGAGGGAAACCTTTAATATAGTATAATAATAACAATGACAAACAATGCTCTACTATCACTACTCGTAAAAGCAAGGTCCAAAGACAAATCAGGTCTTAATAGAGGTCTTTTATAGAGATAGGAAAGGGATATTATTTCATTATAATGTCTCAACCACACTTAACAATTTATCCACCTAATTATGGCGGGCGCCCAGGTTGCACTGTCACAGTAAAGCATGGCCCAGAAAGAGCCAAGAACTTTTATTGAGCTGATATTAATTGATTTGTCCTGACCTACCCAGGCCTGGCCTCCCCGGGCTCGGCTTCCTCAGTGGAGCGGTGCCAAGGTCTGTCCTAACTCTGCATAAAAATAAATGAGAAGCTATGGGGCTAGTCTCTAAAGCCAGAGGATATTGTTCGATTTCACGTCAGCCCTCCAGGAGGCAATTTAAACAACCCAGCATGCTAATCAACTTGGTATAAAAGGCTGTTCTGGAGGGTGGCCCATTCTTCTTTTTTCCTTCTCTTCTATTGCAACAAGGCCAAAAAAGCACCTTAACAATCTGAAGGGAAATGTGTAATAGGGCCTGTATCTGAAGGAACATTACACTCCAGTGTAATGTAACTATATGATGTGGAAAAGGAAACAAGTAGTTTAAAAGGCATGCCCTGGCCAGTCAGGCTGACATGCCTTTATTACGTTTTTTCAAAATCCAGGAAAACTAAAAAAAAGCCTCTTTGGTATAAACATCATCCTAGAGAAAAGATGCTTTTATAAAAATATGCTGGCCGGGAGAAGCCTTTCCTCCACTGTAAAGACTCTTGAGCCAGGGCATGAGCTGCCATCAACACATCAGCATCTCAGTGGAACCACATTGTGACCCTCGTCTGAGAAGGCAGAGCCCCGATCCCCACAAATAATTCAATACTCTAATATCCCCTTGGTATTTGTTGCGACCACAGAAATACGATAGTGTTCATTCTCTGCTTGTGCCCTGAACCCACAGGTCAGGTGGTAGCAGATCACAGACTTCTCTGTGACTCAGAGGTTAAACTAATCATGCATGACTTTCTCACATGGCCCAACCAGTATCTTTAGAAATCTACACCAGCTTGTCATCCAGCAGTGGGTGAACCTGCTTTTCATGCATTTACTTCCCTGAGCACTTTAGTCGGTTACACTGATCATGTAGACCTCATCCACGTGATGTAACTGTCTATTTAAGTAGACACATTTCTTTAAACTGCACCAACAATCTCTTTGAACTCAAATACCACATTTTAGACTTTAGATAAATGTTCTGCAATTAGTTCCTGTAAAGCCGCATTTGACCATCACATTTTTCAACTTTCTAATTGCTAAGCTTGCCTCAGTATCTATGGATGTCCTTCAACTATCTCAGTGTTAACATCCTAAAAAAACCCCTCATTTCTAATTTCTAAAAATCAGTCCTTGACAAGAGGTAAGAGCTAATAAACACTGCCCCCTACTGACACATACATGTTCTTACAGTTACTTACCAATATTCCTGACAAGGTGTCAGAATTTGTCAATATATGTGTAGGTTATAGATTTGTTGTGCTGTATCAGTTTATTAGCCTTTATTGTAAGTGTATTTCATTTCATTTCATCTCAACAATCATTTCCTCCCCTGATGCATGGCTTCTCCCACATCCCCTGAGTTTTCTGGCTCCATTACTCAGCTTTCAAAGGAATCTAAAAGCAACCTGTAACCATCAATAAATATTCTGGTACTATTACTACAATATTTCTTTAAAACAGTGGAATCTGAGCTTTTATCATACAACAAAAGGAGAAGAAACTGGAAATAAACTACTTAGAAATCACACTCACTCTGGTATTGCCTTTAATAAGCAGTGCAATGAAACCGTTCCAAAACATCTATCGTCAGCAAAAAGAGAACAGTAAATAAAATACAAATAAAATCCAGCCGTAGTGTCATGCATAAAAATCAAATAAACGAATGAATAATGACAAATATACAGAGAATGTCCACGAAATTTCAATTATTATGACAACAATGAAGGGATTAGCAGAAATAAGCCAGTCTCAAAAAAATGTGCATGAAAATATATAGGGGTGAAAAGATATCTCACATTAAACCACCTTTTTGAGTGCAGATTTTTAAAGCATGCACGGAGAATGCCTTTATATTATCATAGGTATACAGTATCATAATATCACATATATTTTTCAGTTCTTTATGAATCCAGAGAGATTATTTGATATTTGTGCTGATGTAACTCTCCTAAAGATCTGCTGTTAGAGTTTTAACCTTGTCATCGTCACTGTACTTCTAATTAGAGCTGAAACGATTACAAACAGAAAAATAATCAGCAACTATTTTGACAATCGATTCATCATTTAAGTCACTTTTCAAGAAAAAATGCCAATTAATAAATTTACTTGTTCCAGTTTTGTAATTGTGAAGATTTGCTGACCTGTTTGTCTCAAGTGATCGTAAACTGAACATTTTTGGGTTTTGGACTGATGGTCGGACAAAATAAGACATCTGAAGACATCTCCTGGGACTCATAGTCCAAACAGCTAACCCATTAACTGAGAAAATAATCTGCAGACTAATCGATAATGAAAATAATCGTTAGTTGCAGCCCTACCTCTAACTAAGTTTATTTGTAATACACCTTAGTGTCTTTATTATGAGTAAAGTCAAAGCTCATAGCATGACAATTACTTAATTTATAAAAACATAGCATCATTGGTCAATACTTTTTTGTACCCCATAAACCACAAACAATTCAATAAAAAATTCAATATAAAATGCAGCTGCACATAAAAAGTAGCTAAGGAGTTAAAAGTAGGAGGAGATGGGAAATCTTAAGAGATGGATACTGCAAGTGAAACAAGAGTAAGTGTAAATGAAACAAATACCTTTTCTGTACTTTCTCTTTTAAATTCTGTGTTTCTGGCAGCCACTTCCTACAAACTGATCAGATCAGGTGCGTGCCATCTGTTGTTTAAATCTCACTGTTTAGAAGATGTGTATAAAACAGCTGACTCTTGAATTTTAAAATCCTGCGATGATTTTGATTTCTTCTGTTATCTGGTTAGAATACTGGTATCACTGGTTTTAATGACAGCTGCTATATAATGTTGCTTTAAAAAAAGAAACAGGCAACAGAGACAGATGAACCACCCATCTGCTTTCAATCTACCACGGACCCCAACCTCAGAATTGTCTGTCTTTTTCACTGAGGTCATGCTCTTCTTTTTTGTTGCTTTCTGTCCTCAGTGGTTCTTACTGCATGTCCATTTCTCCATCATAATTTTCCTTTAGTCCTACAGTGAATATTTGTCAGCCTTTGGACTGTGACTTTGCCCTGAAGGTCCTCCATATTCTGCCTTTACATCTCTGTATTGATCTTTTCCTTTCTGTGTTGTATTAGAACTTCACTTTCACTTCACTTGCTTCCTCCTTAAGTCTTCTTCTTTCATTTTATCAAGTTGTATGAAACCTATTCAACATCTTCACCTTTCTTTTGTCCTTCATCTGTCAAGCTCTTGTCTGGCTCTTCTTTAGGGGCCACACTGGACTTCATTTTCAACAGTTTTACCGTCACCTTTATCTGCCTCAGCTGCGCTGCTGCCTGACTGCCCCTCAGACTCATCTTAGTTCGAATCTTGCTCATGTAGTGAAGTTTCTGAACCATTCTGTTCGGGAACGGTGGACGACTGCTTCTCCTCGGTAAAGCCTTCTGATTCCTTGACAGTTTCCTCAGTGTCCTGATATGAGTCAGACTCTTCCTCGTGTTCACCAGCAGTGTCCTTAGGTGCCATATTTGGAGAGCTTTTGGTCAAAGGGGAACATGGCTGAGCAGTAGCAGTTTCAGCACTGGCAGGAGGAGACAGTGCTTTCTCCCTCTCTGACCCTGAAACTGACAATAAAATAGATAAAAAAGTGAGTGCAGAAAATGAGTAGAAACGATGTTCAAATCACCCAGAAGCAGTCTTGGTTTCTCATCCGCCATTTTAAGAATTAGCAGTCCCAAAATTAATGTTCCACTTTTGTGCTGTGTATCAGTATAACCTGGCTCAGGCGTACCAGTGTTCCAGTGGTGATCATTACAATAAAGTTTGGTTAATGTCAAGATCACAAAAAGTGGGGGTTTAACCAACCCTTTAGCCTTTCTGTGATACTACGCCAAAAATATATTTGTAAATTATTATTTATAAAATAATATGTAATTTATTAAGTGTTATAATTTAATATCAATGTGTTCATTGATGTGGTCAATTATCATTCTTTATGAAGGGCGAGTAGCATAAGTAGCATAAATTTAACTTTACAGTAACAGTAATACCAGCAATATAGCAATTAAATATGAATAAAACAGTTTGATTAAGTTTTATAGTCCAATATAATTGAGTTTCATTGATCAGATTATCTATAATAAGAGACAAAAAATTACCATCATTTTTCTTTGTAGAGACATTTTTAGATCAAAACCTTATCAATCCTTCATTCTTTGACTCAAGGGACTCAAACAACTTTCTCTTTTCTGCTACAGTACCTGTAAAGAATGAACCATCAGAAATGACTAAATAAAATTGCAACAACCTTTATACCACATATCAGTAATAACACTCTTACCATTATCTGCGTCTGCTGTGCTGCTGCCTGATTGCCCCACAGAATAATCTGAGTCACGCCTGGTCTGGTCCTCTTCTTCTGGATCTGTGTCTGCATTTGCAGTGTCTGGGGACACTTGAAAGGTACTGATGTCTGGCTTCCTTGGTGTGGGGCTCTGAGGCTGCTGGGAGTCAGCTAAATACAGATTCTCTTGCTGGTCTTTTTCTTCACCATCACCTACACTATCTGATTCATTTTTATCTTCAGAAACTGGTTTGTCTGGTTCTTGATGGTTGTCCTGTGACACTCTTGAATCTTGCTTGTGTAGTGTAGTTTCTGAACCGTTCTGTTCAGGAACGGTGGATGACTGCTTCCCCTCGGTAGAGTCGTCTAATTCACTACTTTCCCCATTGTCAGCTTCTCTACTTTTATCTGAAGTTTCTCCAGTGACCTGATTTGAGTTGGCGTCTTCCTCGGGTTCACCAGTGATGTCCCCAGGTGCCATATTTGGAAATAAAAGCGAACATGGCTGAGCAGCAGGAGGAGAGACAACATTTGCAGGTGGAGAGTTTAATTCCTTATCTGCCTCATTCTCAGACTCTGAAACAGACAGTAAAACAAGTAAAAAAAAAAATGCATAAAACGTGCACCTGACTGCAAAGAATTTGCAAAAAGATCAAATTGTTAAGAGGCAGTCTGGGTTTAAATCAGTCTTATTCCATGGAGGATCAAATGAGCAAAGCTAAGAAGCCATTTCCCAAGTACGTCGCGGACTGTGTTGAAATAAGCAATAAAGTGAATTAAATTTAACATGTGCTTTTTATAAATTCAGTTCAGTTTGAACTGTCAAAATTGAGAAATGCTGTATGCTTTAAGGGCGATCACTGGTCAAGGTCAGTTCTTTCTTCTATGAGCAAAGAAAGGCTGAAATATTTTTTTTATTATCTGTCATGCATGATCATTGTAAAGAATAATTAGTCAATAAATTAAACTGCTGCTGCACCCCAACCGTACTGAGTATCAGATATTACAAAGTATGCCTTTGGTTTTTCATCCAGTGGTGAAGTTCTTGATGGTTACAATGCATGCAATTCCCCCACTTTCACATCCCACCACTGTACTGTACAGTGAAAAGCATATATGCCCAAAATACTTCATCAATAAGCACAACTAATGGATAGGTAGAAAACAATTTTTCTATTACTAATTCAGGTTATTATTTCGACAACTTTATCCAAAACGTTAACCAAAAGATCCAAAGACATTTGAATTAGAAACATTTTGAAACTTACAAAGAAATATAATTAACATTTTTAATCATAAAAAAACAGTAAAATATAAGAGTAAAAAAATATAAAATAATTCAGAAAAGAACAATATATGAAGTACAGTAAGACATGAAAAAAATGTCTTAAGACTGAAAAGCAGGGAGTAATCGGTAAAATCAATCCTAAATCTCTGCTTACAGATTGGGATAGCCGGTTAGATAACCCCTTCAAAGTCAGCAAAAGACAAAAATGACCTGAAATTGGATATATTTATCAATTGTTTAAAGAAATCTTTCACACCATTAGTAACCTGACACTCAAATAATAGTTACACACGCCCAGATTACAGCCGTCATGCTGGACATTGACTGAGAAAATTCCAAAGCTTTATGGTTGATAGAATTTTGAGGGCCCACATAAGATAATTTGGGATTTTGAAGAATTCAGCTATCAGATGTTTTGTCACATCCAACATTTAACATTCAATAAACAGGATTAAATGTGAGACCAGTTGAAATCATTGCTGGGTTTTAACAGAAAATAGCTAAGTATCATCAGCAGAGTGTTAACTATTATGTGTTTGTGAATGTATCCCACAGGCAACATGTAATTTGAAAACAATAAAGGGCCTGGGATTGACCTGTGTGGAACACCACAGTACAGGAGACAAACAAAACAAATCAAGAGCTAAGTGAAACGCCAACCCATTTATGCAGTTGAGTGTTTCTGTTTTTCCTGTGAATATTCTGAACCTAGCTCAGATAGTGTAGTTTCCAAACCTGGGTGTTCAGGAGCAGTGGAGGATTCCAGATCAGACTGTGTGTTCTCACTAGAGTCGCCCAACGCACCAACTGAGTTTGCCTTCTTGACCTTTTGCTTTGCAGGTTCTCTGTGCTGGTCTGCAACTGGATCACCTTTGTTGTTGCTAGCAAGATTAATCGGACTCAGAGGTTTATTTTGGAAAACTGAAACACA
>NTHP01000006.1:437308-450352 GCA_003416845.1 Oplegnathus fasciatus | reverse complement strand
AAAAAAAAAAAAAAATTAAAGAAAAAGAATGCTTTAAGAGATTAAACCATACAGAAGCAGTCTGCAGGTACTGGGAGTAAAACAATCCAGTAAAGACCAATGTGTGATGTTAATAAAGAGTAGTACTGAAACAACACATTGATTAATTAAGTAGTTGCTCGACAGAAAATGTATCATTAATAATAATAATCGATGAATATTTCAAGTCACTTATGAAGCAAAAATGACAAATATTTTCTTGTTCCAGCTTTTCAAATGTGAGGACTTACTGCTTTTCGCTTTTGTATATATGTTATTGTTAATTGTACACTTTTTAATTTTGGACTGTTGGTTGTCGATTAATTGATTATTCATGAAAAGAGAAAATAATCAACAGATTAAGTGATAATGAAAATAAGCATTAGTTGCAGCTGTTAGCTAACGATCTTAACGAACAGAAAGTACCTGTCGGTTGTTTGGGTGAAGTCTGTCCAGCAATGCCTTGCTCAAACTTCTGTGCAAAGCGTTTAACATGCCCTGGAAAGAGTGAACAGCATACAAATGAATTTGTAGCACCCTTTATAATATATATGGGTTATAATATATAACATTTGTGTTAGTGTAACCTTTTTGTGGTGGGGCATCACATGCTGTAAAAAAAAAAAGGATAGGAATTGAACAAAGAATGCTTCCTGGTTCAGTCCATATTTGTTTCAAACAATTATAATTTGTGACACATACCATTCCCTGAAATTATCTCAATTTCATCACTCTACTCTGTACTATATGTAACATATGCCCAAAAATAAAAATATATGCACAAATCATGGATATGTATGTAAGCCCTAAAAGGCAAAGTGAGACTTGTGGATGTATTATTATTATTACTATTATTATCTTATTAAATTATTTCAATACAAATATTGTTTTTTCCATTTTCCATCATTCTTTCAGTCATTTGGCTGAGGCATAAGATAGAAATTTTGTTTTGTATAATAACAAATCAGAGAAAATTTGCATAATGTTCTTTCGCCATCGTGGGAAATACTGTGTTTTTGTCTTTTCTTTTTTCAGTTTGCCTTAAACCCAGTTTTCGCTACTGTCGCAGCACACAAACACTTTACACATTTCTTAACGACAGTAAAATGTTGTGATAAACCTGCATATAGGTTAAAACAAATCAGAAAACATAACATTCAGAAGCCTTTACCTTTTTCAGTGTCCAGGTCTGAATCTGCGCCTTCTTTGTGATTGCTTGCAGGGTCATTAGGAACCAACCGCTGAGTAGAGGGAACTGTGGGTGATCTGCCAAGAAGAGAGGTATCTTCATCATCCTGAGACCCTGACCCTGAAACAGATTGAAATACAAAATACAATGTAAATCACCAGTAAGAAAGAATGAGATCAAAGATAAAATAGATCTTAGATGATATGACCTTTGAGTAAAACAGTCCATTAAAGAGCAATGTTTTTTGAATGTTTTCACATGGACTGCATCAAAATGTATCACAGAATGCATCAATACCTATCATTATGTATCATCAACATAAAAAATAAAGAGATGTAACAGTTGCTTCATGGTTCAGTCCATCATCCATATTTTAATTTAATTTGGTGAAAAGTAGGTTATGAACGAAGGGACAATTACTTGATCAGTTCTGATTTGGACCCGGAAAGTTTTCAAAGGGTTTCTTAATATTGCAAGGTAGGACAACAGGTTTCTTATGAACTTCTGCATTCCTGTCAATCTGTCATCTGTATCCTATGATTTACTATCACTGTGTGTTTTTTGGTTTTCTGGATCCAGATGCAAATCATTAAAAAAAATAATTATTTCATTTAAAGGGTTGTGCAGCTTTGGAGGTATGTGCTCTCTGAGTGATGTCTAGCTCTTATCTGCAACACAATGTACACAATGAACACTCAACACCAGCCAAACGTAACTGCTACAGGCTTTATTTTTAGTGCTACAAGAAACAAAGTCAATATGCAAAATCTAATGCTCGTGCTTCATCAGGTGGCAATAATCTTAATCTAATGTGAATCTAATTTTACATTTACTGTAAATTACAAAAAGATAATGAGATAAACGAAAGAAAGAAAAAAAACAGGAAAACACCAAGTACACAGTGGTGCTCAATGGTCTAGTGCATAACAGGTCAGATTTGTAATGTACTATATTTAATAACATTTCTTTTTCTTTTCTTTTCCACAAATGTCTTTATTATGAAAATCATCTATGCATGAAAAATGTCCAACTGCTCTACAATTTAAGCAGCACCAAAATAACACAAATTTTGTTGTTAATTTTTTTTCACTATATACTATATGTTTGAAAACATTTAGTATCATACCTGCTCGTGTATGAGGTGGCGACTGTTTTTCCAAATCAGCCTTCTTTCCTTTAGCAAAACATGCTGGAACCAGAAGCGAGAGGACAGAAAAAGAAGAAAGAAACAGGATGTTTTAGTTTCACATATTGTGAAGAATAAAGTCAATAACAACAGCTGCTCGTGTTCAATAATACTGCATGTAAATAGCTTTCTATACATACTGCTGGTAGTCTTGAAAGAACTTTTGATCTCTAAATGATAAAGAATCTAGCCCCATACAGAACATTTAGTCAACTGTTACACATAGCTTTGAGAATACATGGGCATCAGTGAATATATACTGTATATATCAGCTAGTACTCCTTAAGATGCTATAATTTTGGGCTCAATTTCTCTGGTTAAAGGGCATAATTTTTTAACTGTACCTTTATGGTGTCGTTTGCAGAACACTATGCCCAAAACCATGGCGAGTAGTGCAATTGCCAAAGTGACTAGGGTCGCAATCAGTGCTGTAGATGAACTTTTATCTGCAAAGAAACACAAAAGTCAAACTTACAACAACTTCTTATTACATTGCATTACATCCATTACTAAAACAACATTCATGTAGTAGTGTAACACATTTTCGTAAACTTTCGCCATTTCTCTTGATACTATAACCAAAGGATATATTCATTTTGTAAATCACTTAAAAGTTAAAAAATAATTGATACATCTATTCATTATCCATACTGATTATGCAAAGGAGACAAACTGTGCACATTGTGTGTTTCATTTTCTGTCACCACTGGTAAGAAATAAAGCTCAGCTCAGTTCGAAAGTCAAAGTCTCGGTTTCAAATTCAGTCTTATTGCCAGTGCAGCGGTGCAGGTATTGTTTCTTAATGAAACTCATGGCTTATGTTGGATAAATTATAAGAATATCCTATGTCAATTTCTGAAACTACATTTGCTTGAAAGGACAAATTTCACAACATAAACAATAAATACACAGTGCTACTGATGCCTAAGTGAAATCTTACCAGGGTAACAATCCTTTGCAGTGAATGTAGCAGTTTCGTTAGTCAGAGGGTTGCTCACCCCACAACTGTACACTTCATCATCATGTTGATCCCCAAGAGATATTGCAAACTTTGGGCCAAGCTGCACATTTCCATGTGATCTCCATTCAAACTTCACTAAGGATTGAGGTTGTACGGGCTCTGCAGAGCATGTCAGCGTTGCCTGGGTTCCAGATATGTCCGAAGTGCTGCCATCGTTCATCTCACAAGATATGGTGGGCTTGACAACCTTGTCTTAATGAATACATAAAGGAACATATAAATTAATACATTCCTAAATGATTCTATTATGTTACATGTACAGTATATACAATAACAAACATTACATCCATGCAACAAAACTTTAAACATGATATACTGCAGGGTATAAAGGGCATAAACTGCTTATCAGAAAAAATTAAGAATTAGCATCACAAAACAGGCCAAAATATAAATAAAAATACAGAAAAATGTGATATAGTTATACATAAAAAGCATATAAAAGAAACAAATAAAACAGAATTATATAAAAGCAATAAAATAGCTACAGTGGCAAAGATATAATCTGTATTGTCATTCANNGTCTGCCCCTATATTTAAAATATAAATATGTTTGGGTAACTATAACTACTTGGTTTAATGTCAGGGAACATTTACTGACATGACATTGACTTTTTACTGCAATATACGAAAGTCACAGTAATTTCTACCATTGCCATCATAAAAAGCAAAGCAAATGTACCAACTATAAAATGCATTTTTATAGGTGACATATTAACAGATAATACTAGTTTTGATATCTTGATCTCTTTACTACACTGTTGGGTGTGGGAGAGCAGTCCTGGCTGAATGTTTCTATTAACTGGAGGCTAGTGTGTATATACTCTCAACCATGATGAAATTAACAACTTGAAACACAAACCCTGCCAAAGGTTCCGTGGTTATCCCACGACCACTCCCCTTTCAGGTTCTATTGTTTTATATTAGTGAGTGTCAAGCTTTTCTGATCTAAATTGAAGTGATAATAAAACATGTATTCACCAGCCCTCAGGTTAATATCTGGTAGGAGCACCTTTTGCAGCATAGCAGCCTTGACTCTGTGTGGGAAGGTCTGTATCAGCTCTGCACATCTGACCACTGCAATTTCCCCCATTCTTTATTGCTTATAGCTACAGATTCTGAACTGGATTGTTGGAACATAAATCTTCCGACGAGCCTGCGTTCTCGTCAGCTGCAGCACGTTTTCCTCAAAATTTCTCTGTAGTTTGCTCAATTTATTTTCCTTCTGCCTTCATTCTTCTTACCTTTTTACCTTTTTTAGCAGCTTCCTCTATGCCACTCTACTATAATGTTGCAACTGACAAAATAACAAAGCAACAGTCTGTATGCACAGTGTCTCTCACTGCAGGCATGGGAGTTTTCTGTTGATCAGTGTCAAAAAAGACATTAAAAAATCCATTATGATGCATAGTTGTAAAACAATAAAACATGAAAGGGATCCAATATTTCTTACAGGCAGTGGTATAGTCTATCAAGGAACAGCATATTATTTTTCATTATTGCAGGTAATCTATTTTCTTTGTGCGTTGGGTTTTTATCCGTGACTTCAAGGGCATGGAGTTGCTATGGCAACACATCAACTTCCAGCTATAGAATTCAAGTACCAATGTTGATCGATTAACTGTTAAAGTAGTTAGTAAAAAAAACTTACCAATGACCTCCAATTGAATAGTTAAAGAACGCAACACTTTGTTCACGTACGCTTCCAATACATATTCTCCGCTGTCTTCATATCGGAGGTTGGTGATATCGAGTTCTGCAGAGAACCAGTTGAGAGTGATCCTGTTTTCATACGGGCTGTACTCGTGCTCCTCCTTGCCATCAAACTCTATCACTTTGTTGCCATTATGTTTCCACAGAATGTCATCAGGTTGTCCAATGATGTCTGGCTTCAATTTGACCGTCAGCCCCTTGAGTGCATATTTTGGAGACTGTCCAGCAACTAGACACATAGAATAGAGAGGTGTAGAAACATGCAGAGAGAGTTAAGTATATTTAAAACACTGAAGGTGAGGAAACAGAATTATGGTTTTTAATTTACTATTTACCTAATTGCTCTTCCTTTCATCCAGTTGTTTGGCATGAGGCTGTGAGACAATTGTTATTTCCATTCTCTGTATAAGACCTCGAGAAGCTAATTTGAACTTCCCTGTGATTTGGGTCTCTCAGACGGCCCCCTGGGGCTGACACAACACAGACATCCTGAGTGCTGATAATTTCAATGTCTTTTTTGTTTCTCTTTCAGAGAATCAGCTTAGCCCCGCCCACACCTTTTGTTTAGCTTGTTGTTTCCTGTGAATCTGTATATAATCCTGGCCAGAACTCATGGAGTCAGAGAGAACCTTGCAACCATCTTGTAAACTTCTGTCTCCACTGTGCAGTGAATAAAACTCATCTAAACCAGCCACTGAATTGGACCTGAAAGAATATTTTTCTTCCACAATATGGCGTTGTCGGCAACTCGCTAACCTTGGGCTAAAGGATATCTTTCGACTGGATGAAGTGATCCTGAATATTAGCAAACAGCGCCAATTCAAAAGGGTAAGGGAAGCCTCTTGTAAAATTCCAAACTTTGTTGATATTCACATCACTCTGTCTCAAGTCTGGATCGTCCATAGACCCAGGTAACGCGATTTAATTTCAAATTAAGAACTGCAGCAAATTATAAATAAGTTTTTAAAAGAAAAACTTTGTGCTGCAGGCGGTTCTGGTGAGTTTTGTTGTTATGTGTTGTGTTATGAGTTGTATCTTAATGTTTTATGTGTGTTTATGGATGTACTAGAAGGCTGTATTGTAATTTGTAAAGTAAATTTTTCCCATCTTTTGAAAGTTTTAAATTACAAACCTTCAATGTGGTAAGGCCTACGGACAGGTAGTTTAATAGTTAAAGGGCCAGTAACCAGTCTGTGAGTTTTACCATAACTTTATGGTATTGTACAGTAGAATTATCTCCTGCCTGAGAGTCTTTCCCCTGTATGAAATTAATTGAATCGTAAAGCCTAGTCCCTGGAGTATATGGGTTGTATAATAACACTGGAGAAGTAAACCAGACTGTCCCAATTATATTATTGCATAGTGGAATTCTCTCTGCTTGAGTTTTCCTCTATACGAAAGTTATTATAACGTACAGTAATGCCTTGCCATGAAGTGTAGCATCTTTAGCCTAGAGTGTAGTATCTATAGCTTAGGGTGTAGTATCTCTAAAAATAAGTCTAGATTGTTTGTATATCTAGTCCAGAGTGTCATATCTCTGAAGAGGCCTGTTGTCTTGGAATTAGAAATTAATGCTGAAATACATCAAGATATTCTGGCTCTGACTTGAATTCGCAAGACAATTTTTGTAACCGGTTTTGTTCGTCTGGTTTTGGTCTGATAGTTTGTGTATTTTTCTGAGCTCACTGATCTTTGTTATAGTCACCTGAAAAATTGTAAGTCCGTTTCGAATCTGGTGTCTAGTTCAAGTCCGGCATGTGCTATGGGACCTGTGGTTCGAGCCCACAGTGTTATTGTAAATCAGGGTTGTTGTTTTTTTCGTTACAGGAGAATGTTTATGGTGAGTGCTAGAGAGGCTAGACATTCATATGATTGTATGTGTGTATGTGATGAGGAGACCAGTGTGCGATATGTATTGTAATCTGTAAGAGAGACAACCCCGCTATATGAATTACGTGTAGAAATACTGGCAGTTAGAGTCCCCAGTGAAATGCATTCATGTGTGCCTAGGCCTAGGGTCTTGTGGGCAGCACCATGAAGTGTGGTTGTAGTAAATCATCCAATGTCAAAATCATGGCAGAAAACAGAAACAAAGTTTTAGGCTGAGCTATGTTGTTTTTCTTTTTATCACTTTTCAGTTTAGTATCTTGAATGAAGCTTTAGTTGTGAGATGTTGAGGTGGAAGGGCTAAAACAGAAGGAAAACAGAGCGGCTCAGAAATTGAAATTGAGAAGCAAAGCTCCCTCACTTTCTAGACACGCCTTTGAGTAGTACATGAACTTAGCACACTGTGGAAAAATGGTCTTCTCACTTCTTCTGGTACTCAAATTAATGCTAAATTAGCTCAGATCTTTTCTGTTTCACTCCATAGCAGACTCACTATGGATAATGTGATGTGTACAACGAAACCTCCGATTCCTTAAGGGTTAAATTGTGTGTTTTCATGTTATTCCCTAGTGATTAAAGATGTGTTATTTATTTATTTATTTATTTTTGTTTTGTTTTGTTTGTTGAGGGTTTATGGCGCTCCTGCGATGGCCACGCAGTAGCCCCGCATTCCCTCTTCCTCAGCTTTCCTCAGAGAATCAGCTTAGCCTCGCCCACACCGTTGGTTTAGCTTGTTGTTTCCTGTGAATCTGTATATAATCCTGGCCAGAACTCATTGAGTCAGAGAGAACCTTGCAACCATCCTGTAAACTTCTGTCTCCACAGCGCAGTTAACAAAACTCATCTGAACTAGCCACTGAATTGGACCTGAAAGAATATTTTTCTTCCACAAAGGGTATGACAACAACTCCAGACCTCAGCAATATACACTGAGTTGCCAGTTTAACACACCCGTAAATAAATCTGCAACAGATCCTTTTTGCATGAAGCTTATAGTGTTCAGTCTTTGCTAACACCGTGCAGGAGAGGTGTTGATTCTAATCTATGACCATTTTTGAGACTGTAGTTAGTAGTAGTGGGTGGTGTACTGGACAGCATTATAGAGAGGTGTTTCTAGTGTAGTGTTTCTTTCGATGTAAGTGTAAAAGTTCATTCTTGACCTTGGAAATAAATAGTTTGAAAAAATAATCTGGACTGAAGGTCTACATACTAGCTTTTTAGGGAGCTTTCACCTGCATTTCACAGTATTCAACAGCAGATGGAGTTTGCTCAGTTGTCAAAAAATGAAAATACTTGTTAGTTGCAGCCCATGACTTGTTGGGGTTAGGGTGAGGTTAGTTTGACATCAAACATTGCAGGAAACTATTGGTGATGGGGAAACAGACTTTGACACAACATCAGCAACAGATAACATCAACTGTCCGCAACAACCAGACCAACACCAGACTAAGGGCCAAACTCATCGACCAGCAGTCAGTGGACAGCCGGAGAAAGATCAAGGAGGACATTCGCATCTGATCTACCCCAGTGTAACACCATCTTATAACGTGACTTAAATAACATGATAACAACCAAGCCATCACCATATCAGCTGATCAAACTCCATCTATTGATGAAGACCATGAGATGCAGTTGTAAACTCCAGTGAACAGGCCATAAATCAAGACTATTTTCGTCAAACCTTTCAATATGATTCAGTCCAACATAACAATACACAACCCACAGCCTTGAAAAAGTACCACATCACACCTCTCTGACATGGTGTCAACAAAGATGACATCAGCTTAACAAAGACATTGTAGGATAATTGCAGGGCTGTTGTATTATTAGATTGCACAGGTGTAACTACAGGTGTAAAGTCAATGTATATAATTTGCATATATAGTTATAACAAATAATACATATATATTATCATCAGGTGTATTTCTTGGTATTCCTTTAGTATTAGAAGTAATGATGTACTGTATTCCTACAATAAGTTTTTTAACCAAAGGAGACCCATAGAAACACAACTATTTGCTGTGGTGTATGAACTATGTGATATGAACTTTTGAACTTAGATAACTCATTAACTTAAACTCCCATCAGGCCTGCGAGGACGTCTGCAGTAGGCTTAGCCTAGTTTTCATGTCGAGACAAAAGTGGCGCACTTAAAAAAAAAACATCAGCAACAACCACAATCCGCAGACAAACTCACCAGTGCAGGAGGTAACGATGAGGTAGGCCAGGAAATACCGATTAGCCATTATGAAAAGCAGAGAGCTCACAGGTAGGCTCTTCAGCCAAAGCCTTACATTTACTTTCACTTTTGCCTTCCCAGGTGTGGCAGCAGCCTAATTAACTGCCGTTCTTCTTGAAGTCCAAAAGTTAGGTTGTTATTTCTCCTCGAACAAGTTTGGACAGGCTTAAAACAAAACTCTCGACAGTACCTGCGCAGGTGAGGGATGTGTTTGAGGGGCACAGATTCTCAAACTTCCCTTTGACCGAAAGTACATTGTCCAAGGAGCATTCCTGAGAATTTCCGGTCTCCTCATTTCCCGGCCTTCACAATAAGTTCGTTTGTACACGTCAACTTAACAGTCCTCATGTTTTAGTTTGAAAATATACCGGAAGCCTCTGCTTTATTTGTGATTTGGACTGGCTTGATTCTTCCCTCTCACAGGTTGTGTGGGCTGCAGCTGAAATGTACGATATGAACATCTAAGGACTACCTGTATATATGTATACACGATAGCTGTGTCTCTCATCTATAAAAGGAGTGTTTTCAGTGATTTGTTTGACTGTAAGGTTTGTAATGCCTTTAAACACCTTTGCAGTGTGCAGATAGGACAATCCATTTATTTGTTTTAGTTTAAATTTAAGATATTTCTTCATATTTTTATTATGATATAGGCTACTTTCATATATTGAGCTGTGTTCACCACCTGATGGCAGTGTTCACAGGAAGATAGACACAAACAGTATCACCAAAGACTGTGTGTACGTGTGTGTGCGCACGTAAATAAAAATCACCAGGTGCTGTGGGGCTCTGGTTTGGTTCCTCCATGAAAGTCACACCTAGTGTTGATGTGCATATTTTTGGCTATTAATATGCATATTTTTATTATAACCAAATATTGCTCCATTCTGTCAGCAACCTTTCACTGCTTAGCATGTTTTTGCAATCTTCATGTTAACTAAGTTTAACTGTAAAAGCCAAAAAACAATGTATTTCTTGGTATAAAAAGTCTTCAATTTGACGTTCATCTGTTATTACTGTGTACATTAATATACTGCTAAAGGTTAAACTTAAGTGATTGACTAGTATTTGAAAGTGGCATAAAGTGACATAAAATGAACATAGTAATACATTAAAAAAATAAAAAAGATGTCCTTCTTCTCCCAGCAACAATAATGTCCTGTTCGCAGAAGCCTGTGTCATTGGCACTCTGAGGCAGGTGTTATTCTGTGTATGTGTGTGTAGGACTTCATGAGTATCACACTGCCGTGGTGCGACACTCCCATAGGTAAAACACACTCCTCTGTCAACACCCCTCGCCCAACGTCCCAGCACATCACTGTGGAGATAACTTGGTTCTTGTTGTCGCGTCCCCCAGTGATGAAGAGTTTGTTGTTACAGGCAGCGATGGCGCAACTTGCCCTCTCCCCCAGACGCGTCACAAGGGACCAGGAGTCTGACAGAGGCGAGTAGCAGTACATGGCATGCATGGCACCACCTGGGAGCAGACAGCGAATTGAACAGTAACCATAAGAGTCCAAATTTAAAGCCACCAACTTACAGTGTTGGAGGAAGTATTTAGATCCTTTACTAAAGTAAAGATAACAACACTACAATATAAAAATGTCCCATCACAAATAAAAGTACTGCCTTGAAAAGGTCATTTAAGTAAACGTTCAAGTCTTATGAGCAAAATTTACTTAAATTATCAAGAATAATACATAATACAGAAAAATGTCCCCTGTGAATGAATGTTATTGGATCATTAAAAGCTAATTTTAACTATTTAATATACTGCTGGGTAAATTCATCTATAACAATGCATCATATTTTATAACTTCATGTGTTTTGTATGTAAAATCTTAATTTGTAAAGTAACTAGTGGAGTAAAAAGTACAGTATTTCCCTGAATTGTAGTGGAATAGAAGTATAAAGAAGCATGTAATGAAATACTCATGTAGTACAAATACCATCCGCCACTGCCAACTTACCAACTATATAGATGCAGTTCTTGAATGTGACTGCGTTAGTGCATTTGGTTTCGATGGGAATGGGCGCCCGCAGTTCCCAGCAGTCTGTCCCAGGTTCCCAGCACTGGACCTGATCAGTTGCCAGCTTTCCATTCGGCCCGCCACCAATCACATAGATCCATTTGTCAAAGCTTGCAGCAGCAAAGGAGCTCACACCTACTGCAAGAGGTGTCACCTGTAAGCCAAAAGGGCATGTAAGTAAGTATATGAAGTACAGCCAAGCAGGCATAGAAGAAGTACACTTTATGGAGCATCGGATGTATAGTAGCCTAGTTAACACCTAATGTAACCAATAATAGTGTAGTAATTAACAAGGCTATTATGGAGTTCCAACATGTTCAATATGAAACAAATAAATAGACTTTTTTTATTTTAAAACTTTTTCAAAAGTCTGCTTTTAGTTCAAAATGGTATATTCCCAATTCAAGCTACTTTTATTTTTATTTAGTTTATTTAGTCAGTGCCTTCTCACCTTTGAGCCAATCACGTCCCCTGCCTCTTAAGCTAGCAAGTTCAACAACTGCTACCAGAATTAGCCAGTTAACACCTTTAGCTAGAGCAACAACAATGCCAATGTAGAAAGTGACATTATGAAAAGCGGTATTTGGTAATGTAATGTATTTTTTATTTATTTAATATTGAACATTTTGGGGTTCCACAGTTTAAGGCCCCAATCCAGTGTCTGAGGACATCACTCCTCAAGTTTTGAGAAAAAACAAAATTTTGGGTGTGGGCCGAATGATATATTTTAACCTGCATTCATAGATTGGGGGCATCAGAACCAAGGTATAAACTTATAATGTTGATATTGTGAGCGTGTTAGTTAAGAATATATATCTAGCAGGCATGTCCCGACATTGGGATTCATATGGAGTTGTGTTTCTGGCCGCCTGATAAATGTAAGTCCAGTATTCACTCTCCTTTTAGCTCTGTTTTGGTCTTCACCAACTCCTGAGGGAAATATCTGGCTCTTGAGCTGCTAAATGCTCCACTATGTTCACCAACTAGTTGCTAACTTTTTTCTGCCTGCCTTTTGGTGCTGGACAGGTAGCTCACAGTCAGTTTTTAGAGCTTTTTAGCTGAAAATAGCTGCCTGCTGTGACTGGAAACAATGCTGAAGAGAGAAGGAAACTAAATGGGAAAGTCATGGGCTGTAAAACTAAAACATTGAGCAGAAAGATGCTTTGTAGCTGAGGGGACCTGCAGAGTCAGGTGATAATTCTCTGTGGGTTTGTCACTAAGAGACACCTACACCTATTGTTATTATAAAATATTGATTATAGCTGCTTTAATGAACATTTGGTGTAAAGTTACACAAAAGCACCACATTGATATAGAATTCTTGTACGTTTACCTGTGTCCAGCGATTGTGAAAGGGATCATAGGCCTCTACGCTAGCGAGTCTCTGAGCTCCATCAAATCCACCCAGTGCGTACACCTTCCCCCCATGAACTGCCATCTTGTGTCTCCAGCGCCCAGTTGTCAGGGCCTCGATCTGGATCCACTTGTCCAGGGCGCCATTATATTTCCACACATCATGCTGCGTCTCTTTACCTCCTGCGACAACAAGAGCATTAGAGAAAACCACCTGCCGTGTGATGACTGTGTCTGTGCCCCACATCGGGCTGCCCACTTATCAGTCTGATTCAAAATGTAAAATCCCATGACCGAATGTGAACTTTCACAGTGTATGTGTTGCTGAACAGTTAAAGTAACCACAGCACCATGGCTGATGTGTCAGTTCCTGAGTTGGGAAACACCTAAAACCACAACAACTGTTGCTGC
>NTHP01000006.1:415518-431042 GCA_003416845.1 Oplegnathus fasciatus | reverse complement strand
TGTGTCTCAAACCTCAGTCCTCTTTGAGATACAAATTCTACAGAAGGGTGATGAAGGGGAATATGAATGTGCTGTGATAAACTCAGAATTAGTTTATGATGGAACATACAGTGCTAAGACAACAGTGAAAGGTAATCAGTCACCATTTTATTTTTGAGTTTTATACGTTTCAATGTAACTGCATCGCTGTAACATAAGATGGCGTAAATGTATGACTTGTCTTTGTCTCTGTTTCTGATGTGGTGCCACAGTGATTGACAACTCCCTAAGTGTGTCATCAACTTCCCCCACCTCACTGAGCTATAATGAGGGTGATGCTCTCACTTTAACATGCCAAGCCTCCAGCAACACCGTCCAGCACACCCACCTGTCTCTTGCCTGGTATCTCCATAAAGATGGNNGAGGACGGCGCTCAGCCTATCATTTCTCTGGACAGAGATTTCACGCTGAGCCCAGGCCAGGGGTTTGAAGGGCGTTACCAAGCTGGACTCATAAGGTTAGACAAAATGGGCGAGGCCACATACAGGCTTAAGATGGATCAGCTGGAGCTGTCTGACCAAGGCAGGATCTACTGCCAGGCTCAGGAGTGGATCCAAGATCCTGACCGCTCCTGGTACTCTATCGCACAGAAGAGTGCAGAGGAAACAACCCTGAATGTCAAAGCCAGAGGTTAGAAGCAGCTATCATTTCATTGATTTTATCTATTAAACAGCACATCTTTATGAGTCACGCATTCATCTTTGCTCTTCCTTTACACAGTTGTGGTTTATTCACAGGATGTGTGTTTCTGCTTTTGTCTCACTTTGCTTATTTTTTGCCTTGAGTAGAGGTGGTGTCAGACACGTCGTCTCTGGTGGTGAGAATCGTGGCACAGCCGACAGCTCTGCAGGAGGGGCAGGAGCTATCGCTGTCCTGCAACATAGACAGTCAGAACCTGCAGGAAAGGTTCTTCTCTGTAGCCTGGCTCAGGGGAAGTGCTGAACTGGCCCGCATCGGCCCTACAGGCATCTTGTCTGTGGGGCCAGAGTACAGTGTGCGAGCAAAAGAGGGGGAGCTCAGAGCAGCCCGGATAGGGGACAGAGATTACGGTCTCATATTGCAGCCTGTCAGAACCGAGGACCAAGGAGAGTATATCTGTAGAGCATGGCCTCAGGACAGAGGCCAGGATGGTGCCTTTACACAGGGAGCAGCCCAGGACTCCAGCTCCCAGCTGGTCAGCATCTCAGCCACAGGTCAGTCAGCAAGTGAGCCCATCCGGAGACACACACAGACATTTTGTTCAGGGTTTAATTTTCTGATCTGTATGATTTACCTTGGATTGTATCTCTTGTGAAGGAGGCTTATAAATATTGATTGTAAAAAGGATAATTTTATTATTATTATTAATAAGATTAATAATATTATGTATAATAAAGTTATTATGTTTTCTATTATTGTCTTCTCAAACACACTCATGCCATGTGTCTGTTGCCTTGTCTCATCACAGAAAGTGGGCTCTCAGTTGAAATGCAAAACTCAGTGAGCGTTAAGGAAACTGACAGTCTGAAGCTCACCTGTGAAGTGCATGGGGTCAAAGGTCAGCTCTCCGTCACCTGGCAACGCAAATCAGCATCCTCATCGACGGCCGTGTTCGCCAGTGTCATCAGTCTGAATCAGGAGGGTGTTATGGAGACAGCGGCTGAGTTCATGAATCGCAAAGTAAAGGCAACGCGTCCGGCAACCAACACCTTCACCCTAGAGCTCGACGAGGTCACACCTTCTGATTCAGGTGTCTACCAGTGTGCAGTGTCTGAATGGAAAATCAATAGCAAGACCAACAGCCAGGCACAGACTGCCACTGTGAAAGTGGCTCCTGTAGGTAAGATATGTCTCTGTGTGTCTGTGTAGTACAAATTATTCAAGAGAAATGATGAAACCTCCATACTGACACAACAGGTTCCTCTTATCACATACAGATGGGTGACAAATTAAAGCAAAAACCAACATATGTGTCTTAGTAAGGTGTTGGGCCGCCACGTGCCACCAGAACAGCTTCAATGCTCCTCGGCATTGATTCTACAAGTCTCTGAACTCTACTGGAGGGGTGAACACCATTCTTCCAAAAGATATTCCCTCATTTGGTGTTTTGATGATGGTGGTAGAGAGCGCTGTCTAACATGTCGCTCCAAAACCTCCCATAGGTGTTCAATTGGGTTGAGATCTGGTGACTGCAAAGGCAATAGCATATGATTCACATCATTTTCATACTCATCAAACCATTCAGTGACCCCTCGTGCTCTGTCATCCTGGAAGAGACCACTCCCATCAGGATGAAATGTTTCATCATAGGGCAAAGGTGATCACTCAGGACAACTTTGTATTGATTTGCAGTGACCCTTCCCTCTAAGGGGATAAGTGGACCCAAACCATGTCAGCAAAATGCCCCCCACAGCATAACAGAGCCACCGGATCTGCTTTCGTTATGTTTCGCCACTCATTTATTTTTCCTTTAATTTGTCACCCATCTGTAGATGATTTGATTACTCTTGAAAAAGGTTTCACCATATCTGAAACTTCTATTAGAAAACACACATTTGTCAATTTTTGGCAAAGCTAAGGATGTGGATGTTGGTCAGTCTGACGGTTGGTCTGTCCTTCTGGACATTGATCCATCTAACAGCTTAGTCCAGAGTGCAATATCTTGACAACTGCTGGCCAGATTCCCATGAAGTTTAGGATGGACATTCATGGTTCCCAGAAGATTATTCCTAATGTTTTAACAACCCCTCTGATCTTTCCTGTAGTACCACCATGAGACTAAAACTTCCATTTGCATGCAAGAAATATCAAAATCTAACTGGAAGAACCTGAGTACATTCATGCTCCATTGAGGATGAACCATTTCCAGTTGAGCAATGCATGGTCTTCCCTCTTGTGCCCCCTCAGGTCAAAATTTTACGTTTGCACTCAAAGACATTTCAAAACCCAATAGGCAGATTTCTGTGACATTTGCACAATCATGCTTCCAAGCGGAAAATGGTTTTTTATTTCAATCAGCACAAACTTTGCACTTTGAGCCCGACTACGAGTAAAGCTCTTTGAAAACTAAATCTTCAGGGTGTTTTTTTTTGTTCTGTTCAATACTTTTGTGTTGTAGAGTGTAATGAATATTGCGGGGTTCACTTCAAGGGCTTTAGACTCGAAGTTCTGTTAACATGCATTTGTTGAAATGACACAAAAGGATAGACGCTGGAGTGCCTCACTGCATATATTTGCATATAATGAGGAAACACTGATTTTAAGACTGCTTAATGCTTTAAGTAATAGGTTTTATGTGAAGACAAGTATGCTGACATAAAAATACTTGATATTTAATGCATGAAGGGTATTTTTTTAATATATTTTGATCATTATGGGCATGTTAACCTTTTCTTGTTTTAAAGAAGGAAATTATGTTGAGAAATGAGGTGCAAGATAATAAGTGTGAGAATAACTGAGAGAAGACAAAGACAATACTTTGGAAATGTCATTTACCCACGTCTCTTTTTTACTTTGAACACTCATGGTCGCATGATGATTCTATCATCTGCAACTTCTCCTTTTTTTACTCACCATTACCAACTATTTTGGTTTCGTTTCACAGATTCGTTTGTGAGAGTGAATCTCATAAGTCGCAACAACAAAGTGACCGTAGGAAAAAATGTGGAGTTGATGTGCCGGGTCAGAGGGCCACGCATTCCGATAACACTGACTTGGAGCCTGCAGCGTGATGCCTCAACCCTAGATAACATCCTGACACTGTACTCTGATGGTGCCATCAGCTGGTCTGGAGACCAGCAGCGCTACCAGCTGAAAGTAGAGAACAGACAGAATGAAGTCATTCACTATCTTCTTATCAATGGTGCGAGCCACAGGGAGGCAGGAAGCTACCAGTGTAGCGCGTCTGTCTTCCTGGAGAACGTACACAAGAAGCTGCCTCCATCCAACCAGCTGGCTGTTTTGGTGCAGAACCCAGGTACTGCTGAGATTTGTAAGACTACATGCCATCTTAGGAGCAATTTTGGATGAAAGCAGCACTGTGCATTCTATTTCTCTTTGTTTCTCACCATACATGACTTAACTTTTTCTCCTTCTCCTAGTGAGCAAGCTCGTTCTGACCACCACCCCGGCCTTGACAAGAAATATCAACACTGACATAGAAATAACATGCTCAGTCACCTCAGAACCCTCTGCGTCCTCTCGCTACGCTGTCACCTGGCTGCTCCAGGAACAGGCAGGAAATAAGACCATTATAAGCTCGGACCGGAATGCCCTGGTAACATTTGAACCCCAGGTAGAGCTGAGCCACAGACAGCGAGTCAGCATGAAGCGCAGTAAGGGCCCAAGTTTTGAGTTGAGTATTCAGAAAGCCTGGATCTCAGACAAAGGCTCATACATATGTGAGGTGGTGGAGTGGCTACAAGACCCTCATGGTGATTGGTATCAGCTCTCACCAGTGTCCAAAACTACAGAGTTAACAGTTATTGAGCCTGGTAAGTTTGTGTATCTTTAATTAGCTCTCTAAAAAATGCCTCCACATTTCATTAAGCACTCCACATATGTCATCAACAACTTGTAGCCCATACTGTACCATTTAAAGGCCCTGAAAACCTGTTTTCTCACCAAGCTTCTCACTATAAGCAATGGGGCCCTACATGAATGCACTATGTTCTGCTAAAGTTTCTGCCAACAGTTTTGCATATTTGTCTATTTGTCCTTTCCTTTCTCACTGTTTTTAAGAGCTTGGGGCTCAGTGTGATGTCATGTATTTCTATGCACCAATCAGCTAAGCAACATTTGAATGAAAATATGTTGGCAGTTTTCAGCACTGTTATACCACAACTACACAATCCTGAAAAAGCGGATTAGCTGAGTTTTTTAGTGGAAAACTCAAAAGGTCAAAGTGAATAAGCATGTTTCCCAAAATGTAGCACCGTTGCTTCAAAACTTGCACATTTACAGTATATTAGCAATATCATATGATGGTGTGTATGTTTGTCTGCATGCTTTTTATTTGACATGTGTTGCACAACCACATGCGTTTCTCGGCAAAATAACCACTTCTCTAATGGTGCTGTCGCATGTTTTGTTCTAGTGGTATTGTTGATGGTTTTATGTATTTTGTTGTGTACATGTGTCTCTTTTAGTATTACAGATCTATTTTGTTGTGTTTTCTGTTTCTGCCCTTTGCAAAGTCTCCTAATCTCCCTTTTGTCTCCTTTCCCCGACTTCTCCCGTCTGTCTGTCTGTGTACGTAGGAATTTAAGTCCAATTGATTGGTTTGCCTTGTTAAACTAAAGCTGAATGAAATGTTTCCTTTTCCCTGTGTTCTTTTTCACAGAAAAAAAACTGTCCATTGTAAAGAAAGAAGTGGAGGTGAATGCCAGCATATCCCAGAATTTCACTCTCCCCTGTCATATCTCCGAACAATCCAGCCATGAATCTGAGTTCCAGGTCACGTGGTTTTGGCAGAACAGGATGGAAACTGAACAGCGCCCCATATTCACAGCTTACCGAAACGCCATCCTGCAAGACAGGTTTGGCAAGGGTGATCAGCTAAGATTTGGCCACCCTTTGCCCAACCAGTTCAGCCTTACAGTCTTGAAGCCAGGTCCTGAAGATAGTGGCCTGTATTTCTGTGAGGTAGAGGAGTGGCTCCCATCTCTGCCTTATGGGTGGAGGAAGTTTGCAGTGGAAAAGTCAGGATATTCGACTGTTAATGTCTATGCAAAAGGTAAGCACATTTTAATGTGATTAGTTTCTCTCAGCAAATATCAGTGGTTGAAAATCATGTTAAATCATGTGCATGTGGACACAAGTAATGCGTTTCTTTGTCTTCTTCTTTGTAGGAGATGTTAAAGCCATGTCTGAGCCAGAATGCAAGCCGGGTACCTGGATAGGGATTCTTGTAGCTGTTGTCCTCTGCTCATTGTTGGTCATTTTTCTACTGGTGCTGAAGATATGCCGGGGCAAGGTTTCAGGAGGAAAGACATCGGGCCAATCTCTGTGGACAGAGCAGCATGCTCTGAACTCCAAA
Organism: Oplegnathus fasciatus; assembly: GCA_003416845.1. Classification (NCBI taxonomy): domain Eukaryota; kingdom Metazoa; phylum Chordata; class Actinopteri; order Centrarchiformes; family Oplegnathidae; genus Oplegnathus; species Oplegnathus fasciatus. Next base: position 424,987 of record NTHP01000006.1, on the reverse strand, counting down.
CCTTGTACAGAGGACTGAACCTCATAGACGAGAAAAGGAAAGGAGAGGGGAGGAAAAATGCACTCATATTTTTTATGTGCCATGTAATATATGCAATAATGTTTTAAAATTTAAATAGTTGCGCTCTACATATTTTTTATTCATTTTTATTCAAAGTCCAATAATTCTTGTTTAAATTAATCTGTTGATAATGTCCCATAAAAAAAATGTTTAAATGTTTTACTCTCCGTGCAGCTGGGAATAATTTTACCCTTATGAATTAATGAAATTTATTAAACCTTTAAAATTAAACAGGCACTTTTCATTTTACTGCTAAAACTTCTTTGCATAATCACCAGCTTCTTACCGCCTGCAATGGACAGTTGAGCTAGGCAGCAGATCAACTTTGTGGCTTTACACTTACAAAGCAACATACCCTGACTGACAGATTCCTTTTTATGTAGCAACATACCAGCCAGCTTGATACTATATGTCTTTGATGGGGCAAAGTCAAAGCATAGCATGTCTCTGTATAAGTAACACAGAGATGAATCAACCAGGAAGTGCTCTGTGGTTGTGCAAGAGCACAGGATGACTGTGAGGTCTGCAAATCTGCTGAGATGTCTGTGACAAGCATTTGTATAGACAGAATCACAGTACTCCTAAAGAGGTTACATTCGTGCAATGGAGGTAGAAGTCTGCCAACATTACTTTTGCTGCCATTACTTGTCTTGCTGAAGGTTGTCCATTGTTTTTGATGATGACCACATTTCATAGACGTGATTCTGGATGCACACTTTAAGTTATAGATGAGACGTGGAAGCTGTGTGTGAATGAGTTTGCTTGAAGTAGTCTGTGCTCACTGAATGTGTGTTTGAACACGCACAGTCCATACATAATGTAACAGTGAAACATTTTTCATTGTTTTGGCTGTACTCAATGGATTTGAAATCAAACAATTACTATGAGATTAAAATGTCTGACTTTCAAGGGTATTTCAGGGTTTTCACATCCGTAATGGTTGAACAATGTAGGAATGGTTACCTTTTTTATACATGGTCCCACAATGTAGGACAACGCAGCAGATTAGAGATCACAGCCTTTTGGCATTTTGGGTTGATTGACTGGACGAGCCAATAACTTAAAATCAGCTGAGCATGGGTTTCAATTCTTGAAGACCACATTTAAGGTAAAAAACACCTAAACAAGAAGTTGAGATTTCTGCAATACAGGACAGTTAAAGCATCACCAAATGTCTGTTGGTGTCTGTGAGTGGTAGACTGAGAGCAGCCATTGATTTGTATATTTCAAAATGTCCTATTTAATTTTGGTCCCCTAAAATTGGTGAGCTATGCATACAAAGGGATATAATTTCTAAATGGTTGGTCTGATATGTAAACACAAAAGTAAATATTAAAGTCAGCACCTTCACTTGAAAGGCCAATGTGCCAAGACAACAGAAAAATGTCTTACTGTACAAATACTCACAGGCTGCACTGCACTTGTATGTTTGCACATGAATGCATGTCAGATGCTGAATCTCTGCCATAATGCATTTGCTGCATTTTAACAGATGTTCCTACTCAACAAAATTGGATGCTGGAGAGTAATCAAATCAAAACTAAAGAAGAAAGTCGTGCCTCTCTCTCTCTCTGTCTCACTCTCCTCCCCTCTCTCTCCCTTTCTCCCTGCATCAGCCCTATCAATGTTTAACACCCCATCTGTGTAAGAGACAAGAATAGAATCCATTTCTTGCCTTCACTTTTGAGGAAACAGGCCTAGACACCAGATTACTCTCATACAGAGAAAGGCTCTTGTCCGATGAGTGTATACCAGTTATGTACAACTTAAGGTAAAACTAACAGTGGTTTTCTGAAAGATGTCAGAGACTAAAAGTACACTGAGGACCTTTAAGACAGGCTGTAGTCCTCTCAGCCCCAGAGAGATGTTGTAGCACTGTCTTTGGTCTTGAATTATACCAGCCCTTCACAGTCTGGTGGACTGGCTCCCTCTTACAGCCTCCCTCTTAACTTTACTGTAATTCCACTCCCTTGTGTTTCCATGGCAATGCTTGTCAGAGCAAACAAAGAAACATTGAATTTGGGAGGCAAATCAATGCTTCTGTCTATGCAGCAAAGACTAGATGTAACGGGGACAAACTACAACGGCAGCCATGCTAGAGCTCCCTCGTCATGCTATTTGTCTTAATAAAGTCGGAACATTAACATATTAAACAGTCATTTCATCAGTTCTTGTTTTGACGCTGGATGCAGTGCATAAAGCACAAAGTGGAATTTATAATCCTTCTCTTTCCAAATATCCAACACTCATAGGTGCTAGAAGACATTTTGGTTCCCAGTTTGCCAGCATGTAGCTGGATGCTTCGAGCCGGTTATCTCTGTTGCTCTGATCTCATTCCAGATCTGATTTGGCATCGGCTTGATGCTCTGTCCTTCATGTGCCATGAATGGACTAGATTTATAACACCATGTAGCCATTGTTCCATAACATCATGAATTGTAGCTCCTTGAACTACAAGAGCATGAACGTTGTAAGTGCACACATATATAACCGCTGCTGTGAAAGGTATACCACATGGACTGCAATATCATAGCAGCATCTGGAGTTAAAGAAACAGCTACGTGTTAATGAACCTGAAAGAAGGTTGCTCATCTGAAAGCAAAAGTAACTTCAACATGCATACCTGTTGACGTGTCAATAACAGGTGTAACAACGTTTATGGATGCTTTTCATGTGCCAGGACCTTGTGCATCCTGTCTGTCTGGTTTGTTGCATCATCGTTAATGTTGTTAGTTTCACCTGTGCATTGTTGATCTACTTTTCCTATAGTGTCACCATAAAGTTGTTTTTGTTTTTAGTACAATCTCTGGACAACTATTGGATGATTTGCCATAAAATGTGGTACAGGCATTCATGGTCCCCAGAGGATTAATGTTAATGTCTTTGGTGATCCCCTGACTTTTTCTCTAGCGCCACCTGCAGGTCAAATGTTTCACTTATGGAGGGAAATATCTCAACACTTATTGGGATCTTTGGGATCCCCTGACTTTTCCTCTAGTGCCACCATGAGGTTGACAATCTTGGTACAGAGTGAAATATTTCAACTATTGGATGGTTTTGCTATGGCAGACATTCATGTACCCCTCAGAATGAATTGCAATAACTGGCAATCCTTTGACTTTATATCTAGCGCCATCTTCAGGTCAAAATTTCAATTTGTCCAATACTTTGGTTTATGACCAAATGCCTGCAAGAAAAGACATTCCCATCACGTTAGCATGCTAACACACTAAAAGAATGGTAAACATTATATCTGCTAAATATCTGCTGTTATTTTAAGCTTGTTAGCAGCTAACTTTAGGCTCTTTTTGTTATGAGTAGTCAAAATGTCTTCTGCGAGAAAGGTCTGTTGTCTCCTCTGCATCATGCCTGTCTGAAGCTAAGACTCTCCATGCCTCTGTATGTGGTGTTTGTGTGCAGTTAACGGTGCCCTGTCAAAGCTATTTCACGCACACACAAAAGAAAAACCCACAATACACAGCACAAGTGATCAAAGTTAGCCCTCAAACCTCCTGAAAGAGAGGATAATGTGTCCTGGCAGAGGTAGGGGCGACACGAGGGGAGACAGACACTCAAACTGCCATCTGCACGAATTACGTAACGCCTCTCCTGAAATCTGAAAGTCTTCTCTGAAGCACTTTTTGCCTCCTCTCACCTCAGCTCACTGAATCTCTTTGCTTATACCCTCAATTCCTCTCTGCTCCCTCATGGCCCTGTCTCGCCTTTGATATTCCCTTTTCTCACAAGGAGAGGACACAGGCCTGACAGAACTGCCTTCTGTTCCTCGCACTATAAGCTACATGGTTTTACTCTCTCTCTCTCTCTCTCCCCGTCTCTCTGTCTCTCCACATCAGTCTTATCATCTGTCAGCACTAGATGGAGCTATTGTTAGCCAAAAGGACAGAGACGTATAGCAGTCAACAGGTTAACATGGAAGAGGGTGAGTCAGAGTGCTTCAGAGCTTGTCATCACAGCACCCAATCTGAGAAAAAGACTTTGAGACTGTAGATTTCTTTCTCCGCCTTCGCTTGTTGATACGAGCTCTCTTGGTGCCCAGAGCTTGGCGAGCAAGTGTTTGTCTTTACGTGTGAGAGAATAGAGGAAAAACTGCCTACAAAGTTGGACAGGGACATACAGGTGGAGAGGCAGGAAGTCAGTCTGATGTCTAAGAGGTGTGAATGTGACACCTCAGACTACACATAGTCACCTAGAATAGCAGTATTTGAGAAAAGTCGAAGCAAACTGAGCATGATTGACAGCCACGTTCTCTTCACGCAAACACAAAGAGAGAATTACCTCATTTATCCAACCCCACCCCGACACACAAATATATCGACGCACACACACTGTATACAACTCTCTAAACTGTTGAGAGCTGTCTGCCTTTTCTTGTTGAGGCCTGATTGTTATCCCCAGAGACAGCGCCGGCTGGTAGAAGGAGCTGGAGAGTCCAAAATAAAAACAGCTTAAATGGTGCAATATGAAGTAATAGCCTGTTCTGCTCCCTGTCAAGGGACCTCTCAACAAACTCAGAGCTCCCATTTTTTTCTTTCACAGCTGTACTCTCACATGCTGGAACTGCATAGATGAACACCCCAAAGCTGCTTCATCCGTGTGCCTCCTGTTATGATAATGCAACTTACCAGTACGTACTGTATGCATGTGTCTTTCATGTTTGTCTGTCTACATGTGCATGCGCATACGCTGTCGCTGCTGCCTTTAATCATGTTTGTAGTATTCTGTGTCTCTCCTGACAGGTGAAAAAGAAGTGGAGAGGGTGAGGACAGGTTCAGATTTCATTATAACAGCACCATGATGCATGTATTGATTCATGTGTCAAAATGAAATCAATCTTGCTTTTTTACGGGGTTGTTGTTGTTTTTTTAAATAACATTGCGCCGGTAGGCACATGAATAAAACAATGAATCTTAACTGACTCTTGATTGAGCATATTTCTCCTTTGTCATTCCTGCTGTCCCTTTCTCCACAGACCACTCCATTTAACAAGACAGCAAAGACGTTTCCATCCCTCTGACAAACAAGAAATATATTTCTCGTTTTGGGATTAAACTCAACATACTTTCCAGAGCTGATAAAAGGAAACAAACACACCGCTGATGCTTCTTTATAGGACTGCAGGGGCTTTTACTCTGAGCCTGCTGCTTTCCTGCGGCGCGAGCCTTGCAGCTACTCCTGGTCGTTATCCTAACTGTCACCATTCATACTAGAATCATTCAGAAACGCAACATGTGCCCAATGTGAATAACTGATGACATATGCAACTAATGCAGTGGGAGTTGCTATGCATCCATTTGGCTTGCAGATGACATGCCAGCAAGGGCAATCTGAGCATCACCAAGGACACAGAATGAAGTCTGAGATGTCAGCTAGAGCAGGACTTTTTAATTTAGCACAACTGCGATTTCTGACTGAAGCTGTTGATGCAACTTTCCTGGGTGAGAAAATGAGAAAACAACAGTTAAGCTGGCTCAACACTGTCTGTGTACAGTTTGATGTTATCTGATTTTGATACCGACAGAGCTGCTGCAGAGAAGAGGCCTCTTAGCTGAGGGATGAGAGCGGAGGAAAATGTCAGCTGCTTCCAAAACATTCGCTCATTTGGTGTCTCAGAGCAGGGCAACAATATGTAGCTCTGCAGCTATCTGGGAACTCTATCAGCAGAGGCCACGCAAGCTGCTAATCAGTCAATATATCAGCCCCTGGCACTGAAGGCTTCCCTCACACCCAGTGCCCATCAGGGTCTCGCATCCAAAATGTTTTCCCGGAGGGTAGATAGGGGAGAAATGTCACGGTCAGTTTGACTTTAACCACACTACACCTTGTTGTCACACATTTTGAGAGGAATGAGACCAAGAACGAGATTGCAGCCCCAGCTTTGCTGTTAGCTACTAGGAAAGTCCTACTTAAGACTGTGTGGTCTGTCTTCCTCCACACTTTATTTGCAACCTATCTGCCTGATGTTGCCAATTATCTTCTATGCCACTTATTATGTCTCTTTGCCGTATATATTTCCTGTTACCAATCTTGCGTTTATCTTTATTCTGAATTCTTTTACCATCCAAAACTCTTTTTACTTTTACTTTTACACTATGAAACTCACATTTAAGAGATGTACATTCTTTCACTTCCTGTACTATAGCCTTGAAATTGTCATGGTAACACCATAAGCACAATGAGAGCAACCTAAAATGAAAAAGAATAAAAACTTTCAGTTGCCTTGGCTGCTTTAAAGCCACTCTACTCCAGCCTTTGTGGATTACTGTATTTGCCTGCGTACCAAAATAACGCAGGCAAATACAGTAAGAAAGACGAAGATGAGGTACAGCTCAAATCAGACAGATCCATCAAACAAACAGAGACAATCTGATTGTATTTGCTGTTTTCTTTAGTTTAGTTCTGCACATTTGACTAGCTATACAACGCCACCAGGACACCAGCATCCCTACTGGAGTGAGATAATTGTGTGTTCTCAGGCACAAATGTTTTTGTTCTCTGCACTGGCATGTGTACATCTGACGATTCTTCTGCGCTGTCTGAGCAATATATTCACGCCATAATGCCAGTTTTGACGGCTCCCTCGCCTGTGACTAAGATAGTGAGCTGATGTCTTCATTAGCAGTGGTTTAGATGCTGTCACGGCCCCCTCCTCTTCCTCAGTCACCAGCAACGGCGCTCTGCTGCGCCCATCAGCTCCCATCAGCTCCCATCAGCCTTTCTCTGCGTGTGAGGCGCTCCCCCAACTGCTGTCGCACTAACTCATGTTGCTAATTAGCTGACAAACACTGTACAGTTCAACCAAGGGCCTGGCACATTTGCAGCGCTCATGTTTGTATACATCTGCAACCACATGCAAACAATTATGCACTTCCTTATGATACATATGCACAGGCGCATTCATTAGGCCATAAGAAATACACGCATTCACATAAATGCATTTTCTCTCAGTGGGTCATGTTTTACTTACTGAGCGCATTTTAAGTCAAAGCATTCTTTTACATTTCACAAGCTACACTAACTAGAAATATTGTAGAAAGACCTTTTCACTGTGGCATATGCCACCATCATCTAAACTAAACAGATAATTTTATTACCATCCCCCCTTTCAGATCACCCTGTGGCTACCATGGTAACCAACTCCTTGAGAGTATTAACCGTAAAAGCGAAAGGAAAAAAAAGTTTTCATAATTGTAAATGAACCAGTTATGACTGACATTAATCTCTATTATATCTAATTCATGATCCTTATTAGTGTATTTTCTGTGACACTTGTATCTGTTCCATCATGGCCTGCTGGTCAAATCAGGTAACTATATGGAGAAATGAAGGACTTTTAAGTCTGTCAGTGTGTCTCTCGCTCACTCGTACAGCTTTTCTCTTTCTGAGCAGCTGGTTGATGTGACACTGAGGCAGGCAGGACCTGTCACACATCATCAGGGTCTCAGGGTGTGACACGGTAGGCCCTGAGGGCACAGAAGTGGTCTGGTCCATGTCTACATGTAGGTATCTTCTTTTTTTTTTTTCTTCTATCCCAGAGCACAGGCAGACTCAAAGTCATAATGGAGGTAATGAGAGGTCCCATGATACGTTTATGCGACGTTTTCTTTTATTCATCATCTGACAGTCTCTGCCTAATTACATACAGTACAGATGCAGCACTCACAGAGGCTGCTCTTTTTTTTATTCCATTTATGGTTTGCAACCTTGAGGTAGGAAATTACCCGGCAGGCACAAGCACAATATGCCTATTTAGTGCTGTTTTGCAGCATCTGAATTCCACGCTACTGATGTAGTACTGATGGGGTGAATATATACTGTAATATTGAGAATACTATTATAAAACTCTCTTTATCTTGCTGTCTAGTCAAAGGCAAAATCCACACTGATTCAAATAAGGCAGAAAATTGCTGGTGCAATGAAAGTTTGAATCACGTTGCACCTCTAGCCATACTGCAATCAGAGATGTAAAAGCATGTGATTTTCTTTTTTGCAGATGATTGAAAAGATCACTGATTGGGGTGTGGCCAAAAATGCAGCATGCACTTTCAGCAGTTTCACCCAGCAGCAGTTGTGGAATCCTGTGCTGATGTACCTTTTAAGTTTTATTCTTCAGAGTACCAGATCACATTCACAATAACAATTACATAATTACAATTGTTATATTTTATGTTCTCTTCTTTCTGACTAACTAGAATTGAATATGGAGAATATGCTGATCATTTGGGTATTTACAGTTTATAACTCACTCTGGAGATGCTGCTAGTTTTTTTTTTTTTTTTNNNNTTTTTTTTACACGCTCAAATAACACAAATATTTTCTCCGCATTTAATAATCTGTTTACCACAGAGATAGCCAAATCTGCTGCCGACACGGCTAACATGAAAGGCAAACCCCTGGCGAACCTCAAGCAGGAGACGAGCGTGTAGCCCGCTAGCATGTTTGTCACGCTTAGCCTCGCTTCTCTGTGTGAAAGTGTAGTAGCTTATGTGAGTTTAGATCCTGGTTTACGGTCACTTAACAGCACATGCTGTCCTTTTAATGAACCATATAAAGTATATTTAGCACTGTATGTGAGCTGAGTAAGGAAAGCTATAATGATAAAGCTTTATCGTAACCTAGTGTCAGCATTAGATGCTTAAAAACTATACTGGTAGTGGCCTTAAAACAAGCTGCTGTGGGCTGAGATTCAGGTTTTACTGTACAAGTCTTTCATCCTGAGCGTCATACTGCCACAGCAGGCCCATTAGGCTTCATGATGCAGTGTGCAGTAATTGGTATTTCTGTTGGTAAGCAGCTTCTTCAGCCTCACGCTGTGCAGGAGACTGTCTCATATCAGAGCTGCAGAGAACACATGACTGAACCTGTACAGTGAGCAACATATCACTCCAATAAACACCTCCAAGAACGAACAAACTCCAATACTCTACCGATACAATTCAATCACACATTTTGTTGGGAGAGATTTGGTTTGGTTTTGGCTCCACATCCCGCTATGAGGAATAAATGCTCCCCTTCAACCTCTCTGTGTATGATAAGCATGAAGCAGCAATCCCCCAAAGGATAAAGGCTGTTGCATATCCTGAGCATATTCAATAAGATGACCCTAACACAGCTTAAGGGAGGTTCATAAATTAACATTTTTTTTAAATGCCCTGTGTCATCAAAATTGGCGGTTCAGTTTACAAAAATGGCAAGAGGGAGGTTGCCCCCTTTGATGTGGTAATAAGCTGTTTTGATTTCTGTGTGTCAAGCATGTTTTAACGGTGAGAGGCATTCCCAACAGCTACTACTTCAAAATCAATTAAAACTCTTTTGCTAACAGCCCTGCCTGCCTCAGAGGGTGGAAAACTAATTCTCTCACCCTCGTCCCCCACCCTCCTCTCTCTCTCAA
>NTHP01000006.1:369976-398705 GCA_003416845.1 Oplegnathus fasciatus | reverse complement strand
AAAAAAAGTCGACAGGAGCATTCAAGCGGAAAATGATGGAATATGATTCCTTCCTATATAGAGTGTTTGATTTTCTTTATGTGCTCACATTGTAACTGCTAGTATAGCATAATCAAGCCTTATTTTGATTTGTGAATAAGTGATACAGCTTGCTTGTGTGTGTGTGTGTTATTTAGCCTTATGACTGTAGGCGTTACACAGTCCAATGAGTTGATCTCGAACACTTTTTTTACTGTGGCCTTTTGGAGTCAAAAGAGTGATAAGACAGACATTGTTATCCAGCTGCAGTTTCTCACTCTCTTTCCCGCTGTCTCTCTTGTCTTTGAATTATTTATTCATAATAGGCTTGGTAAGGAACTGTCTTCAAATACACACACACAGTTTCTAAGCTTTAATTATATTTATATGTCAAGATGTCGCTGTAGCTGTGCCATATGTGACTATGGTGTAGTAACTGAGTTACAGCTCTACACAGGCTCTCCCTGCTGACTGTTGCTGCGCTGCTGCAAAGCTACAGTAAGTAGCAGAGTCATGTAATCATTCTCTAATAAAGTTCCAAAGTAATCATGTTTACTTTCCCTCACCTCCATGTTAAAGGCACGGAGCGATAAAGCAGCACATAGCGTTTGATAAACAGCAGCTTTACTGGATGAGAAGGAATATGTTTTGTCTGGCATCACTTTTGGTTGAAATTATGTGATGAAAATGTTATTTAAAAGGTTCAGAGGGATCAACGCATGCTGATCATCTGTTTGGAATGATCACTCGGGATGAAACAATAAAACTCGAAAGCCATTTTCCATCGTGGTCAAAGAGGAAGGCGAAGCAGCTGGGGGTGTAGGAGGGAGGATGAAGAGGCAGCTGTTCAGCAGAGAAGGATAGATTATGATCTGCTCCATGTTGTTGACACTATCGACGAATACTACCAGCACCGGAAACAGATAGGAGAAAATAAGAATCAGCCCACATAGAAAAATGTTTCCATTGCTGCTAGGCAAGTATAGCCCGTGCGCTCATTTACATTTACAGAGTAGTGGCCACAGACTCCTACTGTGTACAGTAACACATTGACACAAGTATGAATTGGCCTTAAAACCCCCCGTTGCTTCCATCCTGGTCTCACCAGCTGTTATGAGCAACAGCACAGGTGGGGTCATGACTGTTGTAGCCCAGGGGGCCCATAAATTAGGACTAGTTAGCATAGTGGGAGCAGAGGACAGCATGACCCAGGTGTGACACAAAGCAGGAGTCCCAGCTCAGGGCAGTAGACTTGGATTCGAGTCACAAAAATGGAGACTGAAGCTTTGATGTGGACTTGAATTGACACGAGACTTGTAAGCAAAAACATTCATGTCTCATGTTTTCACACTGTAAAATCATTGTCTGTGCGGTGAATATAAGGCCACAGCTAGCAGCCGGTTAGCTTAGCTTAGCATAGATGACTTGAAACGGAGGAAAACTGCTAGCCTGGCTCTGTCCAAAGGTAACCATTTCTTGGCCGTGAGCACTAACTTCCTGACATTTTGCCAGGCAAACAGCGGAGACTTCAGAAAGCTACTGCTCGCAGCCAAGAAATAGTCCAGCACATTACCCTCCATAAGATATATGTTAATTGATGAGGATTAGAGGTGCTTGTAGGCGGATTTTGTTAAGTTTAGACAGAGCCACCCTAGCTGTTTCCCCCTCTCTCCAGTCATTATGCTAAGCTAAGGTAACTGGTTGCAGGCTGTAGCTTCATATTTAAAGCACACACGTGGGTATCAATCTTCTCATATAACTCTCGGCAAGAAAGTGAATAAGTGTGTTTCCCAAAATGTGGAACTATCTCTTTTAAAAACCGCTCTGTCCCAGTTCCGAAAGAGAGGGAGAGAGAAGAGCTATGCAAGATACCAAATTTGCATGTAAACTCTTTGTACCACAGCTAGAGATAGTGGGAGTCACAGAGGGAGCATAAATGTGCAGTACATTCATGTACTATACATGTATATGTCTGCTTCTTTATGTTTGATTCTCTCTTTGCCCTCTGGCTGCGTTACCTGCTTTCCATGGTTGTGAAAAGTTTGAGTCCTCCTCAACACTGCTGGCTTACAAAAATGCCCTCAGTGAATTTCCCCCCCCATATAACTGTCCTCATCTTGTAATCCTTGCATTGGTGCCACTCACACATTACCTGGCTCTCTTTACTTGAGCCATCCAAAGGGGAAATGGTGACGTACAGCATATCCACTTCATCTTCCCACTCTGAACGCTCCTGTGCTCTTTTGTTCTTGCTCTGATTAGAGCTGCGTGGATGTAATGGGCAGTTGCTGTAACTGTTTGTGAGCTGTTAGAGTGGCCTGCTGGTCTGTCTAACTGGCCCTCTAATGGAAGTTAGAGCACTTAGTGTCCCTTTCTCGCCATATTTCTCCATGTCAGACTCTCACACACAGAGTGTCACACCTGTTTCCCAGCAGACCGGCTTCCAGCACGAAGAATGTTTTCCCCTGAACGCTGAAAATCATTTAGCTTTCTCTTCGGCACAGAAGAAATATTCAGTTGCCCTCGTCTGTCTTTTAAAACATCCCAGTTAATAAATCAGGCAGTGGATATGGGATTTGTCTAAGGTTTTGAAGCTGGCAAAAGGGTCAGAGGTTGTTAATGACAACCCTGCTACACTGATTTCTACATTCTGACGCAGATGATGATTATCGCCGCGGGAAGGACAAGGAGTGGAAAAAAAGAGCGAGAGAATGAGGCCTGAATTGTAATATTTGATGCAGCCCAGAGCCCATCAATCAAAGATCCAAGAATCTGTGGGGAAGAAAGAGTGGGGATTCTCATCTCTCCATTACATGGTTTACATTAGGACGACATGCTTACCCAGTGTCATGTACAATGAGTGAGCAGCCAAATATTCACTTTCTTACTCAAGGACAGTGTGAGTTTTTTACAGTATCACCAGCATCAGCAGAGGCACAAATTCACTTGTTATGTCAAGTTTAGATGAAGAAGATGAAAGAAAAGGCAATTATAATCTTGCAGGCTGCAGTACAATGAAGCACATGCAGGTTTATTTTGTTGCACGATTCCAGGAAGCAAGCACGATTCGCATTGTGCCATGCCTGTACCCTCTCTAAATGTTAATGTTTCCCTTACATGAAAATGTCTCCTCTTTCTACTGCTTTCATCTTTCTCCCTCCAGTTTTCCCTCATCTTGGAATCTCTCTGTCTCCCTCGCACTTGTGCTCTCTCTGGTAATGATGTTAACAGGGTCAAATGCTTTCGGGGGCCTGGAGGAAGAAAGACGCCGAGTGATTTTGGAGAATAGTTAACCAGCGCTGGGAAGTGTGGAGAGGAAAATGCTCTTATGTTCTTCATCTTTCTCCATCGTTTATTTCTCTCTGTCACACATATATGTGCAGCACATAAGTCAGTCGTACGCTTTCATATTAATTTAGTTCTGTGCATTTTTTGTAGTGTTCAGCACCCTGGAGGCAGCTGCTGTTTTCTCTTTAGCTTCCTTCCTCTTCCTCTTTTTCCTCTCCTCTCACCATGCGATCCTTTCCTCATCACTACCTCGCTGTCTGAGAATCTTCACAAGATTTCAGATCTGTGGGATGAGTCTACACCTCCCTTGGGGAGATAGGACATTGACTAGGTCCATTTCTTTTACGTCTAGGAAGCATGTTCATAATTAATTCATATTTCACTGGTTGGAGTTACTTTAGTTCCCCCGATCTTCAACTTTCACTGAAAATTTCTGTAGCAAAGTTTGAGGATGAGGATTTGCTCCCCATACCCACCATCAGGGGAGGGCAACAAATTTGGTTTTGATCTGAAACCAAGAAATACCAGGGACATAATCAACAGTAACAGTTCAATTATTAAAGCCCCTAAAAACTTATTTTCAGATCTTAAGTATTTCTCTATATTATTAAATATTCATGACTAGATAAACAACACTCAATGTTTAAAATTCAGGAAAAAATTATTAGTTAGTATTATTTCAGAGATTAACACTCCAAAACTGAGCTAATCTGCTTCACCAGGACTGTGTGGGTGTGGTTTATTCAGATTTGATTGAGAGTGGCCTGGCAACAACAAACCCAAAACAACCCCACAACTGCCACCACATTCTAATTAAAATGTCGGTGAATCCAGATTGGTGCAGGGGAATGCGTGACATCACCCTTTTCCAACTGAGCGCCGCCCACTTCAAACCAAATACAGAAATCTCTCATGTGAAATAACCAAAACTGTTCTGACTTTAGCAGAAAATGGTGTGTTCTATGTAGGACCTCATTGCTCATAGTAAGAAGCTGATTGAAAAAATAGATTTTCAGGGCCTTTAAAAGTGGCGGCGTGTCATGATGTATGAGGCGAATCATTAATTGGCCACTTCTGTGAATGATCATTCCCACCAAATAATTTGCCAAACATAAAGCATTTCTTTTTTTTTTTTACTATCCCCCTTTAATTACTTAATCACATGCATGTGAAACAACTCCAGATGGTGCTCGTCTTTCATTCAGTGCGACTGTGTGTGTGTGTTTTGTCTTCTCTAAACTAAGTGACCCCAGCATGCATGCACAGAACAGCAGCAGAAAAGCAGAGTACAAGACGTGCGTACAAGATAAATTGTCACACTCTTTGTTGGAAGATGACAATGAAACACTGTTTTCAGAGGCAGTTCCTCTGCTTGAAATAAAAGTGGGTAAAATATAGAGGAGAGAGACCGATCCATTTTTTGATTTCCATCCTGTTCTCGCTAGTATCAGTACTCAAAGACTTAGCTTTACTATACTTGATACTTGAGGTGTTGATACCTTATTGAAGTAAGGTATCGTGTGTGTGTGTGTGTGTGTGTGTGTGTGTGTGTGTGTGTGTGTGTGTGTGTAATTAGGAATGAAAGCGAAGTGAGAAGAGGTGATGGACAGCTCAAATCTCCACATTAGCACATCTCCACACCGCTGTGAATGTCCTCTATATTATTTACACCCTGCTGTCTTTTTATTATACACCTTTCTAGGTGTATAATTATCTTGTGTCATAGAAGAGTGATGATGTGACTAGTAGGCACGAATGCTAGTGGCCTCGCTGCTGTTTCCACTGAGAATAAGACACTGGCCACAAATGATTGGATTAGTGTTTAACCCCCCTTCCACTTAGCATAATCCTCTTTGCAGCTTTCCGTGTGTGTGTGTGTCTGTGTGTCTGTGTGTGTGTGTTGGGAGTCATCTACTCCCATTGCTCTGTATGCTCCAGCCGCCGAACAGCAAGGTCAGTTAGAGAGCTTGTCCGTGGTCATTTCACCATCGTCTGACATGGGACGCATTTTTCCTGCGTCCAGTCAGCGAGCTGTGTGGGAAGCAACAGAACGAGAGATGAGACACAGGAGAGGGAAGCCAGAGAAAGTGAGGGCGGTAGGAAGAGAGGGGTAGCAAGACATTCGCGGTATGCAGAGATGGAGATGAGCGTTAATAATAGAAAATCTGAGGCCTTGTTGAGCAAATATGGGCACTCGGCGATTCGAGGCAGCGCTGCCAGAGGTGAACAAGTGGGGGAGGTTGCGGGCACAGGATTATTGTGGATGGGTGGTGGAATAGAGCGATCAGTTGAAGGTCTGCAGGGTTTGGTATGTCATTGTCAGCCTTTCTAAACAGCCTGCAGAGCGATGGGCACTTTGAAGTTTCACAGAGCTGCTTAAATCCTGCCTGAAAAGACGCAGAGAACCGCGAGGCACAGAGAAGAGACAGGAATATACAGAGAGGAGCAGGAGGGGCAGGACGAAGGGAAGGATTGATGATGGTTGAAACGCGGAGGAAGGGAGTGAGAGTAATCAGAAGTAAGGAGGCAGCTTGTTTCAGGAGGATGGCAGGAGACAGGCGAGCGGAGGAAAGCTCTTAGTGCACCAACACAGTATGAATAGTATGCTTTTTTTGGGGGGGATGTATGAGTAATATGTTTCCAGCAGTTCTAGATGAGTAGCTGCAACATGAGAAGCAGTGACGCAGCGGTACAGCCCTGACCTGATCTGAGCGGGATGTGGGTAGACTAGGCGCCGCCAGATTAGCACACTGACATCACAGTGAAGAAAAACAGGGGAACCGATCGAGGCCTGAGTCAGAATAGATGGCTGCCTCTTACCTAATGCATCCCATAACATGCTCAGCCAAACTCAGGCAGCGCGCTTCACTATAGGCTTTCTGTCAATCTCCGTTTTTAAGCCGAGAGCGTTTGGTGTTTGCTCACCGTGGAAGGATTTCCTATGTTAACTGACTTTTTTTAAATGCCAGTGGCCAAATGTGTAGCAGCAGTGTGCGCAGGTGGAAAGAGATGTAGTTGGCGGTAAAAGACTGAAAAGGGGCCAGCCATGTTAGCTGCTGATTACATGAACCTCCTCACAGTTTGATAGAACTTTATCAGAGATCTAGAAAGTTTACAGATACAAACAAATCATATTTATCTACAGCTACTGACAGAAATCTGAAGAGGAATATGCAGTCTATCATCTTAAATATAGGGAAATATGTATTTTGTTTCTTAAAGGGGCTTATTTATTCAGTTCCATTTCCATGTGCAAACAAACAAAAATCTAGCCTTAATGATTAGTTTGTTATTGATTATGTATAATATATTTGTGCAAAGAAACTATCAGAAGATGTGTTTTATTATTCAGCAGGACTGCATGAAAAATGTAAGCAGTGTGCGTGTGGGAAATATTAACAAGTATAGAATTATTAAAAAATGCATTCAGAGCCCTCGTTGACTCAGTTTATCATTTAGTATTCCTATAATTTTCCTATAGGGACATACAGTATTACAGGGAGCTCAACATACTTTACATTTGTTTGTTATTTCTACCGTCATAATATTTTATGATTTTCCTGCAGTAACTTAATGATTGTGCCACTTGGTCGAATAAAACATTTTCTTTTTCCTTTTCTTTAAGAACACAGTTTGTGAAAGTCTAAATTCTTAAAGTTACAGCATTCATGAGCAAAGCCTCATAATTTATATCCTGATTAGTCCTGTGGGGGTCCTTTTTTTAAATAGGAGAAATCAAGCCATAAGGAATGATTACTTTAATCAGTTTTCACTTTAGTGCACCACTGTGACTGAATTCAAATCCCATCCAAGTGAGGGACTCAATCATAGATCTGTAAAGATTTTATTCGCCCATGAGTGGAATGTGTCTCTAAAAGCAAGCAAGACACAAGAGACCTGAAGCTCCAAACACAGGAAGGAAATAAGACATATGATCCACAGACACACGCAGTGTCGTGCGAACTCGCGCACTGAACGCACACATGCACGGTCATGAGTGTGCTCGAACTAATAACAGTGAATGAAATGTGGGGGTGTAAGTGTAAGAGAAAGTTACTATGAGGGGAGAGAGGATGTTGAAGTTAAAAAGCTGTTCAGGTGAATTATTAATGCCAAGCATTGTGCCCACAGACACAGCATCTTACAGACTTTCTCTCTCTCTCGCATACACACTCATGCGCACACACACAAACACAGCTGCAGTCCCCAGTTGCTTGTGCAGACAGGAAACGGCGTACTTGTCGCTCTGTCTGGATTTGGGGGGGTATGTGTAAGTGCTCTGTTGTCTCCGGCCCCAATGAGAGGGATGTTTGTAGTTGTTCCCTGAATGGTGAATGCCGTGTGTGTATGTGTGTGTGGTTTTTTTGGTGTGTGTGTGGGTGCGCATGTGTGTGTGTGTGTGTGTGTGCGCGCAAGGGGTTGAGGCAAGATTCACATATGCTGTCTGCCTAAATATAGGCTACAAAGCAACATACAGAATGGTAATAATCAGTCTCCACTAGGGGCTTAACGCTAAAGTCAGCCCTTAGTTAGCTAATATACTCAGTACATAGTTCATGGTTCAATCCACTAATTACATGTTTTCTTTCAATGAGAACAAGGTATGATAATAGAAGATTTCTTATTTATTCCTCTTAACATAAAATCACCAAAAACAAAGTTTTGAAGTGAATCCTTCTTGGATTCCTACAGTCTTCCTTTTTATTTGCAAAATGCAAATGATGGACTCTCTTGAGAGAAAAATAAAACAGCGTTGGTACAGGCAGATCCTCATACAACTAATCTGAAGAGTAGAAAATGCTTACAAGGAGCAAATATCTAAACAGAATTTATATTTCTGGCCTACAACAGGGAGGTATTTGATAAATCAGGATGTTGACTTTTTCAGGTAGCAGAAACTCTGACAGTACAGTGTTAATGTATGTAATAAAACTGCAAGATAAGATTGAACTGGTAATGAAAATTGATATTTTCTATTGATGTATTTGACCATTTTTATATCAGCCCATGTGCACATCCTTGCTCAGGAATCATGACGACGAGTAAAGATTATGGGTGCGTTACGCAAAACAGTATTTATTATCCATTTTAAAAAAAACCTGTACCCTACTACTGTACAGCTTGACGCACTTAACATGCCCTGCCGACTTGTGTTTTACCAGCTCACGCTGACCTCTCTCCCAACTCCCAGATGGCCGCCTCTCACCTCAGTGTAGTGCAGCTGCAGTGCTTTCCGTGTGGTGAGGGGTTAATGTGCGAGTCTGTGTAATAGCAGTGAGCGTGATTGGATCTCAGCTGTTAAAAAGAGTTGCTGTGAATGTTCCGAGTGGTTAGTGGTGTTAAAAGAACTGTGTGTGTTTTGGGTGAGTGTGTGTATTCGTACACCTCAACCTCAGTAAGCGCTCTCCAGAATGCTTAGCTGCACATGTCACGCTGTTTCTGTATTTCCTGGGAGATGCGGGGTGCATAAACTCTGCCAATGCTAAATATTTAAACCACAGTTTTGTAACCCATGTTCTCTCTTTCCTCTCTCCCTGCCCTCACCCCATCTACTCTGTCTCTCACTTTCTCTTTTCTCCCTCCTTCTCTCTCATCCCACCTCCGTCTGTAGCCGGTGTTGCTGTGGCTCAGAGAGTGGTAACGGTGGAAAGTGGACCGCTGATACGGACTGAGGGCTCTCATGTGACCATCTGGTGCAACGTGACGGGCTACAAAGAGGGGGTGGAGCAGGACTTTGAGTGGTCCATGTACCTGCCATCAGCACCAGACAGGGAGATCCGCATCGTGAGCACGGCTCAGCCAAACTATGCCTACGCCGTGTATGCCCAGAGGGTGAACAATAAAGAGATCTATGTGGAGAGGCTGAGCCGCGACTCGGCTGTGCTCCACATCACCAAAGTGCAGGCCAAGGACCAGGGTCTGTTTGAGTGTTACACACCCAACACAGACGGGCGGTACCTGGGATCCTACAGCGCACGCACTAACCTCACTGGTGAGTCTCTAAGCACACACACAAATACTCTGTCAATGTACAGATAAACCACATGTTGTCACCACAGACGCTACACATATGGCTGTAAATGTACCAGTGTTAGATCTGATCAAGGTGTTAAACACAAAGCCAACCCTAGTCAAAGGTTGCTGTATAAAACATTGAATGCTTAATGATCAACCAGCCACCAATCATAATCAACCAAATCAGCCTCTGAATAGGTCTGAATACTGAATACAGTCCTCTTACTTTACTAAAAGAACCTGCCTGCCATTCTTTATGTATCCTGTTGCCTCTAAGTACCCATCAGGTACAGTGCACATGGTAGGCTACGCATGTTAGCTTAATTATGTTTTGCCAAGAGCCCCAAACAATAACCAGCAATCCTATTCTGGAATACTGTCCTGCCACAGGTTTGCTGTGTGACAGTTAGTTTGTGGTAATTTGATTAAACATACATTTATTAAGATATGTGCACCATATAGTATGCATAATACCAATGAAATTAGAAAGGTTTGAAAACTAGATTGCTAGATTAGAACTAGAACAGGGCCCCTACGCAAAACAGGTCCTCATGATTAAGTAAAAATGCAGGACTTGAGTGATTTCAGTATATATTGTGCCTTTAGTGTTGCATATTTCATACAATAACATTTTCAACCTTTGGGGCCCATTCGGGTCTGAGGTCTCAGGCACCTGCTCTGCCTATACTGTATGTGCTGTGAACTTGAATGCGATGTAAAGTGATTTGTTAAGTCCAAGTAAAACCAAGGCATGAGTTGTATCACAATCAGACCAGTGACAGCCAGGCTGATCACAAACAAAAAATCAATAACCAAGAACCCGTCCAAAAAATATCTGTGATCTGTGCACCCTTTGGAAGTGTGTGAGTGCGAGAGGAAGTGTTGCCCTCCAGTGTCACCCCAAGTCCCACCTGTTCTGACCAGGGGAAAAACAAGCTCCCCCCTATCTCTCTCAATCTCACTCAAACACCAACGCACACATTCACACAAATTCACGCACCTCCTTCCCACACCTCCTGTATTCTTTCTTTGCCCTGAGCTGTTTCAACAACGTACCCGGTGTGTAGGAGTGATGTGTGACTGTTTAAAACAGTAGCATGACTCCCTCCTGATCTCTCTCTCTCTCGCAGAGACATATACAGATCTACCCAACAGTCCCGCAGTACTGAAGACACAGCTGTCATAGTCGGGGATTCCATTCCCGTCATAACTTCATGCCTTTATCTCTGATGTGGCTGACCTTCCTCTCAGGGTCAAAGTGCAAACCAGGCACTTATTCTCTGAAAATTCGAGTTGCACTTTATTTGTGTCCCTGTGTTGGCACTGTGAACTGAGAGATACCAATATTGGTGTGCTTTCTTTTGGGTCAGGCTGCAGAAACAAAAGTTACTGTGCGCTTAACAGATCAATAGGCTCAGTTTTTCATTGAATAAGTGCTATTATGAGGTCCTCAGCCGTTGTATTTTCTAGTGCGAGCAGTATGATCTGAATGTGGGGCAGGGCTCAGGCGCAGGGCACTGTAAAGCAGCACTGCTGATAGCACACAGTATTTATAGAAATGCATGCGAGAGAGCTTGACAGAGTGTGTGAGCGGAGGTGTTGAGGGACTTTGTTATCTGAGCCTTTCTGTGTCTCTAACCTCTTAACCCAGTTTGGGAGGTCAGGGGTGCGCAGCAGGGTCTTTCACGTCTTCTCTATGCCGTGCTCTTGAGTCCCTCTGTGATCCCCCAGCAGCTGCACGCCTCCTTGGACCCTTGTGGGAAAACAATACCATTTCCTCCCTCCCCTCCCCCCTCCTGTCCCTCTTCTCTTTCTCGTTCTCCTGTCTTTCATTCTGTCATCTGTCTGTCTCCATTTGTCAGCTTTGGCCTCTTTCTCTAATGTGCTCTGGCTCTGTTGTATTAAAAAAAAAAAAAGTGTTTCAATGGTGATGTCAAAGGACAACCACAACCAGGGGAGTATTATGGAGGAAATATGGGGTGGAAGGATATGAGATAGAAGGGCAGACAGAAGGGATATGTCCATGTGTCTGTGGTGGGGTGATTGGGTTAATTGTAGGGGTAGAAGGCCACGCAGTAATTTGCGTCCTGAGTGCTGCATTAAGGCTTACTCGCAGGGATGTGTTTCATCCACTGTCACCTCTCTGTATAAAGAGCAGGGGAGGATTTTAACATGGAACTTAATACCTGGTGCCTGAGGAGGAGAACAGTTTCTGCAGTGCACCTGGACACCGTTCTACCTGATACTGTGACGCTGTGTTTTCATGTGTTGTATTGTCTGTCACATAGAATCAGACACCGCGGCTGTGCATGCGGTTGATTGCCTGGAAAATGATCTTTTTACATGTTCGTATATTTTTTTAAGGGAATGAGCAGACAGAGTGTGTGTTTGTGTCTTTTTTACCCTCTGTGATACTAAACTTAGATTAATCAACTGAAATGTAGCTCTGCTCAGCCCTTAAGTGCCAATACTGCCTTAGGCAGTGCAATAATATTACACATGTGAAAAGAATAATTGGCCATCATGGCACAAATACTGGATTATGTCCACTAAATCATGGAGGGACAGAGAAATGCAGGAAAAATCGTTATTCTTTAATACACAGAAAGGTTAGACATTTTTTTGACATATTTTCCTCCAATATTTTGAATGGGAAGGCAGAGTGGTTTACTGGCCAGTAAGGTTGTTCCAATCTGAGATCGCCACTGTGGCCATACCTGTAAATGAAATATTGGCCTACATACTTAAAGCATCTATAATTAATATTTTTATATTAAGGATGAATCTCTGAATGTAAAATCTTGTAGTTGCAAACCCCACAGATCAGCTAACTCTTTCCCCTCAGCTCTACGGCCCACAACTGAACTGCTTTGGTTCAGTCTCACCGGTCTCATCAACATTGTTTCCAGCAGCTGCAGGCTGCAATATTTGGATGAATTCTGTTTTGTTTTTGGCCCTGGTCTTGTGATAATAGTAATCCAAAAAAAGATAACATAGCGGCAGCGTTGTCCTTTAACCTTTACATGCTGCAGTGGCACCACAGTCTGGCTGACTGTGTGACCAGCGCAGAGAGAAGAGTGCTTCTTGGTAAATGAACAAGGTTCAATTGAAACAGCTTTATTTCTTTTTTTTTCTAAATCCATTATTTCTCATACTCTCGCACTGTGTGTCTTTTTACATGAGTAGTAGTAGTTGTTTGTGCTCCACTGTCAGTGGTTAAGTGTTATACAAGGCATGCATTCACCCTGGGTGTTGCGAAGCTCTTTGTGGTCAAAGGTCACTTGTAGTTTCTCTGCACTCCTCCATACTCTGATCTTGGACATTGACTAAGCTCAGTCTGTTGCATTTGAGTGTGTGTTTCTGGGTGCTTGTTTGCGCATGTATGTGTGTGTGTGTTTGACTTCCTCCTACACATCAGATTGCAGAAGAAAAGGACAACAGCCTGACATGGCCATCATGGTTGTCCTTATCCTACGCACCAGCCTGCGTGCGAGCAAGTCCAACAGCTAGCAGAACAACAAGCCCTCACTGAGGCAACTATCACTCTGCTCTTACTTCTGAAGCTCCCATATACCCTCACTGTCCTAGAAAGCACCATAGGAGTCACCATCTCTGGCAGATATACAGATCCTAGCCTCCGCACTTGGCAGTAGTCATCCATTCCCAGTCCTGTAGTAATATAGTAATAGAGCTGGAGAAACAAAGCCTCGGTGAATGTGAACAGAAGCATTCTCACTCCTTTCTGTCGCTCGCTGCCACCACACAAGAGAAAGGAAGAAAACGTTCATCTTCAGATGTGTGACACTAGAAAAAATGAAGTTTGGCAGTGAGTGGTTCTGAAGAAAAGAAAGTGAGATGGATGGTGCGAAAAGGCAGAGATGAGGAAATTGGAAAAGAGAGGAATGGGGACAGAAGAGGCAGTATTGGAAATGGGTAGTGGGGCAATGCTGAATAGAGCGTGTGACCAATAAATGATGAGCTCTTCCTCTCGACTCCAATGTGATTGGTTACACCTCCCCGAGGCATTACCCACAATACAGCTGGCGCTATAGGGGTGCGTTTTAAATAGTCTCTGCCTGATGTGACTCCTAAGGTTAATGCAGTTACTAACCGCCATACAAGTTCTAAATGCAATTAGCCAGCACAAATTGAGGAGACTGAGAAAGAAAGAGAACGAAGGAAAAGGCTAGAGATGAGACCTAGGAATTTCAATTAAGGGAGAAGAAAACTGATGGGCGAATCGTTTTCAGAACGAGCTGGGGCAAAATACCACATTTCTCCAGTCACACTTTTCATTTTCATTGTATTTATGGCCTACATTTTATTCTCTCCCGTTTTTAGTGGAGAAAAGGAATCCTTTCACCTGATGAAACGGTGGCTCTACTGTAAGCTAGAAATCTGTGGGGCAATGCCTATCCAAGGTCAAAATGCACTTATCGTTTTTTTTCTTCTGTGCATGAGTGTTTGTGAAGAGGGCAAAGAACAGCAGTGTTGATTTTTCTTTGCATAGCTGAGCCTGTGCACTGCTAAACACGCATACAGAGTAAGAGTGGCTGAATCATGCTTCTGCTGAGCTCAGCGTTGTGAGTGTGTGTGTGTGTGTGTGTGTGTGTGTGTCTGATTTGTGTCTCTCCCTTGCCTTTCTTTTCATGAGGGAGTCGGCGCTGCCAAGTTGCACTCCTCTACTTCACTTAATGAGATAGACCGAATGTGGAGATGTCATCTCACATTCTGTCTTTCACACTGGGTGACACGAAGACCCCGCCCCCCTCCCCTCCCTATATCCCTGTTCTCTCCTCATCTGAATCCTGCTCGCTCCATCAATCCAAAGCTCCTGAGTCGATTCAGTCGGGTCCCCGCCTTGGCCCCCAGCTGGCGTTGGTCATGCAGGTATATGGTTTAGTCAATACAGCTGTTAGTTGAGCTTCATCACAGGAGAAAGGCACCAGGGTGATTGAAGCACGTGGCATGAGATTGTGGAGGGAACCAGTGATTCAATAAAGACAGAGGAGGGAGGACGGGAAGGAAAAAGATGAAGATGGGCAGAAGAAGGCAAACATATGGGTGAAGCCTTGTGTTGACAAAGAAAGATATAGTAAGATGCACTGGAGGAAAAGGTGAATAGAGGAGAGAAAGTGTAGATGAATAGACAAGGGAAGTTGTATCTCTATGTCCGTCGGTATTGATTGGGAGCAGAAGCCTGTATGCGACTGGAGCATTTTATCTCCCTTGTCTCTCCTTGCAGTGACACTTCTAGCTTTCTCTGTTCCTCCTCTCTCTGGCCTTACCATCACCTCTCAGTTTCATTTACAATTACATTCCTTTCTTTGCCTTTTGTGTATATGTGTCCATTTGTGTGTGTGTGTGTCTGTGTGTGTCTGTGTGTGTGTGTAAGCACATACTGGCTGTAAGCTGCGGACCAGGCAGGACTCCAAATGGGAAGAGATTTTATCACTATGTCTGGCTTGCCATTTCCTTGCACATCTCATCTACTTTAGTGGACAGGGTTTCCTGCTCAATAACATTACTGCCACTCGGACCCACCATACACAGACATGCGCGTATACACACTCACAAACGCAGTTGCAGTCACACACCGTAGCGAGCTGTCAGTCAGGACAGATGTCGCACCCATAATTGAGTCTGAGAGAGACGGTGCTGTAATGCTCCCATCGGACGACATCCCTTTCTACTGAACATCACTGAAGAGGGCTTTAACAACCCAGCGGATCACTGTGGTAGACAATACAACCGCTGAATAGAACATGTAGCACTGTGAATAAAACAGCGCTGTTGAACAGGGCAAAACAGACACCTTGATACTTTTTAGTCCCATTGGGCAAGCTGTACTATACTGTATGTACATGTGTAGTGGGTGTTTAAATGTGGGTGGGAAAAATGAAATATATTCCAAGTTTTAAATTCTTACACCAATCCTCATAGGGCCTCATAAAGGCTGTACTAAAGTGGGGGAAGCGAATCAAGTTAGGAATTGTAATCAAATTAGAGGGGAAGTGTTTTGGAGGAGCAACTACATTTTAAATTTGTCTTCAGACGTGTAATCTCATCACAAAAGGGTCAGAATCAGATCTGGCTCCCCGACACTAGATACGCTGATACTCTGAGGTGGCTCTCTTGCCAACTGCCTGTCACTTACAGTGACTTAGAAACACTGAACAGACTCATTCAGGCCGAAGGCCGTTTTAGATATTAACTGTGTACTTTGCCAAAGTCAAAGAGGACCACAGTGATGAAGCTACTTCACAGGTGCAAAGTTTTAGACCCAATCCAAAACAGACCTGTAGACATCAATAAACACACTTTGAAAAAGGGACTTGAGAACAGACACGTGAAGACAATTAGACCTGATCCAAAATGCTGTTCTTCCGAACAGACAAATAAAACAAATACAGAGAGAACGCCATTTTGTCCTGCGATGATTATGATAGCAGGGATCAGCTCACATTCACTCAGGTATTTAAGACACACAAACCCTGCCCCACCCGATTATACTGAATATAATTTGGACCCGGCCCAACTTCGGTCACGAATCAGGTCTTGATTACTAGGAACCCAGTGGACCTGTGAAGACCTCTGGATGAGGCCGCGTAGCGTTTTCGCTTCTTGCTCCTTATATTGCTGCTGAGGAGTTTGGCGGACTAATTAAGAAGCTTTTGCCATTAAACATGAATCTAAATGCTCTCGTAGCCTACAGACACACTTTCAAGCATACGCTGCCTTGCAAATTTTGGTTGTTACCCTTATGAAAATATAAATGATGTCAGAGAGGCTCTGCATTTAGCTCATCGCCCACGCTACTGAGCTAGGCTAATGAGAAAGGATTTAATATGTTAACAAATACACGTGTGTGTGTATGTGTTGGTGTGTGTTGAGTGTATGTGTTTATTAATGTTTATATAATGGGCTAAAGATGCACCACTGTTCCTCAAGTTGATTTGATTAGCTTAGCTAAGCGCTAACCCTCAGGGGCCTGCTGCCTCTTCTCTGCGAGATTAACAGAACACAGCCAGAGTTTGAATATGAATTCAGCATGAATATGGATGTGAATAGATGTGCTAACGAGTGTTTGTGTTCATGTCGTTAAAATGTGTGTTAGTAAAGAGTGGAACTTGCAGCATAATAGCCTCCAGGAGCCATGTGGTTGCAAGTGTGGTCCAGGACACTCAGGCTGCTGCTGCATTGTTTGATGTTGGCGGCTGCTTTGAAGCCTTATCTGAGCACAAGGAGGGCAGGAGGTTTTTCCTGGTTCAAGCTGTACATCTGATAACCCCTTTTGACACGGACACAAATACACGTGCAGGCGTCAGAATCCATTTGCACACATTCATATGCACGAGAACATGCACGGATATTAGCACTCATGCCCTCACTCGACGCAGGTTATTCACGCACTTCTAGACACATTAAAGATGCTGAGACATGCACTCTTTTCAGTGATGTATCCAGTGCATGGAGAGCTAGAGAACTGGCATTGTTAAAGAGTAACTGCACCCAGGCAGTTTTTATTGCAATGCCAACTAGTGGTTGGCAGTGATGTAGCTGTTTGTGCAACGCAGCTGGCTATGGTCACAAGCACATAAGCTGCACTCCATGTGGCCGTGCCAGCACGCTGATTGTTATGTAGCAGCAAGGGCCTGGAAACCCCATTAAATGCAGAGCAGGCGACATGTGAGGCAGCAGGTATGATGTTAAATATCTATCAGCTGATAATCAAACAGCAGCACGTCATGAAAATGCTGTAGTAAAGCTTTTTTGAGTTGGGAGACCGGGGACAAACCAACACTGTACAGGTTTGGTTTTGGAGCGCACCCACAGACCGCACCTGACCACACCCAGCTATGATCGTGGGTGTGGTCAGAGGTTCAACAGATATACCTTTTGTCCCACAGAGGTCAGTTGTTAAGCACAGGAATGCTTTCCCTCGTATGGAGTTACTCTTGAGAGAAGTCACCACCTCCTCATCCCTCTTTTGGCAAGGGCCTGTCAGTAAGGGCTGCTGATGCCAGTTTAAAGATTAGCATCGCACCCACCTCATTAGCATGCTAATCACAGCCTCATTATTTGCAATGGGAGACAGAGGTTTAGTTAAAATGTCTGATGTAATGGATTTCGGTGTGGGCCGTAGAGCCGCAGGCTGGTTTTGAGTGCTTGTGTAGAAGTGCAAAGTAAAAGTGGAGAAGCCTCAGAGGCTAAACTCATTTTGGTGAAGCAGCAACCAAGGCGAGCAAGCTGATGACCCTCAAACTCCGTCTCAGGGACACACCGCTATCTAAAATCTGTAGTACAGAATCTAATAATGCGCACACACTCACAAATATCTAATAACTGTGACAAGGACTTTTGACTTTGTGTAAAGACACACTGCACACACAGACAGACAGAGGCATGACCGGTTTCTCCCTCTCAGTTGACTGAGGGGTAGACAGCAGACATATGTTGCCACCTGTGCCCCCGTGCCAGAGTGGCCACCTTGGGATGCGGGTAGAGAGATGGGTATTAGTGTATGTGTGTGTGTGGGTGGATGTGTGTGTGTGTGTGTATGAGAGGGGTGGGGTGGGGTTGGCATATGCCTAATTCCCCTCAGTGCTGGCAGCTCAGACAGACAGTTGCTCCCTCATCTGCTGCCCTGCTGGACGGGTGCCTGGTGATTGAGTGCTGCCCACCTCCCTTAGCCACACTCTACTTGTTTTTTTTCTCTCTCCCTCAAAGACACTGTTTCTCATACACAAACACGACGCACACACACACACACACCTGCTACTGTAATACTCAGTCTGCACCTCTGGCCAGCTTCCACGCTCTGCTCCACTCGACCCCTGCCTTGCACTGAGCTCTAATGAAGTGATACTCTAGATCCCGTCATTGTGTGTTCATGCACAATACAAAGGGCTTCAGATACGACTGTATTCCTGGACTTGTATGCCAATATACCTTTTTTAGGGGAGAAGGCATGTGGAAGTGGCCCAAAGACGAAGCTTTGTACACTGATTAAAACACAGTGATATGTTTTTGAAAGGTTTGCGTGCACACATACACACACATTTTCGCACAGAAATGGTCAGATGGCTGGGGCTATAACTGGTTCTATCCTCAGGGAAGTCTTTAATTGGTCACAGTGCTTTACCATCTGGGGCTGGAGCGACGGATGGAGGGAGGGATGAAGGGAGATGGTGGTAGCTCCTGTAAGGGGTATAGAGAGAAAAAAAAGAGGGGAGGAGACAGTAAGTGCAGCACAGGGATGGAGCTTATTAGTTTTAATACTTGCACCTCCAGTAATATTAGAATCATAACATTCTTGATAAATGATGTTTATAGTGTACAAGTGGGAAGGTACGTTTGTGTGTGAATGCGAATGATTGCACATGGTGTGTTCGTGTGCATTCTTGTGTGCCTGTAGGTGGACGGGTTATTGCACGGCTGTGTGTGTGTGTGTGTGTGTGTGTGTGTGTGTCTGTGTGTGCGCGTGTGTGTGTGTGTGTCTCTGTGTGTGCGTGTGTGTCTGTGGTAATGACTCTGGGGTGTGTGTTTGTGCTGATGTTGGCAGACGGAGCAAAACCCTGCACATGTGCTAACAACCTCCAGGACAGCAGCGATGGAGAAGACAAACAGACACACACAGGGGTGGCATCTGTATGCGCTTCTCTCTCCTTGAGGACAGTGTTTGCTGTAATTTGTGTTACTTGGATACATGAGCAGATGGACAACAGAAAATGCCAAAGAAAGCGTGCGACTGTTAAGACGATGGAGAAAGTGGGTCTGAAGCTCGTGAAGATGAGAAGAGAAATGTAGGGAAATAAAGACAAGGAGGGTGATACTGCGTGATGGGGATGGGGGGGTATTTCATGTGTTTAAGCATGATGAGTAAATCTTTGATGCTCTAAAGGATTTCAGTCAACGATAGCTTTGCACACAGCTCTTCTCAAATGCTCTTAGGAAGATTTGTCTTTCATACTCCCACCTCTCTTCAGACTACCCCTCCTCTCACGCCTTGCCTTTTAATCTCCCGCTTACTCTCCATCTTCCCAACACACTCACTCAGGCTCATTTCCTGGCTGGGCCTCAGTGAGAGTTTGTGTCATATTGTGTGTATATATGTGTGTGTCCACGTGTGTTTGCGTGCGCCTTAGTTAGTGTTAAATCCTCCTCTTCTGCCTTTGTGTAAACAGCGTCTCATATTTGAAAGCTTCTTCTCACCATGGATCCCTCTCTTATCGCAACATTCAGCCTTTTAACTCCACGTCACCATTCTCCCGCTACAATAACAAAGCCCACTCCTTCACTCGCTGCCCATCTTTCTTTTCTTTTCTTCTCCCACTTTCTCCTTTTGTTATACCTCTCCCTCTCTGCTTGTGCCGTCCAGCGAGAAAACCTGGACACATGCATATAACTCCAATAAAACAAACTTGAAGGGTGCTTTAGATGTATTCCACATTTTTGTTAATTCTTATTTCCATTTAATATCATATATTATATTGGTAATGCTTTATTTTGCGTGTCCCTTAGTTTCTCTCTCATTTCCTGGAAATTTACCTGTATTTTCCTGGAAAAGAGCTAGTGTGTAGCTATTCATTCTTAGGATGTTTCCTGAAAAATGAAATTTGGTAATATATTCATATGTAAGGGAAACAGAGAAAGTGTCCAATTGGTAGAGTTGGTATGTACTTTCATTAGAGTTTTTTATCCTGCATTACATGCAACACCTCTCACATTATACATAGTAATTTAATCCCATGCTAATATGAAAATATTGATCAAATCAACTTTATTTATATAGCACTTTACACACAACACAGTTGATTCAAAGTGCTCTACAGCACACACAGAAAAACAAAACCAAAAGCAGGAAACATACACAATAGAAGAAAAGAAAAAGTGATACTAGATAATAAAGGTAATAATAATAATAATAATAATAATAATAATAATAATAATAATAGTAGTAAAGGCACGTGGTCACGCAGAGCCCACACAGATCTACAGAGACTTTAGGAGAAATACCTGTTTAAGTTGGGCACAGTTCAGAACAGCTTCAAGAAAGGACCTAATATGCTGAACCTTAGCATGTTAGCACATTATCATGCACATATCTGATGTTGCATGCTACATTTTAGCATGTTAACTTGCTAATTCCCCTACTGTCCCCAAATTCAACGTTCATTCATGAATTTCCAGCTGTTATTTTCTTTCCCATGTCAAAGTTTTTTCGTTCTAATTTCAGTTGTCAGTGTGTCGAACCTATTCTTCCTGTGTTTTACGAACCATTTGGTTGTCAGATGCAGTTCATTATATTCCTTGTTGAAATGACAGATAAAATACGCTGGCAGATGCAGTCATTCGTCTCTCCTTAAATCCTCTGCCACCCTCAGTGGAAGTTCAGCTTATATTATTCAGAAAATTCCCAGGAATTTATCAGGAAAACAAGGGACCCTGTGAAATAAAGCGGTATGTAAATATATATTTTTTTCAAATTAAATTTAAATAAAGGGCTTGATTTGATGCATTTTGCAACTCAGCACATAGTAGTAAAAACAAATCTTCTAAAAAATAATGTTAATAAACAGCACACCCCTTAGGACTGTGTGTGATTCAGTCACCCAGTACGGCTGCGTCACAGATCTGAAGGAAATGTTTGGGCAAGCAGAGGGGAGTGCCTCAGTCACTTATACTATTCTGTGTGTGTCAGAGAGCAGCTGTCCCCTCAGGCTTGTCTATCCATGTGTGTTTGGGAGGGAGGGAGAGGGAGAGAGAGGGAGAGAGAGCGAGAGAGACCAATTTTGATGTGCCTCTCCTTCTACCTTTAGTTATAATGAGCTGTAATAGCCACAGGGGCCTAGCTCTGTTTCTCTCTCCCTCTCACACACAGAGCAGATGTTACTGCCTTTACTAGTTTTATGACCCCCTAGGATAAAAAAAAACCAACTTGCAATAGGGTCATTGTCCGACTGACATGTAGAGTACAACCTGATTACAAAGGGATCAGCGCTCGATAAAACATGCCCGCCTGTGTTCTAAGACAGTCATGAGGAGGACGAGCTGGAGGAGGCTGAGAAAAACAGAATAAGTGATAATTGGGTGCTGACAAGCAAGTTGTCTAACGCAAAAGAAACTCACCAGATAATGTGGTAGAGAGAGGGGGCGGGGGTTCGAGTGAGGAGAAAATTGTGATGAGAAAAATGGGACAGAGCCTGAAGAAGAATGACAGTGTAAGGACACAGGGAAGAATGCTTCAGAGACCCCTTTATTAAATGAAGAGGCCTTTTCCTTTCAGTCACTGTGACCTCTGTGTTATAGCACAGGACACACACTTACACTCACACACCCACTTTCAGAGTGATGCTCCATTAGCAAGGCACTGCATAGCTCCTAACTGAAAATCTCATAACAGCATCTGTAAGATCTCTCATATCCTCTCACCCCTTTCCTCTATCCCCCTCTGCTATTTTATCTCTCCTCACATTTTTAGAAGATTGGATGTGGTGTGTTATGATAGGACTGTGTGGAAGCCTCTTTGATCAGATGGGATAGTTTGAGACATTCAACTCATAGTGCCTCATTTGAAAAGCAAATCATAGACAAATTTGTTTAAATTTGTACCAGTTTGTTTTGTAAAATCTCAAAATCGGTTTTATGATTAGGATCTTGATAATAAACAATTGTAGATGCATTCATAAGGTACCAGGAACCCATTTATTCTGCACATACTCAGCTCAGAAAGGAATATTTTGCATCTATCCTGTTTTTGACCTCACCGCATTTGCTTACAGATTACAACAAATGTAAAAAAAACTCTTTTCCCTATTTGCATGGTGATGGCTTCTACAATGGTCCCTTCATGGGGACTGAGCTAATAGTTATTACTATATAAAGAGAGTGACATCTCTGGCATCACTCTAATATTCACACATGTGCTTTGGCCTTTTTTTTTTGCGGTTTTACCTTCATATGACAGTTATCACTGAACACAGAAAGGAAAAGGAGGTGAGGGTTGACGTGCAATACAGGCTGAAATCAAAACAGGTTCAGCCCTCCAATACAAAACATCTGCAGAGAGAAAATCACATTTGAGAAAAATCTGAGCAATATTTCAGACAACTAATTGATCATTCGAAGAAATTCTATGACTGTTGATGAGCTAAGAATTTATGTAATCAAGGTCCCACACTCTGCAGATATAGTTTTTCTGTGGTAGTGAAAAAGTCTTGGATCCTGTTGCCTTTGTTACATAGACGAATGTGATGTGTTAATGAAATATTTACTCATTATGCCAAAATGTATTCAGCAATGTGAAAATCATTCATGCCTCTGACCAAGACCTTAACTGTGTGTCAACGTCAAATATTTGACAGCTGTCAGCTAGTTACAAATAATTGCAAGTGAGTCCACAGTGCCATCCACACGCAGACTAATGAATGTGCTGTTATGTTCCCCATTGTGTTTCCTCATTAAATGTCTCAAGGCATCATCAACACCCCTCCTATCAAAACCATGCCATGTTGACTATAATTAAAAAGTGTAGTGTAGTTTCCTTCTGATTTTTTTATGTGATACATTGATGAATTCCCTTTTCATTTTTCAAGATTATTTGTATTTATTTAAAATATCACAATGGTTTAATATATTCCTCCTCACATTTAGGTTTATGTACTCTAACGTAAGCTGCAATTGTTACCACGTCTGGTTAACTATCTTGCTACCTAACGTTAGCAAGGTACCGTCAGCAGTTCTGTACACCTTTTTGTAAGGAATTTGGGAGTTGAATCTGAAGTTTACACTCTGGACCTTTTTAAGTTGGACATGTGCCATGTATGTAGCCATCAAGTACATATTTAAGACCCTTTTACGAGATTCGTTAGCTTGATTAGCTAGCTAAAAGGTAGTGACAGTTGCCATTTTAGCAGGCAAGTTGACAGTTGCCGACTAGAATTGAGAAGCATGCTATTGTCTTCCTCTTTCTGAAATCGAGGACCCATTGTTTTAAGAATTATAAAGAATTTTGAGTGGTTAATTCGCCACCATTATTATTGTAAACTGCATACACTGAATGTGCCAAGCATAGACTGTATATAAAGATGGACTACATGACAGCCCCCTAAAAGTGAAGCCAAAACATCTTGATCGCTCCCTGGTGGTGACTAAAAAATCAAAGTACACGGCAAATTTTTTTACCCCAAAGATGGTTTCTGTCATTTTAGGTAGTGCTTATCACACTGATGTATGTTCAAGTGTTGATTTTTCTGATAAGTTTGGTTTTAATTAGTTATTTGATGCTATAAAAAGGGGGCGTGATGTCATGATTGACAGCTGTGATTGACAGCTGCTCTGAGTGAGCAGTGGGCGGGACCTTGATGCCGTGGCTCCATCCCCCGATCACTACTGCGCAGACTATGGCTCCAAATGACGTCGCCAGTGCACAATGGCAGCGTCCGTATCCGGGATGTTTTGGCTTCATTTGTGTACAGTGGTAGGAAATGGAGACGCGTTGTCAGTCGTTATATATATAGTCTATGGTGCCTTGCAAGAATAAAAATCTTTACAGGCGTAACAAAAGTAATCCAATAGTATTCCAATTTTTCTCTTCACTTTCTATTACTGGAAGGTGTTCTAAGCTGTGGTCATCACGGGACCTAGTTTATAGTGAACTACCGTGGCCAGAGCTTCCTTCAGCAGGAAACGCAACAGAAACATAGAATCCCAGTTAAAAAACTAAAACAACAGGCCTTACTAATGACAGCATCGTGGCAGCACATTGTTAATATGACGTTCTCCTGTGAATTTATGACAAACACGCCATTTAGAACTTATCTCAAGGAAATTGAATCGAACGCAACTGGATTTTTGGTTTTGTCTGTGAAGACGTTTCACCTCTCATCCAAGAGGCTTCATCAGTTCGTGCTCGTTTGACCAGGCTAGACGAGGATGAATGAAAATATTCACAGGCCCATTTAGAACTTAATAAATACATAATAATAATAATAATAATTTCCCTTGGCATACAATGCACAACATCTTTTATGCCTGTATTACATAACACATAAATATGCAAAAACACAGGAACAGACAGATGCAGGAGTGGTGTTCTGTATCTCAGACTCAATAGGGTGTCAGGCTCATCTAATCGTGTGTGTGTTGTATTATGGATGTACCCCCTGCTGTGGACCCAGATCTCAGACCGGAGCCTTCAACTCCAGTCTTTTCCACTCACCCCTTTCTTCTCTATTAAAGAGGGCTCCCACATGTCTCTTTTCTAGCTCCAAGGCGTGATCCTTACTCTGCCCTTTTTTTTCTTGTTTTACTCCGTATCCTGTCCTTATTATGAGTTCAGGCTCCTGGGGATGGTTTGTAGACCTCAGTTCATCAGAGTTTGCTTTACTGGTTGCTCACAGTGTTTTGTTTGAAGACCTGCTTGCTTTTCCAGTCTCCCGAGAAAGTGCTCGTTCAGTGTACGATTCTGCAGATTTTTGTTAGTGTGTGTGTGTGCATTAATTTAGGGTACTGAAGTAAGAGTGACAGGTACACTATCTATATTTGGCTACAAACAGAATAATAATAATCTATCTGCAGTAGATTTTGCACTTCCTGTACAGGAATCATGAAGAGTTGGTGTGTGTGTGTGGTGGGTTGTGGGATGCTCTTTGTTCTTCATCTTTGCTCTTTTCTTCCATTTCCTCTTTGTCTTCACCCTCACCTTTATTCTTCTTCCTCCTACTTTACCCTCCGCTCTCCTCTCGCCCAATTTCCCAGTTGAACCTCTTCATCCCTCATTCTGACTCATCAACAGCTCTCACAGAGAAGAACAAAGGAGTGGAGAGTGTGAATGGGCAGGATAATGGATAATAAGTATGAGAAAGACAGGTGTAGGCACAGTTTCTCTATTTATCTCTCTTTCTATTACTTCCTGACCCAATACGCCTGCATGTGTTGCAGGCATGCTGGGTCAGTAAGTGACGTCTGCTTAGTGATGAGGTTGGATTTGCATGAAGTGGAGCTGAAGATCGCCCACTCGCTCTGTTTTCCTCTCAGCAGTACTCTCAGTTTCACAGAGTAATTAACAATAATTACCCTACTGGCTTTGCCAAATGGCCATTTGCTTTTGCAGCAACACACACACACAAACACAGACACTTAAGGACATTGCACACCGAAAAGTGGTAACCACTTCAGCTGTCACTGAACATCTGCAGTGCTTGGCAGTAGTATTGTGAATGCCATACACTAAAGGGTATTTGGACACCCCATCCATATACTTTTATGTGTTTTTTTGATTGGGGCTGTTTTTCTTGCTTTGGGTTTGGCCCCTGACTTCCAATAATACAATGATATTTTGGACAGTAATGTGCTTCCAAGTTTTTGGAGACGGTTTTTGGAAGGCCATTCCTGGTTCAACATGACAATGTCCCAGCCAGAAAGCAAGGCCCAAAAGTAAGCAGGAATTCAGACAGAAAACAACGCAATGGGCTGCGTTGGTGGGAATGGTTGTTTAAGGTACCGGTGAGACAATTAAATCTGATCCAGTAAATTCAGTTTGAGTAACAGATTAATGTGTTTAAAGGCTTATCAGATACCAAAACGCTACAGGTTGTAATACTAACAGACACTATTTTGCTGACCGATCCTGAGTTGTTTTGCCGGAGCTCCCTAAGATGGCACCCACGCTGCACCGCTGGACTGGCTCCATTCAAATGAATGAGAGAGCTGCAATTTTTTCAAGTCGGTCTGAACGCTGCGGGTTTCCGGGTTTGGTGTAGAAGAACTTGACTGGCCTGCACAGAGCCCCAACCTCAACCCCATCAAAGACCTTTGGGATGAATTGTTACACCGATTGTAAGCCAGGCCTTATCGTCCAGCACCGTGCTCGACCTTACTAATGCTTTTGTGGCTGTAGTGGAGCGAATCCCTGCAGCCAGTTTCCAAAATCTTGTTGGAAGCCTTCCCAACAGAGCACAGGGTGTAATGGCAGCAGATTAACAGCTATTGTTGTATAATATGTATAACAATCACATACAGTATGGATGTCCACATACTTTGATCAGGCGTCCACATACTTTTGGCCATGTAGTGTAGCTAGTATAGGGTTAGCCCACCAGCTCTCATAAAAGTGTCTGTTGAGTGCCTCATCATACAGTTTGCTGCACTACTTGCCAGCAGGCATAAATGAATTCAAAAATATATCAGAGAAAAGCTCCATTGCAGATATTGCCATTGTTACACACCTTTTGATATCTACTCCTTCATTCTGATTGGCCAGCAGCCAGTGGCTAATGTTTGACATTTCCAAACTGAGGCTAAGCTACCACCAGACTCTCAGTGAAATAAACAGCAGAGCCAGAAACTTGCTGCCTTTACACTTGCACTTAACACTTTGGTATTTAAATAGGCACATAAACACACATGCTTGTGCAAATGCAGAGCAACACAATGAAATGACATCTGTGTGGGTGCACACGTGTGTTGTTTGTGTTGCTGAAAAGCGAGAGCGTGTGCTTATGTGAGGCAGAACATTTGTAGCAGTGGTAACGTCCAGAGGGCAATGTGAATCTCTCCAGTTCCTCCTGTCATCATCTTCTCCCGTGACAAGACCACAACTGAGAGCACAGAGTGTCTGGTGGTTGGATCTTCACTGTCTGCTGTTTTTGTTCCACCTTTAAAAAACACATTTCCACAATGTGAAAATGGCGTACGCACAAGCAAACACTGCTATTTGATTTCCTGTTTCTTTTTCTGTAAGGGATCTTTTCTGTTTCTGCAACTTCAATAGTCATCACACACACTGCAAAGAAATGTTAAAAGTTTGGGTGCATGCAGAATGCACTGATCAGACTTCATAAATTATCTTTTTCTCCTCGTGTCGTCTTTGCAAAATCTCTTTTCCTCCATTTTTGTGTCCTCGTGTCCCCCACACTTCTATCCCTGTGTGACTGGACTTAAAAGGCCAGCTTGAGGGATGACAACCGTCGCTCACTTCAGAGGGCTGCGAGAGTAGGGGAAGATCGGGAATGGAGGGAGATGAAAGGAAAAATTGCAGATGAGGTAGAGCAGGAAGAGAGTAGTTTTAAAGATTTATAAAGGATTGACAGCTTCTGTGTCAGTCTAAAAAGCAGAATAACAGAGGCATGCTTTTCTTCACATCCACACATGAGAACCTCCATCTCAAAATGCGAAAGATTACCTGATTCATCAGTGAAAAATGTTTTAATTGCGGATACTTTGAGATTCCAGTCTCTACAAATGTGACATAAATGAGGAAAATTACCTTAAATCCTTTATAAAATCATAAAATCCTTAAATTGTTTATTTATATTATAATAATAAAGACTCATTGAGTTGCAGCGAACACATGCACTTCTTTTTTGCAGTGGTGAAATGGCAGTGCCAAATGTTTTGAATATGTTAAAAATGCACTGAAAGACACCTTTTCTGGCAGTTTTGCAGGGATTAGTGAGGGAAATAAAATAAGTTTATGAAAATGGAAAAATAATATCTGGCATTTGCTCTCAGGGACTCATTTTAATGTCTATGTTTATTCTTAGGTAACACTCTGGTAACACTTACATGAGCTAGGAGGATGTTGCAGCTGCGCAGCTTTGGCTCGGCAAAGTGGCTGCACTTCCTTTTTAACACAGAATCAACCCAAGTCGAGTGTGTGTGTGTGTGTGTGTGTGTGTGTGCGTTTGTATTAATCACATTGTAGGGACAACAATCTGTTAACATTGTGGTGACTGACCCTCGATGTAAGCACAAAAAGCTGGTCCCACCAATGTTTATTTTATTCATATTACAGTTAAACCATTGTTTTTGGTTTGGATTAGAATTAGGTGCAGGTTAAAGGATAAGGCTGGGGATATTAAAAAATGTTGTTATTGTAAACAAATCAGTTAATCCGTCCTTCACTACTTTCCGACTTCCCCAGCAATTTCTGCGTCACTCAGCCCTAAGCCAATCCATTCTTACTGAAGACATAAATCTTTTAAAACCATTCACAAATGTATACTTTCATTTTCTAAATGTGCTAAGTAATTTCCTAAAACAGCTGGGCACTGTAGTTTTTTTGTAAATGTTGCTCAAACAGGAGTAAATAATACTTTTGTTGGGGACTATTTTTAGCCTGGACTGATACACATCTGGTGGGCTAGTGAGCATTTACTGCAGCAGGACTGTGGCTCATTGATATTGTTTGTAATAGTTAGTTTTGGTCTTCACCTGTATGGCTCTGTTATATCAGGTTTGGCTAAGACTTATGAGAAGGATACATTTGCTGACTGAAGAAAAATATAGAATATACCCAGATTTGTCTTGTTGTAATTAGGCACACAGAAGTTATGGTAGAATAAGTTAAAACAATGTCCTCACAAGTGACGAAAGTGTGTGTGTGTGTGTGTGTGTGTGTGTG
>NTHP01000006.1:355066-369824 GCA_003416845.1 Oplegnathus fasciatus | reverse complement strand
GTCCGAGAATGCCATCTCATGCTGTTCTTAATCCTTCCCAGATTGAGGTCAGTGGGGCTATTGGAGGATCTCGGTGTGTTTACAACCTCAGCCCGACCCTCGGAAATGCCGAGATTGGCTCAGATTGCCGTGTAGGGATGTGATTGGCCCAGAGGACTTGAGATGAAGTCAAAGTGTTTAATATCTCTATGAGAAACAGGACGTGAAAGAATCATCTTGCTGTTTTTACACACTTCCCCAGGTGGGGGACAGGAGTCGGTTTCAGAACTGGGTTGGTGTTGGGGTGGGGGGGTGGGGGGTGCGGTTGTTATAGTAACTCCCGACTGTTCTCAGAGGCCCTCAGCATCATGTGGGAGGGTTGCCATGGCAATGGCAGGTTGTAGCGTAGGTGTGTTGTTGTGGTAACAGTATGTCTATGCGAGGCTGACGTTCAGTCAGTGTTGACTGGAGAGTCAGAGTGAGAGGACTTGGCAACACCAGGTCCTTTAGG
This sequence comes from Oplegnathus fasciatus, assembly GCA_003416845.1. Lineage (NCBI taxonomy): Eukaryota > Metazoa > Chordata > Actinopteri > Centrarchiformes > Oplegnathidae > Oplegnathus > Oplegnathus fasciatus. The sequence goes on along the minus strand of NTHP01000006.1, from coordinate 369,334 downwards.
GGGCAGAATCAGACTTTTGTAATGCTTGTGTAATGAGAAATGGTCTTTTATTTGATCACGTCTTTCTCAGACAGAAGACTTAATGGTATAAGAGAGATATTAGCCCTTCAACAAAGGTCTTTATTACAATAGTTATTTAGTATATATTTTCTGATATAGATGGATATGACAACGTGGCAGCTGTATGCAAACAGGATTCCACTGACCCTAACTCTAGCCCTAACCCAGACAAAAACTCTGCATATCTGTAAAACCTCACTTCACTTACCAATCTTGTTTATTTTCAATTACTCAGAAACACAAAATTGGAGAACAATAACATAAGATCATATCACAATAGGATTCCACTGAAAGCAAGTAAAGTGATAACATTAAGGAATTATCGCCCAGCAGTTGCAACCATTAGCCGGGGCAGAGTGCTCAGTCTAAACCTGCAATAAATAAAGCATCTGAATTTAAACACTAATACAGGCCTACTAAGATTCCCATGTTAGTCATTTTATCATACAACCAACAAACAAATATATCAGCAGGATAGTTTTATTGCTGCCCATGACTACCATTTCCCTCCCTTGCTGCTAGACTGTTTATCAAGCACTCAAGGTAATGGAGAGGTGGATTAGAGGACATATTCAGTCAGACCTCATCAGTATTTTCATGATTGCTTCAAACTGTGGGAGGAAAATGGTTTATTCCTGTGTGGACCTACTGTATATATCTCCAGAATGCTGCATCTCATTAGAGTGCCACTATGGCTGACCCACCTGATTACTCACTTTCTTTTCCTGCCACTTCTGTTTTATCGTTGTTTCTTTCTTTGAGTGTCTTGTTAAACTCCAGTAACCAGATGTCAAGCCTCTTCTCTCCGCCTCCTCTATCTTTTTTTCTCTGATCTCTCTGCCTTTGTTCCCCCCGTTTGTTTCATTAGTGGTGTCTGTTTCTCTGTTCTCCACAAGCCCCATCTCTCAATTTGACTCATGTTTTCACCCACAGACACATGAGCGCACACACACAGACACGTGTTCACTGCGTGTGCATGCATGTAGTATGTGCCTGCATACATCAAATGAAAGCTGGAATAAAGCTTCTTTTTTTTTTCTCCACTGCATCTATGTTTAGTCATAGCAGGTGAGTCGAGGAGAAGCACAGACCTCAAACATGCTGATTTGTAGTCTTCACAATGACGATCCCTTAAGAGCCTGAATAGCCAAACATCTTGACAAAGCACTCCACTAGCATAAACCCACACAAAGCACTTCCATTTTCTGGCTTCTAAGAAGGGCTCACAGTCACCACATGGCAATGCAAGAAAGCTTCTCACTGTATTATTCGCTCAATTCATTTTATCCCAGCCTAGCTTAAATGGTTGACTGCTGTCCATTGTGTGTTTCCAAGGCATTGTTTACATGCGCATATGTGCGCATACACGTCTGTTTGTGTGTGTGTGTGTGTGGTTACACCATCCATATGCTTGCAGTCTCAGCCAGTGAGGTCATGCATCGCATAAATGATAGGGAGACAAACAGGATAGCATGCCACACACATCCAAACACAGCTGAGACAGCTAACACTCCGCGTACTGGAGCTACTTTTTTTTTTTGTTGTTGTTACGACCTTACGACCTTTCTTCCTTTCGGTTGTCATTAATGCATGAGGTTTTGGAATCTTAGGTCCAGTGCTATCTGTCAGTCTCTCTCTTTGTCTCTTCCACACATACTCATATACAGCGGCGCTCTGGTACATATCCAAAAATACCTCTTTAGTGCCTTTTTAAAAGCTATACATGTTTATTTCCGTCGATGTGTGGAGTTTTTCCAGCCTGCTTTCTGAAATCATCGCATCTTGATGTCTCTGTTGCTTCCTTGCTCTTGACTGTCCCCCGTCTCTTATCTCCGCTGTTCTCAACCATCTGGCTTGAAGTCCGTCCTCTGTTCTCAGTTGTATTTTAGATAGAAGGGCTGGGATGAATTTATTACAAACATTTTTAACTCTCTGTTTGTATATTTTAGTATGTGTGATCAAAAAATGTTGGGAAAAGTTTAGTGAGAGGGAGTGCAAAGTCTAAGATGCCAGTGTGGAGCTGTTATGTTTTGCAATTGCAAACCAAGTGGGATATAATCAGTCCGAAAGAAGTGCTGGACGGGTCTCTGGAGGCATCTGGCTGTGTGAGATATGGAAATGCCATCAACGCACGATGACATGTGAAAGTCATGTATGGAAGAGGAAATAGAGGGCAGTCACCTTAGAACAAAAGCTTGGTTGCATTAACACCTTTTCCTCACACTCTTCCTGTAAATCAGATTTTGAACCACTTGCAGCAGAATGCCTGTTTATTTTCACTTCCATAATAGTAGGCGTAAATAAAAATAGTCTGCTATATTGTGGATAGTCCTCCATATTTAACAATAACAACATTACATGGTATTTTTATAGACAGGTAGAGGGTTCATATGGTATTTAAGGGAACAGGCAACACTGTTCAACAAAATGAGTAATTCTGTCCTGACATCTCAAACAGCCTCCGCATATCCTGACTCTGAGTGCTAATTTTTTTCTCTTCTTCATTTTTGCAGTCATCGCTGACTCATTGACTGTAACAGCTCCAGCCCAGACCCTGTCCAAGGTGGAAGGCGACACGCTGCAGCTTACCTGTGAGGTGTCTCGGACCACAATGCAGCACACTCACTTATCGGTGGGCTGGTACCTGCGGTCACCCGAGGACGCAGCCGCCCCACCTCAGGAGCTGGTCACCTTGTCAAGGGACTTTGTTCTGCGCTCCGGGGGACCGTACCGGCAGAGGATGGCAGCAGGGGACCTCAGGCTGGATAAAACCAGCGCTACGGCCTACAGGCTGACCATTCACAAGCTGCAGCCGGTGGACCAGGGCTTGCTCTACTGCCAGGCTGCTGAGTGGATTCAGGACTCGGACGGCAGCTGGTTTGCCATGACCCGCAAGCAGAGCGACAAGACTCAGCTCCGTATTCAGCCCACTGGTGAGTAAAGGGAAGAGATTTCTGTGAAAACGTGGAGGGAGGGGGAGATGCTGGTCTACTCTCAGGTCCCCCCCTGTCCTTTTGACAGACACAAGTGCAAGCATGTGGGCCGGCTTCCTCTGATTGCTGATCAGTATCTCATGCTAAGCTCATTAGCTTACTAAAAAGGGCTTAACTTAACCTCCACAGGCTCCCCACTTTTGTATTTCTGTCTGTTTGATGGGCAACATTACAAGCACATCCAAGAATAATTTAACCAGCTCCAAACAGCGTGGGTGTTTGACACAGAAGACCTATGGCTTCCACATATATAATCTCCCAGGCAACGAGTGGCCCAGGGATCAGAAGCCAAAAATTGGTTTTTCAATCACTCCTCGCAACAATTACACTAGTCTAGTTTGTGCTCGAGCGCATTAGTGGGAGAAACCGTACTGGTTTAGTGCGGTTGCTGCTCTGAAGGAGGGAATTGTCTAATGGAATGGAGGAAGGGAGTTACAAAGGCGGAAGGAGGGGTGGCAGGGAGACAAGGGGTAACAAGGGGTGCACGATAGAAGTATGTGGGAGAAACAAAGAGTGTGTTGGAGTGGCTGATGGAGGAGCAGGACTCATATGATAATGATCTAATAAGCTGTCAACCTCTAGACTTGATGGACCAGAAACAAAGACTGCTTTACGACTCCTCACATGTACTTTTAACCTCCCACCCGACTCGGCCCCATCACACATCCACTGTGCTGTATTCCACATACATAAAGAATCTCTTTGTATGCTTCCAAGAAAGGGCCACAGAGATGGGTGATAAACTGCTTTGACATTAGCTCAATTACCAAGGCAGCACGCAGTGGCGAGTGTCTCATGCCAGTAAATCACTTCAAAGTGGAATCGTTTTGCCTTTCTCCATTAAGCATCAGATCCACTCTGGACCAATACAACTTGATGGTGCCCCAGATAGTGCTGGGTAGATGAGAAGGAGAGTGGGAACTTGGATGTAAAGCCGGTTTGTCAGATGAGTTCCTGCTTCTTCAGGGAGGAGACAAAAGGCACAAAGAGCTCCCCTCTCAGCACCCTTCGTCACTCTCTGTCTTCTCTGTAATCTATAATGGATGGAGGTGTTGTTGCGTGACAAAGAGAATACAGCAGAGTCGGGTATGAGTGCTCGAACTTGGGAGTACGTGTGTGGATTCATTCTGATTTCTTCTGGTGTACTTACTTATTGCATGATGAAGGCCTTGAGGGCTCAACTTGCATTCCTTTAGGCTGAACTTGTGTATTTGATGTTGCACCTGTCCATGTGCATATTTGACAGAGAGAGAGAGAGAAATTTAGACAGGACAGGGAGCAGCTCCTCCATTAGGCTCCTATTATAAAAGATGGAGTGGATCTCAAGACAGCCCCATCACTAGCTAATCACCCACAGCCAGCATCAGAGAGAGGAGCAACGGACAGAATCCTAATGTAGCTTTCACTCTCGGTTTTTACCATCTCTGTCTTTCTTTCTCTTTTCTCTCACCTCCTCCCTTGTTCCCCGCTCACACATCACCTCTCATTTTCTGCAGTCATGTCTCATCACAGCATTTCTTTCTCTTCTCCCTCAGTTTTTCTCCATCACCTACCTCCTTCTGCCACTTGCACTTAATACACTTTTTTTTGTTTTGTAATTGGCTCTAAACACTAACACATGCTGGACCTGTGAGGCTGTTTTCTATTCCGAGTCTCAGCATCCTCTCAGCTGCATCCACTCTTCCTGTAAAACACGGTCCTAATAGAGCTCCATGCTGAGTGGTGACCAATTCTTGTCAAAGCAGGTCACAACCCTTTTAGCTTTGCTCCCCTTCCTTCACAATTAATCACATTCAAATGTCATAATGCAGTGTCTTGCCGTCCTGCTGCCTTGTTGTAGGTGCAGCAACCAATCTGTTCTTTGTTTTGGCATCTGTGGGCCTTTCTCTTCAGCCCTATGCTATTACGTGCATGTACAGTATGTGTGCACTACTGCTGCAAGTAATTTTCATCATTGATTATTCTAGTGATTATTTCTTTGGTTAATCAGTTCATCATTTAGTCTGTAAGATGTCAAAATTGTGAAAACTACAATCCAAGGGAGACATGCAAAATTCACATCCAGAATTCAAAGATATTCAATTTTCAGTGATATAAAAACTGAGAAAAGCAGCAAATCCTCATGTTGGAAATGCTGGAACCAGAGAATGTTTGGCATTTTTATTAAATTAATGACAAAAATTAATATATATAGAATACTGTTTATTCTTTGATTTTTCAGCACAAATTACACATTCCTAGCTACTACTATTATTTATATGCTGTTTGTCTTTTAATAAAAGGCTCTCTGCATTCCAGTCTGTATGTTACTATATGTGTGCGTATGTCAACATTACGTATGTGTGTGCATTCATATGTTTGTGTATGTGTAAACAATATCCCTCTCCCTCCCACCAAAATGTTCCCCTGCATAACGAGCTCTATACCAACGGCAGGCTTTGAACTTTTCCACATGAGTGCGTTTCTCAGGAAGTCTGTTTAAAGTCTTTGTAATTACAGCTCGGGGCTACCACCTCACCGAGAGGCAAAGCAGCCGTCTGTGATACATACCGTGCTCATCATCTGGAAATTAATACAGCAAATAAAACTGAACACACAGCCAGTACACACACACACACACACATATGAACACAACCGTACATGCGCAGACGACAAGCGCCAAGTGGAAGAGCTAGCACTAGCAGTGTTTACTTTGTCTGTTCTGTCTTAGACCACGCAGGAGTAGGAGGAGAGAGCGCCTGACTCTGTTTGAGACTGCTGAAGAGAATTTTAATTAGATGTGTTTTTATTGCAGAGGTGAAACCAAGGGGGGAGAGAGAGCAGAGCTCTCTGAAAGATCAGCGTTTTACCGGAGCGATGCACTGTGTGACCTCAAGCTTCTCTAGTTTCTATACTCTCTCTCTCCTCGGAGTCACTAACTGATGCTATTTTATCGCCCCCACCCGTTCTTGACCACCTCAAACCCCACCTCTCCTTCTCTCATATGCAGTCTTCTCATTCTCTCTCTTTTAGCATGCATGTTCTGCATCCCAGGCTGTGGATTTTAAGAAAAAGCAGAAGCGTTATGCATTTCAATTGTAGCCCATATTTAGACATCAGTCTTGTTTTAGACATCAGAAACAAGTTGTTTTGGAACATAACAAATATCACCTTCTTGAAGAGATCTCCTCCACACCTACGCTCTCTCCGTTCAGCTGCTTTATTTAAAAACCTAGTGCCGTATTCAAGGGTTTTGTACATTTACTGGTATTGGATAAAATTCTTATCTTACATACTACAATGATGTGCAACATTCAAAAGGGGATTTTCTTTTTTTGTTTTATGTATCACAGAGTTATATCACTGAGTGTTTTCCATGCAATACATACCTTTGTTTTTGACAGCCACATTTCTGATTGTCTTATTAAACTTTCTTTTAACCTTGATGGTTCCTTCTGTTTTCCCCCATCTTTTTCACTCAGATCGGGACTTCAGCATCCAGGTGAGCACGGAGCGACGGTCCTTCACGGCCGGTGAGCCGCTGGAGCTCCGCTGCACCATTGAGGCCCAGAATGTCCCCGAGCGTTTCTTCTCGGTGTCGTGGGTCTTCAGCAGCTCACCGGTGGCCGTGGTGGGCCCCAGTGCCGTGCCTGTCCTGGGCCCCGATTATGTCGACCGCGAGGCAGCTGGTCATATGACAGTGCGCAAAGAGAGCTCCAACGTACACCTGCTCAAGCTGCAGCACCTACGCCCCGAAGATGCTGGGAAATACATCTGCCGCGTGACTGAGCGGGAGAAGACGCCCACGGGAGACTTCATCGACCGCAGCAAGAGGTCCCGCAACGTCCAGATCACAGTCCAGCCGCTCAGTGAGTAATAATCTGTTCACGAGGTCACCGGCTTAGTTGTCCTGTCCTTAGCTGTCATTTACACTAAGAATGATGTGCTTTTCATAATAACGGTTTTATCTTCATGTAGGCAGTATGGAATATCATGCTGTGCTCCTCTCCAGCCTCTCTCTCTATCTTTCTCTCCCTGTCTCCCCCTCTCTCTCTCCAAGGTGGCCTATAACAGATAGCTGCACAGCCTCCATTGTTAACTTTAAGTAAGAGGGGAAAGGATAATGCTGCTCTTATTCCTGATGTATTTTCTGTTTGAGTGGATTGCTAAGGATTGGTAATGCAGCATTATGGTCCTTCCCATTTCCTTGGCTTAGCTGGGAGGGGGGGGGGTAACACTATAGTAGGATAATGGAGAGCAGAAGAGTCCAGACTCAAGGAGGCTGAGCTAACAGCCATGAAATTAAAGCGTGGAGAAAGAAAAGAAGCAGAGAAAGGCGCCTTGCTCTCCAGGGCCCTCTAAGTGGTTCCCCAGGCTAAATTAATGTGTTCTGCTGGGGCAGGCTTCTCCAGCTGGGTTAAGCAGGGCTGGTCGGTGAGGTTGTGTCAGGCTTTGCAGCTGATCAGTGCAAATTTACAGTCAAACCTTCAGAACCCTGCTAACAACCCTCTCATCTATCGCTGAGATTTTTCTTCACCTCAATGGCAGCAGGAAAGCCAGTTTGGGTGAATTGCTTCATTTCCTCTTCTCTCTGTACCTCCATGTCTCTCAGGACGGGAACAGTGTGTGGAGCCAGCTGCTACCAGCATAATAAAACATAATAACCACAGAATAGTATCTCCTCTCAAGCAGCCAACGCTACCTTATCCTGACCGCTCTGCACCCCCTGCTAAATCAGCCCAAAACAATGGCCCCGAGCCTGCAGCAGTCTCCAGGGAACCTCTCTGTATGGGAGGTTTTGTTTTTCCAACAAAAGACCTTAATGCCCCATAAAGGATGTTTATAGGGTTTACACAGGATAATGGCCATGGTTATTGGGGGAGAACTTCCATGAAACACAGCAGTCGTGGTCAGACGGGCATGTATTTCATGCACAAACTGTACTCTCATGCCTGCTTTCTCTTACCTGCAAACACACACACACACACACACACACACAATTTCAAGATGTGCTTCATCACTCTAATTGGGGGAATTGGGTAAGAGTTGGTAATAGGGTGCGACAGAGGTTAAAGTTGATGAGTCAGAGGCAGGCAGAGGTGACAGCAAAGGAAAAACAGAGGTAAACACTTCTGACAAATCAGTGTTGATGGATGAGTTTACCTTTGCAATGAGAAAGGGAGAGAGGGCGTACATGCCACACTGAATCTCTCTCATACAGATGGAAAGGACAAGTGCAAGGGTAGGGAAAAAGAGCAGGTGATACACTGTGGTTGAAAGAAAATGCATTCTGTAGTTCAAAAAACAAAGAAGAAAAGAGCTGGTGGGGAAAATGTTAAAATAAAGTTCAGAGAGAAGAAATAGGGTCCAGAAACCAGACAGTTTTATGGGAAGGGGGATGAGTGTATCTACTTGTGTAACTGTCTAACAATTCTCTCTTTACGTCTCAGTGTGAAAAAATGATAGAATACAATGTGCTCTTAGCTTTGGAAAAAACTATCAAGCTGTTGAAAAAGGGAAAAAAGAGATTTTCCCTTTGTTCATTTGAGTGTGATAGAAGTACGAAGCAAGTTTATTCCATATTCACAGAGAGCTCGTGCTTATTAGAAGGGCCGGCTGGCTGAGAGGGAAGCAGCAGAGCTTGGCCTGAGGAGAGAAACAAAAAAGTGAGAAACCTTAAGCCACGCCCCCAAGAGACAGCAGCACTGGCCACGCAGGGCTGAGAGAACTTTTGGGTCAACCAGAGATGCTTGATGGACGTCGAAGTGATGAAAGTCGAGATAAAGCAGAAAATCAGAGCTGAAGAGCCAGTAAAGACTTTTATCCTCCTCCTCTTCTGAAGTGCCGCTGAGCCCTGTGATCTGAGCCTTCTTTTCTGTGCCTGTGTGGACTTGGTCAACAAGCCACACAGGGTTCAGAAGGAGAATCTCGACCCGCACACACAAACTCACCGGGGCCTCTTCTCTGGCTGTCACTCTGATGTGCCCGAGGCCAGTTACAAAACCGCCCAATCGTCCTCTCATACGCACACTTACGCACACACACACAAGCATGCAAACACACATGCACAGGACTGTGTTATACTCCTGAGACAGGCTCAACGATATGTTTTATTGCCCCTGGCCTCCTGTACTCTCTGAATGTTTTAACACAGAAAGTGTGATTCTTGTTGTCTCTGGGATGTAGCGTGAGAAGGAGTTGAGATTTTGAGGAACTTTTTCTAACTCCTTTTATGTGTCCTATCTCTTCTCATGCTCACCTCCATCTCTGTCTCTCTCCCTCTTTTCCCTTCCCTCTCAGAGAGCAACATCACGGTGTCTTTGTCCAGTAACTCCTCGGAGGTCCTCGAGGGCGATGTGATCCAGTTAACCTGCTCGGTCCACTCCACTACAGGCCCCCTGTCTGTTGTCTGGCAGTGGACAGACAAGCAGGCGACTGGACCTGCCCAGGAGGTGGCCTCCCTGGATCGGGATGGCACCGTATGGCACAATCCCGCCTACAGAGAGCGCTCCAGCTATGGGGAGATACGCGTGGAGAAGGTGCGGGCCGACGCATTCTCTCTGTCCCTGTATAATGCCTTACCTGGGGACGAGGGCCAGTACCGCTGCACAGCCACCGAGTGGTTTCAGACTGGCAGTGAACCAGAGCTAAACTGGGACAAGATAGGAGAGAAGTCAGCCACCAAGACCGTCACCGTCAAGACTGTTGGTAAGTTATTGCAGCTTAATCTAACCCCGATATAGTGTATAGTCTGGACGGTCAGTAAGGCACATTAGTGCAGGAGGGGGATGCTGTGGGGGACTACTAATATTATTTCCACTTTAAGTTCAGATTTAACTACAGGAAATGTACTACATCTGTCACATTAATACATGTGTGCACATAAAATGTTGCACTCATCTGTTCCCATGGGCATGGTAAGGCATGTACTGTAAACCCTCTCCGCTGTAAAGTCAGCGTGTCCCCCCACATACACACCAAATCGAAGAGAGGCATATGGTTTGTGATTTGCTAAAGACTGATGAATGGCACGGGCAGAACATGCAGTCCACATAGTAGAATACACCATGGTTTATTCATGCACCGCTCAGGGCAAAGAGCTATTATGACACACACGCACACCCTCACACCACCTGCCACAGGTCAAGAGCAGTGCTACCGTGACACCCATCACAGAGGCACACATTCACTCACACACACCCATATGGATTAGCCAGAATTATTAGAATGGAAATGCAGCGGCAATGTGTTTCACAGTCTGTGGGTCTCCTCTGTCAGTGCTGCGTTAAGCTGAACATCCTCGGTACAGGCTGAGGAAGCCACTGGAGCGAAGCAGTGAGGAGCTGGCAGGCCAGGAGCACAGGGCTCAATACACACACACACACACACACACACACACACACACACACATATACACACACACACACAGCCAACGGATTAGCTCCCTGCAGCAGCACACAGCGGTGCTGCAGAGAAGAGATGTCAGTTTTTAAGTGGCCATTTGTTAAGTTCGGGCAACAACAGAAACATTAGTTTGAGAAACAAGGGACGCATTATGCAAATCAGGGAAAAGAAGTCCGAAGCTGCTCGTCTCTCTTCAGCTACGCTCCTCGACATCTCCTCGGCCTCTCCTCCATGCTTGTTGATCAAAGGATTTTCTAAATGTGCGCTGTTGTGTGACGGTCAATGTGTGTGTTTTATTTCGTCTCAGATTTGTTTTGGTCCACGTTTTTTCTCACTTTAGCTTCCAACTGCAGTTTTATTGGACCCTAAACCTGCCATGCAGATAGAGCACTTGTTCTTTTTCCCCTGTGTTTCAGCTTTCTTCTCTTCTACTAGTCTTGCCTTATTTCTTTTGTCCTTGCGCCTAATAAATAAATAAACAAAACTCCAGTGCTCCAGTTTGGGCTTCACACTGACCTGTCCTCTGAGTGAACCGGTCTACAGGCTGAAGCTCAAGATATTATATATGGTCACTGTACCTTAATTTAGTTCATAGCCTCCTCCTTTATGGGCTCCCTGTGCTTGCTGACAAGACTGGGAGGGGATGGGAGAGGGATGTCCTCTGGGAGCCTTGTGTTTCTGTTGCCACGGTGAAGACAAAGGTGCCCGGTTGAGAGTCTTCTTTCTAGCTCATTGGCTTAAGGGGCCCTCAGGGTGTCTAGGGTGGAAAGCATGTACAAGTGAGAAGCCTATATGCACGCACACAGAAGCCAATGTATAGTAAATACACTCAGACACAGTCCCCCACTCAACCACACGCACTTTGTACAGTGAACGAAACAAGCGCATTCATGTTTATTCACACCAACAAAAAGACAGAGTTGTATGGGAAAATTGATCAGCGTGAAATCCTCTTTTCTGTCACAGAGGCAGGCAGACAGTGAGGGAAATGGATGGATGGAAGAGGGGCGCAGGGAGATGAGAGATAGAGTGATAGGGGAGAGTTATTGTCTATTAGAGAATTATGGCCCCAGGCGGCTGTCCCAGCAGTAGCCAAGTCTGGATAGAAAGCCATTGATTACGCACCCTGAAGGACACTGGGGATGATGACTGTCGGAGGAAGAGAAAGGGTGAGGGACGGAGAGAAAGCGACATGGCTGTTGACAAGACCATAATGGAGAAATCTGCAAAGTCTCAAGGAAATGAATTATCTGATCTGACTTCATCAACATCCCTCCATTCCACCTCTCTCTTTTCTTTTTTTATCTGTGTGTGACCGTCTTTCTCATGTTCGAGCTCAATCATTCAGATTCATTGAAATGCCCTGAAATAGGCGCAGCAGGGCCAGGTTATTAAAGGGCCATGGAGAAAAGGGATTTTTCTTTATCTAGTCTATCGCGCTCTCTCTCGACTGCCTCGCTTTCCAGTGTAGTCTTGGCAATAATATATGGAGTTGGGTGAGCGTTTTTAGCTTAATGAGGATAGTTTAGACTTGGCAAGGAGTTGGGCATAGATCGAACATCGGCGCTTAGAGGAAATCTCTCCCCTGAGTTTTATTTGTTGCATCACCCATTAATTTTGAAGCGCGCTCTCATAGTCAAGCACACAAACTCCTACTTAGACACAAGCACAGGGTAGTACATACATACATACATACATACACTTGCATAAGCTTAAATGGCTGTCTTTAGGCACTTAGGCCATAATGATAGAGGAAAATTCTTGTGGAGATTGAAAACTGCTTTACCAAGAAGTCAGTGCACTTTAAATAAATACTCTATGTATTTTGTTCCAGTAGGGGGCTTTGTTCCTCTTGCTAGCCATGCTTAAAAGCAAAGTTCCTTCCTGGAAACGATTATCAACCCCCACACCATTTGCTGAGCTTTAAACTTTTAGAGAACAGACTCGATCACACAGGCCGTGTTGTGCTTTTACATGCAATCAGCAGTACTCTGAGGGGTTCATCATTAGTCAAATAAAAAGGCCCTTTGACAATGTGTCATCCTAACATCCTCTCTCCTCTTCTTCCACCATCTAGAGTCCTCCTTCATGGTGTCAGCCTCATCGCGGACGCCGTCGGTTACCTTCGGAGACTCCTTTGACCTCCTGTGCCTGGTCAAGCCTCGTCACAACCCTCGTGTCCCCACTTCCGTCACCTGGCGCTTCATGCCGGCTGGCACAGAGGCTGACGACGAGGATCAGGGAGAGTTCAAAGACCTGGTGACTTTCACCCGCGAGGGCACGCTGCAGTGGGGGGAGCAGTTGCTGGGTCTGGGTACCCGCACCACAGTGGACCGCTCCCACTCCAACACCAACTTTCGCTTGTCGGTGACCCGGGCAGGCCGTCGTGAGGCTGGCAAGTACCAGTGCACCGCCGTCCTGTGGAGGAAGAACTACGATAACAGCTGGAGCCGAGTAGCCAACCGCACTTCCAACCTGCTTGGCATCAGTGTCCTACAGCCAGGTAAAGCTGCATGGCTGCTTGCCAGGCAGACACACACCTAATTGGAACGGACACAGACCAGCACACAAACAGGGATAAACACAGATTCAGACACACAGTCACACACTCTCACACACATACACATCGAATGAATTCAGCGGAGCTTAGAGGATTTCTGCCTGCTCTAATTGCTCTTAGTCTCTGGTTTAGCCACTAATTGGAGTGTGTGTGGACATGTGTGCGCAGGGCAGGGTGGAGTCTCCTAATGGAGCGCAGTGAATGGATTGCTAAATATCCCACAGGAAGAGAAAACTGAGTGAAAGCAGTAGAAGAGAGGGAAGCAAAGGATGGAGACGGAGAGAGTGAGAAAGAGTGATAAAGAGAGTGAGCGATCTGTCCTTGAACCTTTTTCCTCAGCGGAGGCATTAAACTGTCTACACCGCCCTCATTGGCCCTCTGTGCCCCACACACACACACACACACACACACACACACACACACACACACAGAAAAACCCAGTCAGACACAGCCCAATTAGTGGCTGAACACAAACAACAAACACACATAGACACACAAATGCACGCTGGCCCAATTTAGCCCAGTCTGGTGTGCCTCAACAGTATGATACTTCATTTATTCAGGTGAATGTGCCTGAGGCGAATACTGATCCTGCTGATAAAAAGCCCTCCGTTGAAGTCTGGCTTTCAAAGCAGTCCAGCAAAGCATTGTCGCACCTGAAGTACCAATGAGGTCCAGATTTGTTGGATTTGGCGGGAGGAATATGAGCATGTTGTGTGGGTGGGATGAGAAGTAGGTTTCCAACTTCTCAAATGCCAAATGTTTGTCTGTCAAGTTATATTTGTGCTCATGAGCAATGCGTGAACAGATATGTGAAAGCGTGTGTTTTTGCCCGCTTGCCTGCAGGCCTCTTCCATGTTCAGGTGAGGATAAGTAAGATGCTGTTTTGAGTTCAGAGGCAGGCAGACTGTGGTGATCAATAACACTTTCAAAGTGAGCCAGTGGAATGTAGTCCTATGTACAGTATAGATAGTCTCTCATTCCCCACTGCTATTGATTCAGATACACACACGAATGCAAACCGATGTAAACAGACTTACACACACACACACACACACACACACGCATACAGATGCTCCATAGTTCAGAGACAGTGCTTTACTTGCTTGACTGACTGTGCTCTGACCTTAACCATTCACGCGGAACACACAGCGTCCCCGGGCCCTTCAGGAGTTATTTGGAAATCGACTTATCATCCTGAATGCTCATTTACCTTCCCCCCATGTGCAGTTTACATTGTTTATCCTTAACCAGAAAAATCTTAAGGACACC
>NTHP01000006.1:288942-351643 GCA_003416845.1 Oplegnathus fasciatus | reverse complement strand
TGTGTGTGTGTGTGTGTGTGTGTGCGCACGCGCGCTTGCATGTCCGTGTGTGTGCGCACGCGCGCTTGCATGTCCGTGTGTGTGCGCACGCACGCTTGCATGTCCGTGTGTGTGTGCACGCGCGCTTGCATGTCCTGCTGCTGCTGTAATTGAAGTCGTAACTCAGAGCTAGCTACAGTGCTGCTGCTCCCCATGTAAATCAGTGGCTAATAGTAGGAGCAGAGCGGGAGAGGCTCAGCAGTGCCGCCTCCTGAATACACACACACACACGCTAGCCTCTAGCCTGCACTAACTGAATGACCACTGTTCTCTGTGGTTTAATGAGCATAATGTGTTTTATGCTTATTGGCAGACCCCTTTCCAAACACACACACAGGCATGCACACAGGCGTACGGCTCAATCTGATATGTCTTTATGCTCTCCCCTCTGTGCCAGCTTCTTTTTAGGCCATTAATCTCCCAGAGTTCCCCTGCCCTGACCCCCCTGTCTCAACCCCCCCTCTTGTGCATCCGTTTTCCCGTTGGGCCAGCCTGCGTCCAGCAATCACTCTCTCAGACAGGCAGGCAGGAAGAGGGAAAGTGCAGTCAGTGCATCAGTGTGTTTCCTACTGACGGTGGAGAATAGGAATTCTATGTGTGGAGGTTGCATGTGTGTGTGGCTCTGTCTGGGTGTGTTCAAGGCTGCCGTCATGTGCGCAGATCCCCATAATTAGCCCAGTCTTAATGATATTGTAGGGGGAGTTGGAAAGGGGAGGAATGAGGAGTGGTAATATCCCACTGACACAATGGGATCATAGATACATCGCAGTCATTAGCATAGAAATTAGGCTCCCAGTTCAGCGGAGGAGCCACTTTTTCAGTCAGGGGAACCCCATCCCTCATTCCCTCTGACTAGCAGCCCTCTCTGATCTATGCCCCCCGTGACAGAGGTCCAGCAGGGCCTGGATGTGCAGGATTTTGTGTGTGTGTGTTTGTGTGTGTGGTTGCAGAGGTTGGCAAGGAGCAACAAGCCAAAGTGAGCTGTTCTGCAGGGGATCAGGGCGTGTCTAAAGCCTTCAGTCCTGACATGCTTGGGGTCCTGGCCGTGGATTAGCCCAGGGCTGTGCTAATGCTAACGCTAAAGGCGGAGCAGGCAGCCATTAAGACTATAAGTCCTCTGGAGTGGAGCTGGAGAGACTGCCTGCTGCTTTCCGAAATCCCCCCAGGAGCATGTTCTCACTTTCTGTCTTTTACATCTCTCTCATCTTTTCCAGGCTATCTCCTCCCTCTGCACACTCGCTCTCACTCCTCCGCTCTCTGTCGGTCGGTGCTTGTGAATATCTGTTCAGTTTGGTGATATATCCCTCAACTCTCCTACTTTTCTCTCATCCTGTCCTCTTTAAAAAATCTCATCCCTCTGTCTGTGTCTACCTTTCTACTTTTATTCATCCCTCTCATCTCTTTATTTCTCTTTCTCCCCGTCTCCTGCCCACTCTGGCCTCCTTCAACTAAGAGGAAGCATTACATCTATGGCCCTGTGGATAGTTTGTCAGCTCAGTGGTCATTAAGTACATATTAGACTATATTTAAAAAGAGCCAAAATGTTAGGCAGGGACCCCACCAGCACCTTTGGTGTTCGCACTTCATTTAGACCTCATCAATATTCATGACCCCACAGGTGAGACTGCTGAATATTCATGATAGCGTCAGGTGATTAGACCGAGTGTGATCAAGAGAGACATAGATCATGGCAACGCAGAACGGAGGAAAGAGGTGACGATTGGTGAAAACAAAGGCCGCGAGTCAGTCTTGTATTAAAAGACTTCACCTGGAGCAGCAGCATTAAACCGAGATGGAAAATGAATTGAGTTTCCTATCTAGCCAAAGAATAAAGGATAACACTCTTTGATTTACAATCTCGGGCTGTATTCTCCTCCTCTGAACACTCGGCCAAGCAGTTTCCTAGCTCTTTTGAAGTTGTCCTAAGATTTTTGTTACAAGCTTGTATGTGTGCGTGAGAGAGCTGTGGTTAGTGTGTGCCGACATGCCACAGTAGCATCCTTAGCTGTACACTTCTCCTCCCCCCGGACTCAAACTTGTTTTCATCTGCTCTGCTTCATAAACAACAGTCGTGTAGTGTAGCTTTTGGGGTTTAGGGGGCACTTTGCTATCTTTCTTCCATATCAAAACTTGGGTTGCTGTTTGTAGCCTTTGTGTACTCACCTCCTCTGATAAATAAAAGGAATACAGCTTTGTCTCAACCCTCTAGTTCCTGTAGCTATTAAACGAGACAAATTGGGCACACATGGGAAGGGGGTGAGACAAGGGTTCAATGAGCCAATTAGTGACTGTACTGTGTGGATTTGTGTGTACTGTAATAATGCTACATGCCCAGCAAGTAGCCGAAACACAAGTACTTCCAATGGAGCCGAGACAGAGGTAAGAGGCGCTCTGTCTGGATACAGCTCATGTCATTACATCTCCATTCCCGCATAATAAAATATATTTCACGCATTTTGCAGAGCAAGAATCAGACTTTTAATTAAATTTTATTTAATCATGCCTGGTGATGTAAACAAAAGTCTCTGGCATATTTAATTGAGTCTGCTCTTTCTTACCGGAAGATTAGATCAGTGAGGTCCTTAAAGGTATCTTAGCCATGCCACGTTGTTCATGGAGACAGGGTTGCCCTGGAAACCACAGAGGCAGGTGAAGTGTATGAGAGGCTGTCAACATTTATGCTCAAGGTTAACTTATTAAATTAAATTATTTTGAGTTTTTGCCGCTCCACCTGATTATACAGGGACACAGTTTTTGCCCCTTTTGCTGTGGAGAAAATAAAGTGATCAAAACAAAACATACTGTAGGAGAAAAGAGGAGTTAAATGCTGTTGTGTATATAAAAATGGGCATGCACTTTCATTCTCACTGAGGCCAGTTTTGACTGGCACGTGAACCAACGCGGAGCAGTGAGAACAAGTGTTTCCAATTACGGATTTGTTCTTACTTTGTGGATGCACCCCCGAGGCTCATTAAAGAAACACAGTAGCAGAGAACATGTGATCACACTTAAAATAGGTATTGACAGCCTTGCTAACACACAGGAACACAGCGCTACTCTTGCTGTTGAAGGAATGCACATACATGATGAGCAGCCTTGTTAACGATGTATGATTGGAGCAGCCCCCTACGCTGGGTTTCTTCCCACAGCATAGTGAATCTGCCACATGTACAAAAACAAAACTGTACGTGCATCGTGTGGAAATTTTAGCCCGTTTTCTACTGTTTGCGTCAGCAGAGGCATTGATGTAACTGTGGTAGGATGGCTGTACTGTGGCTGGAGGAAGAAACCTCCCTCTCAGTGGGAATGGACACGTGTCAGAGGACGTGACAGGCTGGTCTGTGAAGTCGCTGTTCTTACTGAGACATTTCGCAGCAAGAGTATTCTGGAGGGAGTGGA
Organism: Oplegnathus fasciatus; assembly: GCA_003416845.1. NCBI lineage: Eukaryota > Metazoa > Chordata > Actinopteri > Centrarchiformes > Oplegnathidae > Oplegnathus > Oplegnathus fasciatus. The sequence goes on along the minus strand of NTHP01000006.1, from coordinate 348,205 downwards.
GACTTTAAGGTTGTTTTGGGACATAAAAAGACAGTATTTCTCTATCCTTTATTTCTTTTCCGCCTTTCTGCCCATTGCTCTTCCATTTTATTTGTCCCTCTGTCTCTGCTTGAGTGAGTGCTTAGTTATAATAACTTGTAATAGCTCATGATGCTACCTAATAGGGCTTGAATAATTAGCCTATTTTAGCTTTGAAAAGGCATTTCTGTAAACACTGATGTACGGCAACAGGCTTTCAGCCTCCAGTTTTTCTCCTGGCTGTGGATTCAAACTTCAAATGGGAACGGCAGAGAATTGCTTTGTCCTGTGCCAATCCAATCCTGCATGGTTCCACTTCAGGAGGTTCGGAGGTAATTCTCCTGCAAAAAAAAAAAAATGATTGCCAGGATTCCGCAGGGCTCTGCAGTAATTCCGGATGGGGAGATTGTCAGGCTTCCTACCAAGTCTCTAGTGGGTACCGAGGCAACGATGATGACTAATTTGAGATGCTAGCTCGAAATGCCGTTGCACAACAGGGTGGTCCAGCGGTGCCTTGCGGCCATGCATCTTTTAAATGCAATCAAATGTGTACATGCTGTACGTATAGTGCAAAAATGCAGAATCGCAAACACCGATCATTTGAGCACGCACAGCAATCTGTGGATAAGGGTGAGGTTTTCTGGGCAGATGGCTGTGACCCTAGGCAGTCAATCAGTCAGTCAGTCATAGCAAAGCTTAGCGTGAGCTAGGAGAGTACATGGAATTGAAGATGCAGAGGGTTTTTAGAGAGGAAAATGTAGTATAGAGTTTTATATTGGGTCAGATTTGTGTCAGTAAATCAATCAGAAAACAGGTTTTACAAATGTATATGACAACTTATTAACAAAACCTGATTACTACAAATGTATATTCCTGATCAAGGCTGGAAAGTATGGATACTGTGTACTTGTGATACATGTATTTCCAAAGTAAGTTTGTTTTTACAAATTTATATACAACAAATTACATTAAAAACTGTATCTAACAGGCAAATTTACATAGAAAAAGTGTCCTGTGTGTTGATTGGTTATCGTGTGCATTCACAAATCACCTGCTGTGTGTGTTATTTTCACGACTCTGGCAGACATCGGTCCTCTGATCCAAAAATAGGTGTTCCACTCTCATTTTGGTGGAAAGGGGTGGCAAAATGACATTCTGCAGTTGCATGTCTGCTGCTGAGATCAATTAAGGGAATTTGTTTCCCCAAATTGGGCTCAGCCAACAAACAAATTCTTGGCTCACTGCTAGTGTGTCAACCCTAGAAAGCGCTTCCAATCAAATTGTTATTGTTTAGGCGAAAGATCGTTAAAGTTGCTGCTGTCAGATCCAGTCAAAGAGGCTTGAAAATGCACTTTAGATATAAATATATATGTTGACATTTATTCAAGCTGTGTGGTATTTGTTTGAGTGCAGGTAAATATCCCTGTGATTGCGATTGTTTGAGACAAATCTGCACTATAATAATCTCAGTCGTTTCAAGATCTGTCTAATTCATGTCATATAATGTTGAATTTTAAGATACAGCAGGTATTACGGCATGAAAAATGAACTAATCCTCCCCCAAGCATTTGACAGCGGGGCCCTGGTCCCGGTCACACCTGATGTACCTGCAGCTAATCCTATCCCACAACCGATGTTGCTGTAACCAATCCTGTCACAGCACTCAGGGCAGCCTCAGCTCCTTCCTGACATCTCAGTCACACCTCTCTATCATCTCCTCCCTCTCCTGTCTGCTCTCTTCCCGTCCTTGCTTGACTTTTTAAATGCATTCCTTCTTCCTTCTTTTTCCTTCTCTTTTTGGCAGACTGACAGACCCCCTGCCCTGCTTTTGTCTTGTATCTTACCTAATTATATCCATAGCCCTGCTTTACAATCCACCCCGCTCTCCTTTACCCTTGTCTCTTCTCCTGTTCAGCATCTTATCTTACATTTCTACCTTGATACCAACAGACCTCCCATCCCCTCAGCTTTGATTTGCCTGACATTTCCTCCTCCTTTCCCTTTCCCTCGTATTTCTTTCTTTCTCTTTGTCACCTGCTTTACCCACCCACGCACCACTATCTGTTCCTGCCCTGCTGCCACCAGAAATAAACCCAGCTACAGGTCGTCTGTCACAAAACAGAAATTGCATTGTGTACCTGTCACCATGCTCACATTTTCCTGCACCCAAAGCAATGACTGTCTGCTCTTTCTCCTTCCCTCCTGAACCCTGTCTCCTAATTCTTTGCAGAGAGCAAGCTACGAGTGCAAAAGACCAACCAGTCTCAGGTGTACCTGGAGGACAGTCGTGTCAGGATCAATTGCTCCATCGCCTCCCAGACCAGCCAGGACTCCCAGCACGCTGTGCTGTGGTACGTGAGGCGCGCAACCGGGTCAGAAGCCGATGAGCTCCTGCTGAGAATTGAGCGCTCGGGGGCCTTTGAGTACGGCGCCTACGCAGACGAGGAGAGGCTGCGACGGCGAGTGCAGGCCGAGAGGCTGTCACCCCGTCTCTATGTGCTGACGCTGAACAGGGCAGAGAACAGCGACTCTGGGACATACTACTGCCTGGTGGAAGAGTGGCTGAGCGACCCAGATGGAGCCTGGTATCGACTCTCCCGGGAGTCCTCGGGGTTCACGCAGGTTCTGGTCAGACAGCCAGGTGAGCAAGCGTTCAGAACTGTTGTTGTCTTTAACAGCTTCTTTATTCCCACCGCAGGGAAGCAGCAGCTGCCACTTTAGCCCCACATGCTCTCCTGCTTTAGACCAGTTGAACATTGTTAGCCCAGTCCCACCTCCAAATTGTTTTCCCCTCACCTTGCTTCCCACTCCCACATGCACTGTTCAAGGCCTCAAGGCCGCCTCGCTCTGATGACCTTACACCTGCCCTGGGCAGAGCTAAGGTGGCAAAAAATGGGTTGAAGTCACACCAGCTGTCATATGCCATGCCACAGGGCAGAGCCTGGCTGAGACGGAGAACCTAATCCTCTTGTCCAGTACTCAAAAACTTCCTCAGTGCTCAAAGCCAAGGTGTACCTACTGCCACCCAAACCCTGACATCCCACCTCTCGCAATTTCCCTTAGCCCATATTATCTTACCACAAATGTGCTTCCCCTCCTTTACGGTCAAACTCCATGCCCTCGAATGCAAATAAATAATAGCAACCCATCCATCCTTGACACACCCTTTTCTGTATGGATCTATTCCACACACCAGCTGAAGGTGACTTTTTTTCAGACGTCTATGAGAGCAGCGTTCTTCTGCCAGGTGTCCCGTTTATAATGCAGAGTGAAATGCCTGATATGGCATCTGTCCAACTAGAACGTGAGGATCAAAACGTCTGGTCATAAGCCAGTAGGGCACGGAAAATGCTTGTATTTAATGTAGACAGTGATGCTGACACTGCTCAAATAATTCATTGAGCTACAGCACACATACAAATGCAGAGATCTGCGAATATGTGCTGCTTATATTATATATATATACTTTCTATGTATAGGGCTTGATTCCTTTCATGCTTTAGTTTAGTTTCACCTTTAATTCAAAACGTTAACATATGGCTGTTTGTGGAAGCTCCGCAGGGGCCTGGGTTATTATTAAACTCTTAATCAAGAAGGTAAAGTATATTATTCATAACCATGTAGGTTTTTACTTGATACATAAACATCTATATAAGATGAATAGAATATGCTGTATAAACATCATGGATATTCATTAAGGTGCTAAAAAATGCATTCACCTAGGAAGTCATCCAGAAATCTGCCTGTCGGGAGGAAAGATGGGGGGAGACGTATGCCAGCACTCGCCTTTTTTTTCTGCTCTCCTGCTGTCCTTTCTGCTTCTCGTTTTGCTTTAACAAGAAAACCATTCCAAACTGTGTGTGAGATGAGCCCAAGCAAGCCAGGTCTTTACTTTGCCTTTTTTTTTTACTGCAGTGGAACTGGGTCATTGTACCGCCCCTGAAGGGTTGTAGCATACCCATGCAGACAGACAGACACGCTAGCCTTGGGGTAGGATCTAACCTTGCTGGAAAGCTGAAAGACTGGTGATAGCTGTGGGCAGCACTGTGGGATTTATTTATTTTTGCCTTTTATTTGCACATTTTGAAAGTTTGGTGTCCCAGAATCGTTTGCTGTTTTGTGGTGTTTCGAATTAGGGCCACAACTAACAATCATTTTGATTATCTTAATAATCTGCTGACTATTTTCTCAATCGTCTTGTCTTGTGGATCAACAGTTAATTTTTATTAATTATTGATTATTTTTTCTGATGAATTTTTCACAAATCAACTAATCCGTGAATCAACTAATCAACTCAGCTCTAGTTCAAATAGATTCTCGAAAATCTGCAGTTAATGTAAATTTGTGTAAACATTGTGACTGTACATTTCAAAACATATCCACTTTTTCTGCCCCCATCTGTTTCTCTTCCTCTTTCTAATTCTTCTTGGACCTCCGCAGAGGTTCGACTGCAGGTGGAGGAAATGGAGTCAAACGTGACAGTAGAAGAGTCTGGTTCTATCCGACTGGGCTGTAGCATTCCTTCCCAGTCGTCCCGAGACTCCCGCTTCTCTGTGTCCTGGTATGTGGAGCGCTCCGAAGAGGAGGACGACGAGGAACAGCCAGGCGAGGAAGAGAGAGAGCGGGAGTGCGTGTTCTCCATCGGCCATGATGCCGTTTTCGGAAACGGAAACTGCAGCCCCAGAGAGGAGGCGGGGCCGAATTCCCGCCTGCAGTTTGAGAGGATGGCCTCCGACCAGTACAGCCTGACCATTCAAGGAGCACGGCCTACAGACACAGGCCGATACTACTGCCATGTAGAAGAGTGGCTGCTCAACCCCCGCAATGCATGGTACCGCCTGGCCACCAACAACTCTGGGCTCACTATCGTCAATGTACTGCAACAAGGTAAGTTCTTAATTTACTAAATCCTTTAAGCTTCTGAATGTAGCTGAAAATGAACACTGTGACAAAAGTATACTTGTATCAATGGCTGTCTTCTAATATTATACTGGCAGTTAAAGACAGGAGAGGTCCTTCACAGATAGCACAAGATTTAATTAACTGCTGCCTCTGTGGATGTTTCCTCTCACAGTATATATTTTCATATTGCCCAATCCTGATATGTCCTCTGTGTTACAGTACATGTAACTAGAGAATATTATTGGCCAATTAAGGAGCTCTCAAGTACTCTATATGTCACCCCTGCCTTGGACGATCTGGCTTCCCCACTTGCAGCATTTATTTTGAAGATAGGAACAAGCCCAGTTAAAAGCAGAACCCACGATGGCCACCCACTGTTCAGCATTAAAGCTGAGTAATTAATGGGGTCAAAAGCAGTGAGTGGATTTAAATATGTCAAATGGATTCATTCGCCAGTGTCAACAACTAGGTGAATATCATTTAGAACTGTAAGAAGTGTATTTTAGTCCGTAGTTTTCTTCAGGACCTTACCAAGGAAGGCTTTTTGAAAAACTTCGATTTGTCTATTCTCTGTCAACAGTGTCCACCCTCCAGTCGGTGGTGTGTTCCAACGACTCCCTCTTCTACTTCGTCTTCTTTTACCCCTTCCCCATCTTCGGCATCCTCCTCATCGCCGTGCTGCTAGTGCGCTATAAGAGCCGCAACAACAGCAAGAGCCAAGAAGGCAAGAACGGCGCCCCCCTCCTGTGGATTAAAGAACCTCACCTCAGTTACTCTCCCACCTGTCTGGACCCACCCGCGCTCAGCCTGCACCCTGGCTCTGTCGACTAAGCGGGGGTCCCCTTGTCTCGCGCACACCGCGGATCCAGCCAACACAATGCCAGGGAGCAGATCTGGACTCCACCTACAGACCTTACTGTCGTTCACTGCTGTGTTGAATTAGTCAATCAGTTGATCAGTTTAAAAATTCCTACCCTGGTGGCTGCCTGTTTTATGTTAACAACTGTGTGTGTTTGGGCGTGTGCGGGTGTGTGTGTGTGTGTGTGTGTGTGGACTAGAATGGGTGTGCCATGTTAGCACGATGAACTGTGTGAGCGCGAATTGAAGGGCAAGAGAGTATCCTGAGCCTCTCTCATTTTTGTTTTCTGTGAAACTTAATCTCATAGCTGAATTTTGATTTTTATTACTCTGAATATTTGTCTATTTTTCAAAAGAGACAAAAAAAACTGCGCACATGAGATCATTGGCCAATCCGGGAAGAACGTTTAAGAGAAGGAACTCTGTAATCGACTCCGGCACGGAGTGGATGCCAAAAAAGTCTCCACACTGATCCAAGAGCAGCCACAGCCTGGCCCACTATGTTGGTTGCCATAGTGATTCTGTGCGCCCACTGACTCCGTAGCTGATGACTTGGTTGCCAGCCTGCATAGAGACAAAGGCAAGGACACACAAGTCTGTGTCCTAAGTGAGGATGTGTGTTGGCCCACCTGCCTCCACAATGAATTTGCCTTGGCAGACAGAAACAGGTCCTCGTGCACCACTTAAACACTGCCAGACACTCTGGCCTTAGTGAGAGACTGCTCCGCTCTTCTCTCCTAACCCTCCTCCTCTCCGCAAAGAGATGGCGAGAGAAAGAGAGGGAGGAATGTCGGAAATGATGGAGATTAAATGAACAGCGCTCCCCTGCTGAGGATATACGTACTTTGACATAAGGGATTTTTTTTTTCAGTGCCAAGACCTCCTTATTTCCACGCTGTCCTCTGCAGCCAATGTTTGAAGTTTTAAAGAGAGAGGGGGGGTGGAAAGCTGATTGGTTTTGAGGCAGATTGTAAATATGTCTGCTTACCTCCTGCTGTGGTTTCAGGGCAATTTTTACACTCCTGTTAAATCAGTGGAATTGTCCTGCTTAAATTACACAGTGGGGGTGATTGACTGAAATTAAATTCTTGCACATTTCTTTAAGTTGCCCAGTGTGACCACTCCGTCCTGTCTTTAAAAGATATCAGAATCTCAAAAGATGCATATTAGTTTAAAAAAAGACTTTTGATTTGTTAAGAACCACACTGAAGATTACTAATGTGTAGATGTGTAGTAAAACACTCTAAAAATGTTATCTGCACATTATAAGAAAACAAATTGATGGGCGGGAGGAAATGTTTGACTTTTGTGTTTATTTTAAAGATTTTTCTATTTATTGTTTTATACTACTTTGCATAGCTTTGTAAGATTTTCCTTTTGCTTTGAAATTCTCTAAGAACTGTGCTGCTTGTGTTGCCAGGCAACTGCACCAAGCAGATTATGTCAATAGCCTGTGTGTTGGCAATGTGGTAGATGTAGAAATGCTAGATTTGTCCTGCGCATTGCAGTCTGTAGCATTTCATACCAGATTGTCAAGTTTGGTCAGTGTCAAAACACTGTATATCTATACCTATAATGAAAATTACTGTGGCTTTACATGTACAATAGTTGAACAGACAAGTCACAAAAATGGATTCACTTAATGCTTTTTGCTTGAGTCGCGTTTATTTAGTGAAATGTGATGTAACACCTAGGTAGGATGTTTGATCAAAGACGGCTGAAGCTGAACTGTTAAAACGTCTTCTAATCGTGGATTCGAGGTGAAGGCGTCATCCTCGGCTCCCCTGATGCGAGGCAGAAGGGTTGAAAATCTGTGTCACCTTCCCTGGAATGCAACAGCCAGGAGAGGTGTGAAATCCTCTACCCAACCTGGGCCTAACCCTTTCACTGCCAGACTGGACATGGAAAAAAAACTCTTGAAAAACTTGTTGTCTCAATCGTGTCAACATGTATATTGCATGACAATATTGCAGGAGGAATTTTGATGTTTTGTAAACTTTGAACTCCTTGAGCATTGTGTTTGTGTGACAGAGCAGTGCCCAAACCCCGCCCCGATTTCCTGAGCCAAGAGTCAACGCAAAGTCCCTCATCATTTACAATATTTGACTGCCAAGTCCAGGTGCCCTTTGAACCTGTGAAGTAATCTATTTCAAGAATGGGTGTTGTGGAGATTGTGTTTGATATTATTGCTCCGATTTGTCTTTTTAATGCTTTGCTTTTATGCAGCACTTCATTAAACAGATTTATGTCAAAAAAAAAGCCAAAAGCACGTAGCTGATACTGACACAAGCCACCGAGTTCTGAGATTTCAACTTCCTTCACTGTTTTTCAAGGTAACCAGTTCGTTTCAAGTAGACCACACTATTCCAGGCTGAGAAAAGGCTGGTGCTATTTAGTCAGGGGAGTTAGAAATGTGATGCATGTGCAGCAGCAAACTCAGCTACAACTAAATTGTGTCTCCAAAGAAAAGGCCCATGAATCAGCTTGCCTGTCTACTTGTTACTAACCATGTGTTTTCACAAAAGTGATAGCAATGTGGATAAATCATCTTTTTAGCAGAAAATTGGGATAGTGTGCACATCCGACCTCAGTTGGGTACAAGGTGCCGGACAAAAGCAGCACACAGTGGAAAAAGATAAGTCATACACAGACTGAATATTACGAGCTCCAAAGTAGTTAATGAGGTCACATTTCGACCATCAAAGTCTTTGTCAGACAAACATGCATGTGAGAGAAAAACAGAAAATGACAACTCCACCTACAACAAGACACACATCATACATAAAAATTCCCACGAGCCAAAAAGTTATTCACTATATACATAAACTCACATGGCAACTATGCTAAAACTGGCCTATGCAGGGAATATATGTGTATGTGTATATATATATATATATATATATATATATATATACTGTAAAATACACATTTTTGACAAATGTACAATGATACAATGAACAATAGTGTGATTGTGCATGAGAAAAATTAATTTGTAAATAGTCTTAGTCGTCATTTTCACTGTATATATGGTTTATTTTTCTCACACATGGGTGTTTGCCTAACAAAGACCTTGGTGGTCGAAATGTTGCCTCATTAAATTGCAATATTCAGTGTGTGGACTACCTCTCTTTTTCCTCTTTTTAGCCTCCTGTTGCTATTTGATGTGACTTGCTAGTGCAAGTCAAAGGTACATATATCAAAACAGCAGGAAAGCCATTCTGTGCATTTCCGAGGCCCCAGTATCACCAGGAATAATTGATGGAGCTGTTGGAGAGGTTTTATGTGATTTGACATTAATGGCTGCATATCTTATTGACTGGCAGTAAATGCTAACAGGGAGCTGATTTCAGTTTTTCATAAGCAAAGGAAACTACAGAAGCTTGTTTGGTGGTTGAATGATTGCCTTTTATAAATCTTGAACATTCCCAGAGATGCAGGTTGTGTAAATGGTGCCACTGAGCAGCTGCTTCAGCTTCAGTATGTAAATCACATAATCCTACACTTGAGTCATGCAAAATTCATTTCATCTCTCTAGACTTGAGCCAGGAAGTGCAGGGCGTGGTCGTGGTGTGTGATGTCACAGCGCTGCCGTCATCGTAGGGGCTGTACAGTCGAACTCTGAACGGTGTCTTTCGTAGTAATAATATTAATACCATCCATAGCTGCCTCCTGAGATTCCTCCAGACGTTCTGACAGTGTTGTAGCTGGGTTTTGAGGGCTGCATGTATTGGCTGTGTGCTGGCTCCAGATTTAGGTGTAAAATAGTTTGTGGTGATGTTTTCAGTTCAGCCAGTGATGCTTTACTTTCAGTGATGTATTTTTATATGACCATGGTTTGTTTATTTTTTCTTTTGTTATTCTATCGAATAGTTGCCATCGTGACCATTAAAAAGGCACTTTGCTATTGTCAGTTTATTGCAATAAAATAGATTCAGTGCATCTTCCTGTTTTCCTTTCAACCATATGCATTTTTCAGTATTTGGAGATAGGTTATTAAAACAACATATTGATCCAGTTTTCTCACAACAACCCTGGTGTATTCAAATACTACCAGCACCCTTTCCGACCATGTAATTCTGCTTCAACCGTAAACTCAAGGTTAATGCCCTGCAGGCAGCAGGGTCTTGTTGAGTCGGCGTGGGATTTTGACCTCTGAGCTCCTCAACAACATGAGGGTTTATTTACTCTGTATGCTCAGTTGGGTCTGTGTGTGTGTGTGTGTATTTTTGAGTGGGGGAGAGAGAAGGAATGGGTCAGCATGTCAGAGGATAAATGATGCTTAGAGGGCCTCCTGCAAGTTAACCAGGCACTTTTTTGACAGCCTCAGCAAATCACATCACACCATTCATAACTCATCCAATGCAGATGGACTGGCTCACTCTTCCTCCCTCTCTCTTAAACACACACACACACACACACACACATGCACAACTCCCAAGCAGTAAAGTACAGTCTTCCACCAGTTCATGCCATTCATAAACTTCTCTCCGACTCCTTCTCCCATGAATTCACATTAACTCATACTGATGCACACATACCCAATGAAGCCAAGAACAAGTGCTGCCACCCATTCCATAAATCATGGTGACACAAAGGGAAAACAGCATTCACTGTAAGAAAAATCACAGTTTGGTGTTTGCTTGTGGAGTTACTGGATCATTTTTTGGGTTCTGTGATGCACGCAGGTTCCCCTGCCAGAGCTTTTGGTCGACTCTTGACAAAACAATCTGTCTTGACTGAAAGAGCCCCCACACTCAAAAGATCTATCGATGCTGCTAGCGCTGATAGCAGGCACACTGATATTGCTGATGTTATTGTCAGCCAACTTCACAGGATGTAAAAACACTCAATCCTCCCCTTTTTGAGCGCTATCTTCCTGTCCCACTTTCTCCCTGACTCTTGTTCTCCGTCTCCATTTTCTCAAGCGCACACCCTATGAGGAAAGATCTGTTTTGCATAAAAGTAAGCAACACTCACAAATCCATAGTCCTCGCTGAGGATGCAGACACCAGAGGGCACACATGGGCAGACAGTACTTAACGATCCAGAGCAGCGGGGCAGCATTCAGGCAAATAGATTATGATTTATTACCAGCGAGAGAGGAAGCGCAGAAGCGAATACAAAGACAGGACACGTCTTCTCCCGCTTTCTCTGAGCTTGGACGCATCATAACAAGGACAGAGAGAAAAATCTATAAAGATTACAGATCAACAGCATACAGGTGTGAATATTGGAAGGGAATATTGCTTGCGTACAAAAACACGTAGACTACCCAACACACAGTGCTCAAGCATCCACTATGTATGAGCAGGACAGATACGTCGTTCTGTTCTTAGGGGTAAAGACATAAGGGAGGCAGAGCTTCAAAATTAACAGCTTGTAGAGTGTGACTGGTCTTTTTGAGGCCTGTGCACAGCTTGCCACACTCACCTATGTATGACACCAAGCTGCTTTGTGTGGTATGACTCATTGTGATGTAAGTGTGAGTCAATAATAACAGCGAGGAATCTTGTTAATACACGGACTGTAACACTCACATCTTGCGTAGCGCACTGGCTTGCCTCTACACGGTCTAAGTAGAGGGGAAATGTAAGTGAGTAATAAAAGTAGGAGGAAAACAGATGTACTGTAGTGCTGAAAATGGCACTGCAATTTGCTATTGATGTATCAGCAGCAGTCATAATCTCTAGGGCAGTTTGTAACCTGTGTAACTTCTGCAGGAAAAAAGAGAATCAATAGTTGTATTAAGGGCCTGTTAGTTGAGGCTGTTCATTGGAAAAAATGTTAAGAGTTGCTGATGATTATCATGGAAACTCGATGCAGATGCAGCACAACACACAAAACACCTACTGACATACAAACAACAAGAACACCGATGGTCCCACATCATTCATTATGGATTAAAAACATGCACAAATTCACAAACACACAAACTGACACGCACACTGGAATCTTCTCATCTCATCCATAATTGATAAACACTAAAATCGTGTGTGTACTTGGCTCAGCCTAAGATGGAGTAAACTGATGCTAAGGTTGCTACTAAGGCAACGTTCCCATGGGAGTGCTGCATTTAGTCTCTCTATTCTCTGAGGCCCTGTGAAAGTCTGGAGATTCAGATGTAGAGCTAATTAACTGTTCCAGGCATTCATTGTTGTATTTGTTTTATTGAGAATTTAAATGAACATTTAAATACCTGATAGGCGGGATGACCTTGCTAAAATGTATAATTTATTAGGAAAATTCTACCAAGGCCATTTTCTCTCGACCTTTATCCTTCTAAAGCTAATCTCGAGGTTTGTCAGTCCATGTAGGACTTCTCACTATTCAATTGTGGGTTTAACAGAGGTAGTTTAACATGTAGCTTCAGCAAACAGGAGCAGATGGAGGGATTATACTAGTCCTGAGGCAAGGGGAAGAGTCAACCGCCATGCCACCGGCTCTTTGAGTCTTAGGCATAGTGCTAACATCAAGTATGACATGCTTACAATAATGCTAACTGATGTTTAACAGTTATGTTTACTAAGTTCACCCAATTAGTTTAGTGTGTGAGCATGTTAACATTTGCTAATTAACATCAAATACAAAGTAGAGTGATGGGAATTGGGGTAGTTTTGCAGATATTTTCGCCATAAACCAAAGTACTAGTAATTTTGACCTGATAGTTGCACTAGATGGAAAGTTAAGAGATCACTGAAGTTATTACAATCCACCATGAGCGGAACATGAATGTGTGTACCAAATTTCATGGCAATCTATCCAATAGTTTCATTTCATTTCATTCAAAACCACAAATGTCAACCTCACGGTGGCGATAGAGGTCAGACAATCGAAGTCATTAGAATAACATTCATGTTCTGGGAACCATTTATGTCTGTACAACGTATGAATTGCAATACATCCAACAGTTGTTGGGATATTTCAGTCTGAATCAAACCGACCGACCAACATTTCCATCCCTGGAGCCACATCATTAGCGTGGCTAAAAACCTGGCTTTGATATATTGTATCTGACAACATGGAGTACTGACTTTCATTTCCTTGAATCCATCCCAGACCTGCTAAGCAGAGTTGTGGCTATATAGAAAGAGATCCATACAAGCAAATGAATCATTGCCATCTGTAAGAAAAGATAAGCTCATAGTATAACCGCCACAGTATATGCCTTAAGGCATTTTACACAACAGTATAGCTGGCCTGTGACACTAAGCACCCTTCCATGAATCAGAACTCAGTTATCCATCATAGTTACAGTTTATACTGTAAAGTAGCCCACCTTGCTTCAGGGCAAAGAGATATTTTGTAATATTATTCCAAGCAAGTTGTTTTTTTAATTGTTAATAAGACTATGCACACTCAATCAGATGAGGCCTTTATGCATAAGCAAAGGTGGTAACAACAGCCAGCTAATCAGAGATGTGCATCTTGTTCTCCTGTGGGATGCCAAGTAATTATGAATGAGCAGGAGCAGGCGAAGCGAGTTCACTAATGTGCCTTTAGTGCTGAAGATGAGGAGAGAAGCAGAAAGATATAATTCTACTATATAATGATCTCAGAAAGGGGGAAGGGTGAGTCATGGAGGCAAAGAGAATGCAGCAGGGAATAGATGGAACAAAATAAATGGCAGCAGAAAGTGCAAGAAACAGAAAAAAAAAACGGAGGAAATGTAAAAACCATGTTCCCCTGGGACGAACAGCTACTTCAAACAGTATCTTTAGATGAGCCCGCTGAATATTTGACAGCATATAATATACAAGGGTTCCTCGTTCAGTGATTCATCTCTCATCATCATGGATATGGTTAAAGATACTGGTATCAGAATGCTTGAGACTCTGGTGTGAAATCTCCAGATGTGGATTTTACACCTACTCAAACCGTGCGTAGCTGCTCCCTGTTGTAGTGTGTGTTCCTGTGGGCTAGTAGGAGCCCCTGCAGCCCATCGAGACGGCCTTTGGAGGGACCTGCTGTTTGGTGATCTGACCGCCTTCACTGTTTGGTTGTACACCCGGCAGTACTCTGTTGAAGTCTGCACACACCTCTGCCAGGGACTGAGACATTCCCTCGCAGCAGCGCTCTGAAGATCAAAAGCTTTACATGATGGCTGTCTGACTCATTTTTGGTATAAAATCTTTTCTGGACTTTCAATATCTGCTCTCTCTCTCTTTCTCTACCTTTCCCTGTGTGTGTGTGAGTTCTACGTTTTCTTACGTACATGCAGAGACATGCTGTGAAAGACGTAGGCGATTAACACACGTGACCAAGAGGAAAGGCCAAGCATTGATGGATATCTGACCATTCTACTCCCTGTCCCCGCCATCCCCCATCTATTACTGCTTTTAACCGCAAATGACAGCACCTGTGGATGTGGTTGTCATGGCACCAGAGTGGGAAGTCTCTCATGAGTGACTTTGATGTATAAGTTAGGGCGCAGCATGTGAGATATGTGTGTCTCTCACTGTATGAGCCTCCTCAACACACCAACTCTTTCATTGTCAACATCGCTGCTGCTCATATTTCCCTCTCTGCACTTATAATGCCATAATTAATCAACAAATGGTGTGTAAACAGTGCAAAATAATCTGGAGAGAGAAACTGTCAATTAACTGATAATGAGACTGCGACATGGCTTAAGGAGTGTGGAGCATGTGTAGGTGCTGACTACTCCCTCACACTGAATTGTATCCCTGTCTTTGCGAGGCGGCGGTGGCACTGGCATACAAAAAGCCTGTCATCACGTATTAGAACAGAAATCGGTCACAGGAGATTCCCTCATGATGCACAAAAGCATGCATTACACAAACTCCCTTGTCACATGCACACGCGCCATACAGTACGAATCTCTATGTACACACAAACAAGGATCAGATGAGCAAAAATGATGACATTATCTGCCACTATATGTGACGTTGAAATGAAAATACAGATTTTGGGCATCCACATTTCAGCGGGTCTGCGAATTGCCTCCGAGACATGTGCTGCATTATTGAGAGCGAGCTGCTTGCAGTTTGAAGTATGTCACGGGTGATTCTCATTGACAGGAGGAATTCTGTCAGCAGACAGAGAGATGAGAGATACTGTAGGCATGTCTTTAGTCTTTCTGGGTGTCCTCAGGAAGAGGGTCCCACGTTCCAGCCTGGCTCAGCAAAATAACGCATTGATTCCTGAAAATCGCACCCCTCTCACAAACTTGCATTTCTCTCTACTACCAACTAAATGATCAGTGGCACCACTATTGCACACGATTCACTCGACTAGCAACAACACAGCTTTATGAATGTATCGATTTAAATGGACTGGGTGGTAGAAGTTTCTGAGAAAAAGTGTAACATTTTTGACAGCAGTGTTAGTGTGCACACAGACAGACAGTTTAGTTTCATGTAATTTAGCCAAGACCATTTTCTCAGCAGAGAACCACTCTAGTGCTCATTCTGAGGCCAATTCTCTGCTGTGCTGTTAGTGGCGCTGTTCACACCGCGAATGCTGAATGCATTATAGATTACAGCACTGTTTCTAATCTAATCGAGCTGTGTAACATATTTGTTCATGCTTACAAATTTATAATATATGCTGACAAATTAATCAGGATTCCCCTACACTGACTCTTTGGGAGGGGCATTTTTGTCCAAACTCGCCACCTAGTGTACGAAGGAAGGAGAAGTAAAAGTCTATAACACGGTTTGGTTCATATACTGTATTTTATCAGTGGTGGTATTCGTATTAAAAGTGAAAGTGCTGATTATGCAGAAAACTGTTGTATTTGATTGGGGTGGACCCAGTTTTAACTACTTTATACTGTTGGGTTGTTTAGTCTACAATGCATCATATTTTAAAAGATCATCATGTTTTCTATTTAAAATCTCAATCTACAAAGTAACTAATAACTAAAATTATCAAATAAATGTAGTGGAGTAATATTTCCATCTGATGTTGTGGAGTACAAAGTAACATAAAATTAATATGTTCAAGTACTGAGCAAATGTACTTAGTTACATTCCACTTTATATACATTTATTACATATTATTCATGTTTAGTGTTTTCTTAAATCTCTCCTGGTTGTAGTTACACTTGAGGTTGTGTCTTGAAATTTGATGATAAGAGTAAATTTAAGAATGCGTAAAATGATGCAGGTTTGCTTCTCATTCTTGCCAAATATTGTCAGCCTTCTTTTCAAACACGCATCCTCACACTGGATTATTATATCAGGATTGTTCAAACTCAAAAGATAGTAGGTGTAGTTCATCCAGTCAGTTAGCAGCAGCCTGTAATATGACACTCTCCCATTAGCCAACCTGAAGAGAAATTATCTACATTTGGTCTTTTTGGAGTTCTGTAACTATTTTCAGTATGAACCGCAATCAAGGTCAAACTGCAAAGAATACACACTTCATTCACTTGAGACTTTTTAATCTGAAAAACCAAATCTCATGGAATTTAGAAGTGTACAATATTTCTGCTCAGTAGTACAGTTGTGGATGCTCCATGTCAACAGAACTGTTTGACGATGTATGAAACGTGGTTTTTGGATGGAAGTCAAAAAATGACTTGCAAAACTGAAGATATACTAAACACAGTGCTCCTTGGGCCATTTTATTTCCATGATTAATTTCTAATTAAAACTTACAGTGTGAGTCAAAACAATATTCAGGAATGTTTACAGATGTGAAATCAGCGGAACCTCAGCTCCAGTCTGGAAATGGTCGTCCCCATGCTGAGATAAGACTCACTGTGAGTTAACTGTTCAGAGAGGAGGTTGTGGCAGGACAGGATGAAGTTCAAACTGTTTTGTCGAGGCACGGTGCAGCACACCAAAGCAATTTGGATTTGGCCATCAGCTCACGCCTCCACAGAAGCCCCCCCTGCTCTGACCTCAACCCCACAATTGTCCGTATTGAGTCTGCTCCACCAGCTGCTGTGGTGTGTTGCTGGGACGGGCAGGTAGAGTGTCGCAAAGTTCAGCGGTCCAGCGAACGCTTCTGGATTGCTTCAGCCACCGCGGTGCGCAGCAGAGCGATGACAGAACGAGGGTCGTCGCTGCCAATCACAGCACTGCCTGACACGATCATGTTGGCCCCTGCCTGGAGCAAATATGTAAGCACATACATAAGAGAAACCCACAAAATCAGTGGGTGGTTATATATAGGCTGGTGTGTGAGGTTGTACTCCTTACCTCTGCACACTTGTGAATGGTGTCAGGGCCGACTCCTCCATCTACTTCAATGTCTAATGAAGGGAACTGACTCCTCAACCAGCTCACCTGCATCACAAGCACAGGAATAAAACAAAGAGCTCGAAACATGCCCAACATTTCTACAACAGAATTTTCAGATATTAGTAGGCAGACACAGTGCTGCAGGTTAAATCAAAAACACCTTCTGGACCAAATCTGAATGCTAGTCAGACAAAACTAATGTGCTTTGGTGAACAAGTGCCTCTATCAGGGCTGTGAACTGTTAAAGACATTTAAACGACATCTAATCGGCTTCCCCGCTTGTGTTAAAGAGAGAAACAGCGAGAGAGACAATGAGAAGGAGAGAGAGAGAAAGAGAGGAGAGCAGTGAATCTTTATTTGTTGCTTTCGTAATATAATTCTGAGGAGTTCTGTGGTTTGGCAGAAACTTGTATGGAAGTCTCACTTCACTGCGAAAGTGAAACTTTACCTGGCACTTATGTAATCTTAGTCTGTATTTTTACAGCTTTGCAGAAGAGTGTAAGAAACTATAGTTAGTCTTTCATTTTGCACACGTCTCCGGTGTGAAACAGGTACATAATAATCATCTTGTTGAGGTATATAATTGCTGTTTATACAACTTGTCTGATCTGTCCCACAATTATATTGGCTGAAGGGAGTTCTGCTTGGTGGGTCGTATTTTGGTTCCAGATCACCTACCAGGTGTCTAGACTCTGTGCCCTCTACTAACAACTGTGAAAATCAGTAGCAATGAATGGAGCGTGTATCTATAATTGCAGTGGGTCAAACACAATTAGCCAGTAGTTTACTTTGTTTTTGTCACAAAGGTCAACTTGTTTATGTTTTCTCCATAACTGTGAAGCTTTGCTTGTTATGTTACCAGTTTACACAAGACACCACGGTGTGGCACATTTGGTATGTGCTTTATTGTTGACAAATTTTGGGTTATGGTAAGTATCAGGGAAAAGCAAAATATCTCCATACTGGTGATTTCAATTATGCAGATTTCTCTAACTTAAACTCTCTTGCTGCTATTTTACTGAAACACGATGTCAAATCAGTAGGCTGCATGTGCTCCACTATGGCTCGCTGTGGCTCGCTATGTATCTCACTGTGTCTCAAAGTAACAGGGGGATGAACACCGCTTATCATTTTTTCCTCCACCTGTGGTTCGTCCTTACCTTGGGCATCATGTCCTCCATGAACTTCTGTCCTCCAAAGCCGGGTTCAACAGTCATCACCAGAGCCATGTCGATCTGGTTAGCCCAGGGCGCTAGCTCTTCAACTGTAGTGCCAGGCTTTATGGCCAAACCTACCTACAAAACACACACAGTGTTGTGTAGCTGATGCCAATATTTCTTCTTTTCTTATCAATAACGTTTGCTACAAACACCAATATGCATTTTTCTACACGTGTTTTCAGACAAGCCTATCCAATGTGGGTTTTTTTAAAATAAATCTAAAGATTCATTACACATTTATTCTATTAATTAGTGACATTCTACTCTATACACACTGAAGCTCTAATGCTATTCTGCCTCTTGCTTTGCAGCATGATTTTCAGAATTAGGGTTAGGAATCAGCTTTATTGGCCAGGTATGTGTACACATACACGGAATTTGACTCCAGTTTTTTCATTGCTCTCAATGTACTTACACAGAAATAGACACACATACAGCTTAAAAAAAGGACAACAAGCTCGACAAGGTAAACATAAACATTAGACTACTACGTACAGATATAAATATATATTAAAAAAGTGTATAAAAAACAACAACAATAACAAATGTAGACAGTAAGACAATAGTGCAGTGATACAGAGTGCAAAGGATGCTGAAATAAATATGATTACTGTAACAGGTAGCTTTATATACATGAGGCAGGTGGATATGACAGTATACACAGCATGCATAGATTTGTGCTGAGTGATTTTCTCACCTTCATGCCACTCTCTTTTATCTCCTTGATGAGGTTTCCAGGGTTGGTGGTGGCCTCTAAGTGGAATGTGTACTGGTTGGCTCCTGCTGCAGCCATGGGCTTCACCCACTGCTCCGGCCGAGACACCATCATGTGCATGTCTGCAACATCAACACTGTCACAACACTGCACTCCACCACACAGCAGAGGCACTCATGAAGTGGGTAAGTCATGCATGTGTTTGGGTCCTCTCTCACCAAAAAAAGGGTCTTGGCCTACTGACTTCCTCAGGCACTCTACCATGGGATGGCCAAAGGTGAGGTTGGGGACAAAATGCCTACAGGGGGAAACAAAAACAGACATTTAACTTCCAGCTGTGATGAAACTCCCCCATCTTGTTGCAAACAAACGTCTTGCATAAGTGTAGCGGAAGATAAAAAATGTCTCAACTAGCAGGAAGAAGGAAGAAGTCAATATAATGTTTCACACTCTGAGGTTTTGAACGCCTCTTTACTGACATAATTAAGCCACATAAATCCAGTTACATAAATATTAGCTCCCCCAGCTTAACTTCTGGCAAGCTAGCTTAGCTTGTTGATGTTAGCCAACTTTAGCTCTCGCGCACTGAACTTCCAGTCGGCTTGCAGGTCGTTAGCATGCTAGCTTATCTGACAAATAACTGACCCGTCCATCACGTCGAGGTGCAGGTAATCCGCCCCGCACTCCATCATCCGCACACACTCGCTGCCCAGACAGGACAGGTCGCTGCTCAGGATGGACGGACCGATCTTCGCACTGTAAGCCATGCTGTTACTGCTGTTGCTGTCTGCATGCAGCCCGGGAGCTAACGCCAGCTCAAGTTAACCACAACATGAAGTACAACTTCCGCTGATGACCTTCAAAATAAACAAATTTGAGTAGCTACAAAACTTCTAATATCAAAAGACCCAAAATGTGTAGTCGTTTAAAACACTGCACAAATGCTGACATGTGGCTATTAATCTATTTAGGATAAAAGGCCAGACTTATCATAAAGGCATTTGTATGGTAGCTTATAGCTTATTTGAAGGGGTTAAAAATGAAGCAGTGAAACAGGCTGAAATAAGGATAGAGTCAGAGTCACAGGATAGATAAATAAACGTGACTGTCTTTTTATGGAGTTGTCTTTATATATGTGGTTGTTGTTTTTTGTACTCCTTGCTTAAAAGTGCTTTGCAAATAAAATTAATATTCACATTAATATTACTGTTTTTATTGGGGGCTAGAATAAAAAATCATCCGTCCTTGATGCAAGTAGCCTGTATAAGAATAAAAAGAAAAAACGTAAGAATTAAGTAATTAATTCCTGCATTGCTTTGTCAATACACTTGCATCTACCATCTTTCAGGTGATTTGTTATAATGATAATTTTGAAACATTTTTATTCATCAATTGTATTTTGTCTGTTCTTCTGTGTACACTATATTCAAATATTCCTCTATCCTGCAGTCGCAAATGTAGTTTTATTTTGAAGGCAACATTTCCTTACTTCCGGTCTTACTCTAGATGTCAGCTGGTAATTTTGATGCAACTATTATTTCTGGCCTCACACTTCCGCCTTCAAAATAAGACAGTGCCTACTTCTTGACACTAGATGGCGTAAAGCTCGTATGGGTAATTAACTCTCATCTTAGTGAATGGCTGAGTGTTGATTGAGGGGAAGGTTACAGTAATAAAGGCTCCTGTCAATACTTATTGATTTTTTATACCATAACGTTTTTGTTCCCTGCATACAATAATTACCTGCAACATATTCATGCAAAACTGCACTTCTGAGAAGCCATTTTCTGAGAAGTCATAACAGTCGTGCGCACAACCTAAAATCCAGAGTTATTTTGGCTTGTTTTTAGTAATAGGACACTTTGTTGGCTAATTGGGACACAGTTTTGTAATCAATGTATTTTGTTTTGTAGGACACGTTGTTGAGTAATGTGGGACACAGTGTTTTAAATGGTCCAAAAGACATAAAGTTGCCAAACCTTTTCTTTCTCAATTCAGATGATCCCACATATCTATTTTCTCTCTGTATTTGGCCACTGATTTCATGTTTAAATGTCTCTCTGAGATTTCACAGACTTATTCTTGTCAGCCACCAACCTCCATCTGTTTCTGTCATTCTGCTGTGCCATCACTTAAAATATAAGTTAAGTGTCAGTATGACTAGATAGATAGATAGATAGATAGATAGATAGATAGATAGATAGATAGATAGATAGTTTAATGGCTACATAAAAGACAATATTTTTCACATTGGTGCTGTGAGGATACAGGCATTTAATGATATAAAGTTGTCTGGGCTTTAGAAAAATAGATTTTATTGATTCAAGCAGTTGGCTGGATGGAGAACAGGTTAGCCTGCAGGGTTACTGTTGTTTGCCAAAGACCTGTGATGAATCAATTCCTCAAAAGAAAGAAAACTTCTTACAGAAACAAAGAAATGTCAGCAGGACTCTTACCATTAGAAAAGCCTTTAATGTCCCATGTTACCTGACACCAACTTAAAGATCAACAAATGATAAAACAGACAATTACATACAATTAAATGTCATATAACTTGCCACATTAATTATTTCACCAGTCATGTCTTGCTTCCTATCCCATTCCATGATGTCACAACTGCGATCATTGTGTGTCATACCAGTTCGATCATGTGATGTCTAAGGTATGGTTAGTTGACACAAGTTTTTGTGGACAGCTTCCAGATAAGGAAATATGCAAGTTTTAGTTAGTCTCAGATGTCTCATAATACCTACACAATCCTGTATTTTATGGTATTTTATCTCCTGCAGTTTGGTGTCATTATAGCTCTTCAGAGATAAAGTTTAGTTGTAGTTATACTTCTTTGTCTGATTTGTTTCTGACACCTTCATCATCTTGGACACAGTCCACTGAAATTGCATGAATGTTTTTCAGATGAGTGTGTAAGTTGTTGTGATTTATAAGAAGCAGATGGCTGAGGTTTTAAAAAGCCTCTGCAGCTCTCTGCCGAGGCTCAGCCCACAAAGAGCCACACTCATATACCCAGATTGACTAAACACAATGTGACATTTATGAGTTTTACCCACATTTTGCATTACTGCAGCGATGATGATGGAAACACCGGTGGCATGGCGTGCTCTGGGCCGACAGGAAGATGATATATGTGATTTTTGAGTAGGGTTGAGGCAGAGTAAGTTGGCGTCACAAAGAACCGGGGCCTCAAGAGTCTCTGAGGAGGGTTGTGAAAAAAGCTTCAGGCTTTGACAGTCGTTTTGTGGACCACTGCCAGAGGCTGTTTTATAAGTCTGTCCATACAAAAGTCCCTCGTGGTGTCTCTCTGATTCTTGAGAGCAGGGTTGATGGGGGTGTCCAAGGAAGATTCACTGCAGCTCATTAAGTGCAAATCACCTTCTTGAGATAGTTGAAGCAATATTTTGAGCAAAAGGAAAATGTTGGAGAGGTTAAATAGTCTATTTCCACAGAGGTCACACTCAAGGTTGATGCATTGCACCGACCTGGTCGATGCATTTGTGTTTTGTCTTTAAGAGGGGTCATTCTTTTTCCTGCAGCTGACACTAAACCACATTCTTCACCTTTACTGTAAACAGCTCTAACACCAAGCACATAATTTCAGTCAACCACAGGCCTCTGTTTACTGGAGGTCCCCATTAAAGACACCTTTTTTGGTTTAGTGGAGGAGGAACAGCTCAGGAATGTGACTTGCACTCATTTTCAGGACGCTGTCAAGCTGTTCTGTATTGCTCATTGTTGACATATTCTCATTTTAAAAACACTCCAGAATAACCACTGTACCAGTACTGTACTGCCATATACTGTACATTCACATAGTCGCCTCATACACATGATGTATAAAGACATAAATAGAGTCATTATTGGTGTAAAGCTGATTCGTTAGCCTTAAATTGTGGATTGAGCTTTAAGCCTCTCTGTAACACCATCTTATCTTGCTTGAGGTACAGGCTGGGCCCCTCCAGATTTAATGGCGAGACTTTCAGAATTTATTTGGATGATCAAAATCCTTAAGTGTGTGTGTGCTGCACATATTCTACTTCTTCGTGGCGTGTATGGTCTGTGGTCCTAATGAGCCGGTGGGTGAAAGATTTCTCGTTACATGCGTTCCTGCATCTCAGTCATCTGTGAAAACAATTAAAAAATGTCTTTTGTTGAAAAGTTGAAGACTAATCAATTCCATTCCCGGTCTACTAAATTAGTGTGTGTTCATTTTCATATGGATTGGCTGTTTTTTTTATGAGTCTATGGCTGTTGAACTGCTAATTAACGTGAGTATTCTTTTAAATTAATATTTGTTTTTTTCATCCCAGAGTGTTCCCACAAGGTATCTGCACATTTTCATCAAGTTGGCATATGGCTTCATCAGCACTTTCAATTTTGTCCCTGGAGGTTTAGATTTAGCCTTTACAGTTGGCTAATTAACAGCTACACAGCAGCGTGTAATAAACATGTTTGAACTTGTTTAACAGTCTTTTGAAGTGCATCATTTACGGACTATGAATTAATTATCTCTCCAATGAAGAACCTGCTGAAGACAACATGCAGAAAAACAGCATCCTATATTACAAGTGCTAATCTGCAGGGGAAATGGTGTGTTGATTATATATAGGAAAGAATTCCCCTGTGTGTGCTTTAAGCACTCTTCAAGATGTGTACATTTGCATTCAGCAGCATGTGTGCTGTAGCCTTGGATAAGTTGGTTTAATGTGACCCTTAACCTCTGCAGGAACAGGAATGGAGGCCGTACTCTGTTTTTTCTTTTTCCTGTGCAGTGGTTGATTATTAAAGACTTGGTACACTTCCAAACTTTTCATGTATTATCTTGATTAAAACCTTCCTCCTGCTTCCCGCCAGCAGTTGACTCTAGCCTCCTGTGCAAACAGATAGCGATAAACCAGTTTCTTGTGATGGTCGGAAGGAGAGGAACATGTGTCCTCGCAGCCTCTCCCTTCCTGGGCTTTATGTCACCGTGGTCGGGGTCCATAACTGGAAAGGGAAGGGTGGAGTGGGTGCTACCTCCCTCCGCTAGGTTAATGCTCCCGATCAAGTTTGTTTTTCCTGCCGAGGGGGGGTCACAGGGAGCATGTTTGTGTGTGTGCCTTCAGTGTGGATGCTCAACACGCAAGCTTTCATTTGGCGAGTGTTTGATGGCGGGATGTCCATAAAGATGGGGAGTAGGATTAGGGGTGAGCACAGCAGGACTTGTCTCTACATCCTGTAAACTGCAACTTTATAGGTTGATGAAATCACAGGCGAGACAAGAAGGAAATGCTGGAAAGCACCAGGACTTGTGAATTTAAGATATAATTTTACTTTTCAAGTCCCATTTTCAAAGTTTTCTGCCTTGGCCATTATACCTGTCAATGCTCACTAGATGTTGTAGAAAGGCTTTTCATTATGACGATGCACTCACGGGGAATGCAGTAGCTGGAAAGACTCATTATGGCCCCCACACCTGTAATCATTAAACACATTAAATTGAGACTTTGGAAGCAGGAAAACTAAAACTATGGCGTTTATTTGTGCTGCTTGGCCTGGGATTGCAGGATTAGGGGTGCTCTTAGTGTACGTTGTATATCATACTGTATATCAGACCATTACAAGTACGGAAAAATAAAATTTGAAATCACTGAAGTGCTCCTTTAACTTGAATATAATTACATGGTTATAGCTGCTGTCTGACCACATGTCCAAATCTGTGAGTGTCATCAGAATAATTAGCTTATTTAAACAGCATTAAAACAACTGATGTCATGTGTATTCTTTGACATGACCTCAACTTTATGTACCCTGACCACAGCACACTTCAGAGCACTAGAGGCCAGCATATGACAGTAATTGCCTGTGAAAACCCCCTCCAGGGAGAAATGGACCCTTCCACCAGTCATACTTTGGTGCTTTACGGAGGACAAAGTGTCACTTCAAAGGGCCAGAAATGCGACCACATGCAGGGCACAACTGACATTTCAAAATGACAGTATGTGGTTATAAAAGAGTAAGAAACGCAGATTTATTCGGAATACTTTTTTGTGATTTAATACCAGTCGCCCACGGAGTAGGTTTATGTGAGCAAAGCTTACCTCCAGACTTCCTGAAAAAAATCTAATCCACCTGATTTAATCTTTAATATTTGAAGATTGCGGATGCAAGGGGGCTGCAGAAAAAAACATGGCAGGGTTTAATATTTTCTCACAACATGTGCTCTTAGAGTGCAGGGGTTTGGTTTATGAAAACGGGAAATCCAGTTCTAATAAAATTGCTTTCAAAGATCAGAGATATTTTTATATATCTTATATTTGATATATTCATTCCTTTTCCCCCCTTCAAACTGTTGTAATCCTGTATTTGATATCTTGTGCTTTAAGCTATGTTTTTAGATAGCTAGTATCAACCAACCTAGATCTCATTGCTCATATAATCTCTCTGATGCTTATTTGCATTGATACATTCAAATATGATATGATACACACACGATACAGACATAGGCTTAACGTCATATAAAGCATAAAATCCTTGTCCTCAGTGAAGACTCATTGAGGGATTTCATCTGCAGAGCACTGCAAGACAGATAACCGGAATACACACTGATGCAGTTCGAGGTTGAAACAGACGCACTTGTTCACAAACTTAAACAAACACACACAGTAACTCGGCGTGACTTTCTCTCTTCCTGTCTTTCAGGTCAAATAGTCCCCTGACAGGATTCGACCAGGATGACTCTCCAGGGAGGAGATCAGTCAGTGAACCCCACCAACTGACTGCAAACAAGATTAACATTTAGACTTTGAGAAGTTATTAATTCAAACCAAATATCAGTTTGATCACCGCCACAGTAAAAACAGTTGCTACAATCACACAGATCAAAGTAAAAGTCACACACAAGGTTGTCATTGATGATGATCAACACAGCTCAAACTACAGCTATTAAAACGAAATCATTTGTGAACTATGTCAATATGTGTCTAAGACATGACCACACAATGTTCTGCATGATGGAGCAGCATCTGCGGCTGCGAGTGAGTGAGTGAATGATTAAGTGAGTGAGTGCAGATGTTTTGGTAGTGCAACTAAAAAGCAAAACTATAAGCAAAACTACAGGAAAAGCCCATAAAAATCAGCTATTAAAGTAGCTCATAATGCAGCTTACCCTTTCTAATCTTGTTGTTTGGCAGTGTGTTTTTCTTAGATGGGCAGATGACTCACCAAACGCAGATAATGTCACTTAATGTCAGGGTACTTCTGAGGCATCTAACGCTCAGGCACTTCAGTCATCGACACTGAATGTCAGGTTTTTCAAATTAAAAGGGCAGTGGCTCTCTCTCAAGACTCACCTTTGTTTATTGTGACCTTTATTTGATCAGGTAATCTCCTTGAGATCAAGACCTCTTTTGCAAGAGAGGCCATGTTTTAACAACCACACAGGGTGAAATTCAGCAAAGAAGAGGCGCATCTGTCCTCAAGCCTCAATATTTCACAGTGCAATAGTGCCACAGCTTGCATGTGGCATGAGACACGGAGGTATTGTGCTCTCCCTGCTGTGATCCTACCACTGTCTCTCTCTGTACTTTCAGCACACAGAGAGGCAGTTCAAACGCACTAAACAACACATTTATGATGACTGTCCCTGTAAGAGTATCATAGCTTGGATTTCTGTTGACTTTATACTCCTTCTGAGTCTTAAGTGCTGGCAGTGACACATGTGAGCTCCGTTATCAGGGGAAATTGCTTGTTCCATTAACAAGAATGCCCATGTAAGTGACTCTAAAGACTTACACACACATCCTGACAAAGTGTTGTCCAATTAACCTCACACAGAGAATGGACGGAAGTGAGAGCAGGAGTGTGATGGGTTACTGCCCCCTGGAGACACACAGACCTACGGGGGCACTTCACTAAACTCCAGGTTTTATTGTGGCAGCGTTCCTACTATCTAAGTGTTTTCATTCAGCCTTTAGACATCCTTTGAGGCATTTTCGCTTCTTTTACTCTGCTTTTCCTGCTGCTGGTTGGCAGCACAAAAGGCTAATATTGACTTTACTGATGTGTTTTTGTTTGGCATGGGAACGCTTCAGGCTTTGGCTGGCGCTGGCCTCTTTGAGTGGCTTACCAGAGGGGCCTGGAGGATAGCCAGCATGTATAGTAGCTAATAATGGACTCTGCTATACAGTACTCATCAGATGAGAGAGAAGGGAGTGGAAAGAAACAGCTATACTGGTACAAGCCACTGTAATTTGGGGTTGTGTACATGACAGCATTGCAAAAATGGTATTGAAGTTATGGTGTTATCCATAGTGTTGTCCATGAAAGGCAAATAAAAGAGTTTATGGATTTCAGAAATTAATCGAGTGTTTAACCTGGCCCCTGCTGGTTTCCTGAAGCCAGAGCAAAGAACATTGAGGAATAGCTCCATTGAGGAAGGTACTTGTGTTTTATCTTCTTTGCCAGGAAACATCCCGTGGCATTGAGAGAGAAGAATAGAATACAAAAAAATATGGATCACAATTGAGGAGCAGGGATCAATGGGCCCTGTGCCAACAGATTTCACGAGCTGCTCCATCAACGGGAATGGAGGCACGACAGGGAGTTGTGCACGCTCAAAGTAAACCACAAATCCACACGAGCCTTGACAAATCTTTTTTCTCGCTAATGCAGAAACTATCTGAGAGACAAATAGAAACGCTGGCAGTTTTGGAGGAGATCCACCCAGCAATGAAGTTCAGCAATGTAACAAATCAATGTTGTTTTTCAGGCTGTGACAGGGTGTTCCCTCACTGGGTTATGTAAGGTCTAGCACTGGAGAACGAAAACTGTTTGTGCTTCATTAGGGTGGATTTCCCTTGAGTAAAACAACCAGTCCAGTGGGTAACTCATTAATTACAGTAACCAGGTTACTCTCAGGTGAAGTCTTATTTTGCTACGACAGCTTGTGTTATTACACTTGCTTTTTAACTGATGTTTTAAATTGTGAGCTGCAAAGAAACTGGTAATAACATTGTTAAGAATACAGTGTACTTTTATTTAATATACTGCATAAAATTAGGATTAGGCATATATTAAAAAAAATAATGCAATACAAAATGCTGCATTTGTTATTAAAGGAATAGTCAGACATTTTGGGAAATACTTTATTTTGTTTTCTTGGTGAGATTTAGATGATGTCGGTTAGCTTAGCTTTGCATAAAGAGTGGAAATAGGAGAAACAGATAGCCTTTTGTCCTTGTTTCAACTTAAATTACTGGAATATTCCTTATGGAATGAATTTTGTTATCTAAAGAAATACTGCTTTGTTTTTGGAAAAATTCTTGTTTGCTGTCTTACGAGGAATTAGACGATTGATATCATTTTCATTTTGTTTTGATGTTTCTACGGATGTCAACATAATGCAAGTCTCGTTAAGGGACCACACACACTCTGTGATGATTTCCAAAAGACTTGATTGCTGGAAACAAACAACACACTTTTACCCAAGTCTTCATGTGACAATGTGATGAAACTGACAACAAACACAATGTGCTGATATGTCTGCAGCCATTCACTAACAAATAAGAACAAACAGTAACAGCACCAGTAACGACCACAATGCTGCTTGGAACGACCTAAGTTCATCTTGCCCCGTATCTGTAGTTGTCATGACAGCCATGTAAATTTCACTTGTGCATTCCTGTGGTATTGAGGCACTCATGGATCCCTGGCAGGAATTTCCCCTGGCCTGCTCTCTGTTTTTTCTGCCATGTCCCTGCCCTGCCTCTGGAGGTGAGGGAAAGTTCAAGCACACCAAATCTGGAATCTGAAAGAGCATCTCTATTTTTCACATGCACAGTGTTCCTCTGCACTGTTCTTGGCACTTGTGTTCGGCAAAAATTGTACGACACTATGAGACTCAAAGCTTTTCTCTTTGATTATTTTGCATACTTTTGGCAGGTTCCTGAATTTAGAATGAAAGCAAATAATATCTGTGTTTTTGCGTGCGTCTGTCTGTGTGGGTTTGTTTCACGGTGTACTCTGATCTGTGTCGAATCCTTTGTGTAATACAAAGGCAGAATATGATGTTCAACAAACCCATGAATACATAAAGGAATAGGATAACTGTTGCGATGATTATGGTAGTGACCGGTGGGGGTATCACTTTACTTGCAGACAAAGAATAAGAGAGGATAAGAGGAAACCTGTGAATAACAGCTTTAAATAATACCAGAAAAACAAGAAGTGATTCATGTCATTGCCTTGGCAACATCTCAATGTTCTGTGCTGGAAAATGTTTTATAGCAAAGAGCAGCTTGTTGCCATCAGGGGCCAATTTTCATTATTCTGTCCGCAGGTCTCCAAGCTGTGTTCCCCAAGCAATTTATAAACATTTGTAAACTATAATCTATATCACCTTGACTGCGTAAGGCTGTATGAAATCTTCCTTGAGGGTTTGACATATTCAGTGATGGCAAAGATCAGGAGAATGGAGACATGGGTTGCAAGGGTGGGACTCTTGGCTTTCCTTCTGCGTCATTCCTAAGAAGCGGCGGCAGTTATCATGTCCAGATGTTTTTGCAGGTTAGAGTGGACACTGATACCCTCTTTGCCCCACAGCTTTCCTGCTATCGGCGCTACGCAGGATTACACTACTTGGAAAAGACAGATTGATTCATCTGACAACTGGATGATTCTTCACTTTACAAAAGATTGCTCTTTAAATCTGCTGCAATTGATATTTCTAAAATAACAGTGGATCAAATTACTATGTGTAATGTGAAGGGGACTCGTAGTGACAAACCCACCGAGAATTATCACCCAACTGCAATTCCCCTCAGCTCTACGGAGCGTTTTAGTGCCTTTTCGACACAACTTCACAGTTTTGGTTCCCTCTCACCACTCTGATAGTATTAGACTATAGATAGTATAGACTCTCATAGTGTTATTTTCAGCTGTGCCGGGCAGCTGTTTTCAGCTAAAAAAGCTCCACAAAACCTACTGTACACTACCTGCCGGAGACTGAAGTTAGTGCCTAGCTGGTGAACAATAGTGGAGCATTTAGCAGTTAGAGAGTCTAAGCTAAAGATATTTCCCTCAGGAGATAGTGGAGTTCGAAACAGCTAAAAGGAGAGTGAATATTGAACTTCTGTTCGCCATGTCAACTTAAAAGGTGATAAAATGTCAATGCTGTGTTCACAGCTTGTTTCAGATGCTCTAAAGTGGCCAAAACAATCCTGGTAAACTGTCCCGGTACTGTCAGATGTCACAAATCAACAAATATACATTTCACATGTGAAATCCTCTGTGAGGCCTTCATGTGTATGAGCAATGTCATGATTCTCTTTGGACTATAGTGGTTTCCTTTTACTTCTAAAGTTTTGACTTTATTCAGCACCAGAGGCCGATTATTATTTTATTATTTGCACACTTCTGCTTCTATTTCACAAGTTTTGTCCCAGCAGAGCGACCATCTGCCACAGCTCTACAGTATGACACAACTTTCATCACCGCAGCATTCAAGTTAAGACATTTATAGCTGAAAAAGGTCACTCCCTGGCTTGACTCTGACTCACGCTGGAAGACTACACAGTGACTCCATCACAAAACATGATGTAATCAGGCAAAAGTTTCCACATCACAAATGGTGACATTTATGTGATTACTTCTTATTTGTAAAATCATGATACTCAGTATCACAGTTCAGATGAGTGAGTTTTCTTCAGGCAGCCCATGGCAGCTATGTCAGGACCTTTCTGACTCCCTGACAGTGAAAGAAATGAGGTAATGCTGAAGACCACTGTTACCACAGCGGTGCCTTATTCCTGAACCCAAACTGTCAACCCCTTTATCTCACCTTCATCATGCTGACACTGCAACAGGGACACACTTAGATACAAGATCATACCCCCATCAATCATTTCACACCAAATGTTAGAGCCTTCCACAAGCCCTGGAGGTAAGATAGGAGACAGGAACCTAACAGTGCTGTAAAAGGTTTGGTGGAAAAGTGAGAGCTGACCTGGAAAGTGAAGGTGGCTGCATTTGACTGACAGACTTCACATTGCTTTGGGCTGATGGCCACTAATAGCAACTAGAGTGCTCTGTACTGCACCCCAGGTAAAAGTAAAACTTTCTTTTCATGTATTTTACAATAGAACTTGGTGAACACACAAGAACAGACAGTTAACATAGTAAAGTGTTCGAGCTGACGAAACAAACAGAAGGGTAAAGTACATAAATTAAATACATTTGGGGGAGAAAACATGGCCCTACCTTGCAGCCACTCTAAAGCAACCCTCAAGTTTGTCCTTCAGAGCAAACCTGATTCTTAAAACAAAAACTTTTTATGACAATATTGAAAGTAAATAAGGATATTCTCTCAGCAAGATAACACCATGCACTCTGCCATTTGAGAAGAACCAGGTCATGGGAATAGGATCAGGGAAGAGGGACTAAGTGTACACTAAGCGTCTCGTGACTGGTGCTGATGGAAGAGCAGAGCTGATAATGTTACTCATGACTGTGTGTCATGAACACCTTTACCTCTGTACTGAGTTACACTCTCATTTCTTTCAGTCATTACACCTCAGCTTGTGAATGAAGCTGGCTAAAGATGTTGCATGGAAGCTTGAATCCGCCGGTTGATTGAGCTGTTCGTCTAAACATCTTTAAGCCTACCTGAAGCTTTTACTGAGCCTGCCCTTGTGAGAAAGTGTAAACTGTGCTGCCATATGTTCTTACCCGCTGGCATGACATGAACACACACATTTCCGCACAGGCACGCACGGGTGCAAACTGCACATTTTCAGCCGCACATACGCGGGAAGCAGCGCACACATGTGCTCAGACACATCTGTGAAACACAAGTCTTGATTAATGTGTGTAGAATTTGAAAGAAGGGGGCCGAGCCTTTGATATCTGTATATCTGTGTTTCCATTACAAGGCCACCTACTCAGCACTATTTATACACCGTATTGCAAACATAATCCGCATAGCGGGAGAGGCAGGAGGAGGGGAAGAGTCTGGTGAGAATGGGTGGAAAGTAGTGGAAAAATGTACGAGGATTTAATTAAGAATGTGGATTAAGGACTGAAAATAATTACACAGAGAGGGAGGTGAAATGTTTTTAAAGCTTGGAGCAATGTAAAAGGGCACCTGTGTGCGCTTGTAGGTGACCTGTGTTTTATATGTGTTTGTATTTGTCCACCCCCAGAGGTAGGTCTGTGTGTGTCCAGTCTGTGGCCTGGTGTGGATCAGGTTCGCCGCCTGTGTGTGTCCCAGCCGTGGACCCCCTCTGGTGGGCCGAGGTGATGGATGATGCCTGGAAGCTCTGGAGCTGCAGACTGTTCATGTGAGTGCCGTCTGAGCAGCTACTAGACAGTTATGGATGATGGATGCTTTGAGTTTGTGTGCATGTGCGGATAAGTTTGGGTGTGAGTGAGTGACAGGTTACTGATGGCTGTTGTGTTTCAGGTGTTATTCTAGCATTATTGATTACAAGGTGATGGGTATGTGAAGGAGAGCTATTTAATGCTGTCGCAGAGAGTGGTGAAACACACACCCACGCACGTCTCCTCCCTTGAACTGGTGTTTGTTCAAAACCCCCACTTCTCCTATAGAATTACAGACCATATACCAAGTGTAAGGGCCAGGATGGAAAACCCAGTTTGGGTTGCAGCCTTTACTTGTGACATATCGACCTCAATGAAAATGTTCATCCATCAATCTACAACACAGGCAACCCTAACTTCTGCATAGTTAAACAATGAGCCTTTGTTTTATTCAGATAAGTGCTGTAACATACGTCTTGACTTCATTACTGATATTCTCCTTCTTCTGTGCAGCCCACTTTTGAATATTAGGTAACTTTTTAGAACAATTTTGTTTCCCTGAGATCAATGTTACAACAAGCCTAAGAGTCTACAGCCATGCTAGCAGCTCTGTGAGGTTGTTATCTAAATGCTAACATCAGCATGCCAACATGCTCACAATGACAATGCTAACTTTTCTGGTGCTAAATAGGTATAACGTTGACCGTCATAGTTTAGTGTGTTAGCA
Source organism: Oplegnathus fasciatus (assembly GCA_003416845.1). Classification (NCBI taxonomy): domain Eukaryota; kingdom Metazoa; phylum Chordata; class Actinopteri; order Centrarchiformes; family Oplegnathidae; genus Oplegnathus; species Oplegnathus fasciatus. The sequence goes on along the minus strand of NTHP01000006.1, from coordinate 315,247 downwards.
TGCAAACATCGGCTAATTAGCACTAAACACAAAGTACAGCTGAGGCTGATGGGAATGGCCCTAGTTTTGCAGGTATTTGGTCATAAACTAAAGAATTAGACAAATTACAATTATGACCTGATGATGGTGCTGGATGAAAAGTTAGGGCATCACTAACGTGATTACAATTTCATGGAAATTCATCCAGTACTTTCACATTTCACTCAAAATCACAAATGTCAACCTCATGCTAGAGGAAAAGTCAGAGGATCACCTCCCATGAATATCTGCACAAAATTTGATGGCAATCCATCTGATAGAGCCACGCTGCTAGCATGGCTAAAAACAGATGTAATCGGTATGTTAAATTGTGTCGTATCGTGTTTTCCACCTTTAGTGTGGGATTTAGTTTGAATCTTTATTTGGATGTTTGCATTTCATTGTCGTGCCTCTCGTCTGTGACAAGAAAATCAAAAGACCTCAAAATGAAAGTGCACCAAAATAAATTATTTTCCTCTGTAATTTTTCTTCCTTTCATGTGTTTTGTCTTTTTTTTCAAAGGGCCTTCATTTTCATTAGGGGGGTTTCCACTGAAATTAGAAAATCAGACACAAAAGAGTTACATTCCATCTATTGCTCACTCCCTCCATCTTTCCTGTCATCTTTCTGGTATTCTTTGGCTCCAAGCCCCAAATTACGGCCCTTTGATGTTCCATGTTACTATGGTGACTTAATTGGACAATGCTGCAAATCATCAAGATCATACATTTAGTTTCAATGAAATGAGGTGCTGCAAAAGAAACACTACTGCAGGGTTGTTTTGTCTTCTTGTTCAGTAAATCTCTATCCTGTACTGGACCCCTGATGCCAATGATTTTCTCTTATTTTTCAGCTAAAATACAACTTGAATTTGTTGATCCTCTGCTCCTCAGTTACGGACAATTATTGTAAATTAAACTTGCATGGTGAAAAGTGAGTTCTGTATACTGCATAGTACATAGAATCAATTTGATTTATCATAACTCTGGATAAATGGCCTTCTAAAGTGGTGCTAGGTGGTGCTAATTGCTCCATTAACTATTTTAGTGTTTTTTTCGTAGCTCTCTGTTTCAATATCTTTGTTTTTGAACAATGAAATAGCTGCAGCTGTGACAACAATGATGACTTGAAGCAAATAAAACTGGTCATTGATACATGGGGGTGACTCAAAACCACTGCAGGGGTGAAAAGGGGACAGAAAAGGAGAAATCAGTTCAGCTCCTGAAAATCTATTCATAACTAAAGGCCAGAGGGGAAATACAATCCTTGGCATGTTTTCATTTGGTCAATTGTGCGAGTGAATGCTGAGATTTGGTGTCACACACACAGAGACATTGGGCGTGTCAGCTTTCGGTTTCCCCACCCAAAAAACCCTCACCCACACCCGGAAACTACAACTTCCTCCCCCATTCATCTCCCGGCAATTTTGTTTTATTTCTCAGGAGCTGTTTTACAAACTCATTTGTCAAGCCACACAAAAGTTTATTGAGCCCTGTGAAACCAAGCTTAGGAAAACAGTGGCAAGGAAACTCTCCTTTTTATACAAAGAGAAGGATTACAGAAATAGCAATCAGTTTGGTTTTGAGGTTATTGTATCAAGGCCAACTGCAGCAAACCTCGTGGACAATGAGATACAGAAGTTTCAGTTTCTGAATCAAAGTTGATTTATTTCAAATGTGGTTCATCTTGTTTGCGTGGGTGTGTTTATGCGTGCTCATTACGAATTCCCTCTTATCGCAGCAGGGGGCATGACGTGCATGGGAGGTTGCTTGAGCTGGAGTGAACCCGCAACAAAAACAACATAATGAAGGAAGAGTTGAGTGAGTTCCCGGGAAGCAGTGGAGGTTTCACTCCTGCGGGGGGAGTAACTGGGGTGTTCTGGAGGATGACGAGTACCTCTCGTTGCAGCCAAGACGCTCCAAGGTGGTTGTTGAATGACATACAGACATTCGTTTTCACCTCAGGGTGTGAATTGTGTGTGTGTGTCATGGTGAGAGAAACTCCCTGTAAACTGATACCATGCGGAGTCTATTTGTCCTGCTATCCAGAACAGAAGAAAAAGGATGCAGAGAGGGAAAGAGACAGAGATGTTTTTTTTCTTTTCTTTTTAATGACAGACAGACATAAACACTGACACCAGTGGCAATAATTGTTGAACTAACATTCTGTATATACAATGGAGTGTCTGTGAAGAACAACGTGAACGTGAACAACGTGAAATCAGCAAAGATGGAGAAATGCAATGTAACCACAACTGCAGTCTTACAGTCTAAACACAAATATGTGACGGTGCAGTTGTGGCTCAGTGCACAACTTCACAGCAGGAGCAACTGCTAAGAGAAAATTTGCTACTAAATTGCAACAAACACATTTGAAAGAAATGTAATGCCGTCCCAATTACATTTCCTGTTAACGTAATGAGGAAACATTGTTAATTAACCTATTTGCAAAGTCGCAAAATTAACTGGTCATATCATTAAATGTTCTTTGACAACATATTTCATTTGTTTTCCCTATAATATCTGCTCTTGCAATCCAATATCCATTCATAGCAAGTAAAGAATGATTCAACTATGGTTATATTTAGGCACTCACTGCTCTTGATGAAGCTTAGGAAAAGATCATGGTCTTGTTAAATACTGAAAAAGTCAAAAGTGACTTGAAGGACAAGACGTGTTTAGCCTTCTTTACTAACCAAAATCTTTTCCAAACCTTAAAGAAAGTGTGTCTGTTATCTAAAATAAATAACTAGAAAAAAAAACGTTATGAGGGAACATAATCCAAGCAGCAAGTACATTTCCGTACAAAATTGAATTGAGAAAACAAATTAATAATGTATAAATGTAGCATAATTACTAGGAGACCGTTGGCAGGAGAGACCAGGGTTTGATTCTTTGCTCTTTTTGTATGAGCTGAAAGCCTGTCAATGGCTTTCACAAAGCATTATACAAGAGTATGTTCACCCCCATGACCCTGTAATGGAGTCAGCAGGTGTAGAGAATGAGCATGTACAGTCAAATTACAATTATTAGTACATGCCATCTCTTTTTCTTTGTTTCCCCCGTGATTTTGTTGGGAGAAGACTGACTTGGGGATATTGCTTTACATGGAGAATTTCTAAGAATTCAGACGTTCTAATGACATTTAATAATTTCCCAGCAAAACTCAAATAAGATGAATTACATCTTTTGGCAACATGTGGTGTACTCTGTGTAGTTTTGTATTCTGTGGTGAATCAGTGAGTATTGGCACGTGTTCAAACGGTACATTTCACCTTGGGTAAGAAACATTCAGTGATTGTAATGAGAATATCAGAATGCAGAAAAACAGAATTGCTATTGTGTGCGCTGCATTCATTTGTGAAGACAAACGCTGCCAACTCTAGTTTTGGGGATTTCCATGTTTTCACCTTAGTTGTGGAATTTCATGCTCAAATTACTTTGACTTTAGTTTTATATACTTTTCAAAGCCAATATTAACTACTGAATGTTAGTAAGACTCCCTTCTTAGTTCCTAAAAGGAAAAACATTTTGGAGGTGTAATCATTTGACTTTAAAACAGCCATAATGCAAACTTTCACCTCTACATGATCAGTGCACTATTTCCAAGTGTCACAAAGCTTGTTTTTCAAGAAAAAATCTCATGAGTGCGTAAAGTCTTGTAAAGACGAAAGACTGAGGAGGCAACTGCAAGTTTATGGAGCTTATTAAACTGGGCTCTGGTGCAGTGATGTCATGTTGACTTGACTGGGACGCCCTGCTTTTGTCTGAATAAACTGGCGTGTTTTTTCTCAGTGGAATGCCAGAGTCTGACCCCAGACAGGAACCAAACGAGGACATTCGTCTGCTCGAACACCATCACAGACAAAACATCACACACAGCCAAAAGTTGGAATTTTCTTTGTCACTTCATAGAGGCGTATAAATTCTAGTTTTGATTTCAGCTGACACTGTTAAGACACCCTGTCAGTTGAGATAAAAGTATGTCAACACCTTCATTCTGTCATTCTCTCTCAGGAGCCAAAATAAGCTATCATTACCCGGAGGCAGTCTCAAAGTGCTGTAGATAAGTCATTCATTATCTATGTAGGGAAAAGAGGTGATTTGAGAGAGTGAAACACTATGATAAACATAACCAGACTGTGTACTAAAGTAAGATTTTTGAGCTTAGCATATTTTAGCTCTTTGGGTGTAGCATAAGTCCTCTGTGTTATGATGTTATGCCTTATAATCCATTTTTATTATCTACACACCAGAGATACTTAATAGGAAAAGATAAAAAGATTAGTCAAATAAACAATGGCTGAATATAAGTAACGTGATACTTTCACATGAAGTTATAATCAACCTCCTCCTAACTCAAAACACATTACTGGGTGCTTATTAAATGCATGGCAGATATTTGTATAATAACACAGGCAAATGGTTTGTATGGATTTGTGTGCCTCCATAAGCCGTAAAGCAGCTGCCTTCTCCTCTCTGACACGTCTCTGAAGTTTCATTATCGGCTCTGACACGAGCGTGCCACTGAGCTGATCGAGTGGAGGGTGAACTCAGAGCTGCACATCAGCCTGAGTTCTTAAAGCCGACGGGATGGTGGATGAATTAGGTGATGTCTAAACACCGGATCCGTAGCTCGGGCACGGAGTGTGGTATAAATCAGCCTCCCAAATATCGAGCCTTCATGGCCATGTGCGTACTGCCTATACAGTTACATTTGTGGATCTGGAAGAGATTAGAGCTTTCACACTAACAATGAGCCATGGGATGGTTTATGAGGGGTTGAGCATTATCAGGCATGAGGTGGTGGGTAACAGGAGAGAACATCGCAGCCCGTTATTCACGGTACATGTGAAGCTTATTTTGGAGCACTCTGTGTCTAATCTCTGTTAGGACCATAAATATGAGTAAGAGGTGCAGTCCACAAGCAACCAGCTCAGATGGATTTTTTAGCCAAGCAATGGGACTATACAGTAAGAACCCTAGAGCTAGTCTTTGATGGCTTTTAGCCATACATAGTTATACTTTTTAAGAGAAATTGCTCTGGTACACCTTTTGGGATCATTGCATGAAAGTCACATTATCTTTAAAGCTGCACTAATCAACTTTTTTGTCATCTCTGCAGAGTGTCTAAGTGTCTTTCAGCTCGTTGCTTCAGTTTTACAGCCTGCAACTTCACTGTTTTGGTTCACTCTGAGTGCTCTTATCAAGCTGTCCCCAACAGCAGCTGTTTTTCATTGAAAAAGCTTTAAAAACTGACTGTAAACTTCCTGCCCAGCACCAAACAGCAGATAGACAAAGATAGCGCCTATAGCTGGTGAACATAGTGAAGCATTTAGCAGCTAAAGGGCCAGATATTTCCTTTAGGAGTTGGTGGAGACCAAAATAGAGTTAAAAGAGAGTGAATATTGGACTGCATGAATGATAATGTTGCTGCTGTTGTTGTAAATTATATCAACTTCATAAAATGATAATATGTCAGTGTTGTGTTTACACCTTTAAAAAAAATCCAGCTTTAAAAATAGATGATTTTTATTGTGATTATTTGTGCAAAAGAATGCTCTCTTCAGTATGATTCTCCTAATAATTCTGTCCAGTATGGTTGTGTGTTCACCCATATTTTCTCATTTCCCTCCAGAGGTTTTTTAGCCATGCAAAGAATTTTGAATTTATTTGCCCTGGTTTTGAGAGAACCGTCTGTGAGGTTTCTGGCTCCACACCCGATACAGAAAACACAAGGGGAATTTTGTTTGTGGCGCTAACAACAATGAAAAATGATAGTATTCACAATTCAACAGTATTATCTCTTTACAGAAATACTGTCTCCATTTACTCTGGATATTCCACAGAACCCACTGTATCCACACTTAAATTTGATATCTCAAAACCTGGACAAATAAAACCAAAACTCTGCATGGCAAGATACCAATAAAGGTAAGTGAGAAAATATGTTTTTTGTAATTTGGTTGACACTTTAAAATCCCCTTTTGGTTCTTTCAGCTGCAGGACTTTTCGTTCTGTTTCTCCTTGTCTGAAACAGAAAATATAGTGTGCACGGGCCATCTGCTCTCAAAGACCCTTACAGTATCATCATTAGTCCTGAACACATCAACATAAATTCCAGTTTTGGATAGACCTCAGTTTCTGTTGATGTATTCCAGTGCACACAAAGAATCTGCCCTCAACTTAATGTTATCGGGCCTGTGCTTGGAAGGTTAAATAAGCTGTGACTTTGTATATTGACATGTGCCGTTTGTGTTGTTTGATCCAAATTCAGGTTGGATGGTCTTTTAACGCTAATTTTTCCTTTCCCCTTTGACTGAACATCTGCCCAACATCTGGCCATAGCACTTGTCCTCCCCTCCTGACGGGAGTGGAGTCATGGAGTGCTAAACTAACCCTATCTTCCGACCTTCTTTATATTCACACCAAAAACTCCCAGTGAGCATAAGCAGCTGCTGCTTTCCCCCTCTGCTTCATTAATAATTCAAGACCCTTTATTCGCTATAAGTCCTCATGTGGAATTCCTGCCAGAGCGAACGAAGCAAGCACAGACTTGATTGGGAATTGAACTTCTTCTAAATGCTTGGAAAAGGGCCAGAAATAATGTTACATTTACAACTACACATACAGTGTATAGCCAGCTATGCAATATGAGTGTGCTTAGTACATTTAGTACATTTTCAGTGCAGTGAAGTGTGTTCTTCCTGTAGAGAACATAAAAAAAACTCCAGTTGTTCTAAGTTACTCTCTTCCTCTGCACCTCCTCCCTGTTTCATCATTCATCAACGTTATCGCTCCTCAGCATAAGGTATAGACTATCATCACGATGTAAAGCAACACTCCCTTAATCGAGTTAATCTCTGGCCCATTTCCTATGCTTTTTAAATCAAACTAAAACAGATAGCCCCATTAAGAATGTGCTGTAACTCATATATGAACCAGCCGTAAGAAAAGCCAGGACTGAGCTGGATGATTTGAGTATCCAGTTTTGGACCACTGAGCTTTATAAAGCTCACAAATTTCGATGTAAATCTTTCCTTTGGTTTGAAGAAGACAGATTTACATTCCTGTATGCGTTCCAGATAGTGACAACAGAAGACTGCAAACAGTGAGACTGTGTCTTAGAAGTAGAGTGTTATGAGGGGAGCCTTTCAGAGTTTACTCCCGTTTACACACAGTGCAGTGTTTGGGTTTGTGTAGTAGACTGAAGGCTCAGTAGTGTGTTTGACACGTCCTGTATAAGCAACTTATAATGGGAACAGAGGAGAATGAAAAGCGAATCATAACTGGCAAACTGCAAAAGGAAGCAAAACTCTTCACAGCATATGTGCTTGCCAAGTAAAACACAGGCCGTTCAGGCATGGAGCAGCAGAAGTGTGTGTTACACTCTGTTCACTCTGAGTGTATTCAGACAGCACTGCAGCACCTGAACACCTACTGTATGGGTGGGTGGGATAGTTTGGAATAATGGGATTTGGCCTGAATGGGATCTGTTCCTCCAATTTTACACCAGAAAAAAAGCCTTTTGTGGCTCCAGAGGGAGCTACGCGAAAGCTGATAAATTGCCTCAAGTGATGTCTCTTAAGTCAGTGTCAGTTGGAGATGAAGACTACAAGTTTGACAATGGAAAAAATCTGGGAGTTAGGTTAGAAAGAAGTGAGCTTACCAGACCTCTGTAGCCCGCTCCTCATCTCTACTTGAGGCAAGCAGCTCGAGGCTACATTAGCCACTACCAGCATAATATATCTTCGGCCGAAGGTCATCAAGTTGCATTGTGGGTAATGTAGGCGACAAGTTTTGACAAGGAAGAGGGGTGCATAGAATAAAAAAGATGTTTTCCTTCATCTTATCCTTTTTTGTTCGCTGTGAGTCTAACAGTGTTATAATGTAATCAGTGGAGTACTCTCTTAAGACTCCAGCCTGTCTTGGGGTTCTGTCTCTAAATCTTCTTTTATAACTTTAATATTTCAGTTGACATTGTGCTTACATGGTGCATATTCTTAAATATTCTTACAGTTTTATTTTATCCACTCATAACTATACTAAGTTGGGGTACACATGGGACTTAACAGAGGCTCACAGCTCACTTTTTACCCTCTCACTTTGCCAAAAGCAACAAAAAAAAATCTGCATTCCAGTTACTACAATGCCATCTTGCTTACACATTGCATCCTGTTTAGTGACTTAGTTGGTGGGAGTTCACAGACCTAGAGCAAGCCATCAGCGGGTTGCAACATCGGGAAGATATTGACAGGGTTCAGGTCAGATGACTAGGTCTTGTGTGGGGAAAAATCATTCACACAAGAAAGGAGAGGGAGGCCATGGTTGTGGCAGAGGTGACCACCACACACCAGGCACGCTGGAAGATCAAGGCAGTGTCACAGGGAAGAAGAAAGCTGGGAGGGAATCATCAGCAGATCACTCACTTGGTTTGACCTTTGTAAATCCTTGCACAGCTTCCTCATCAGAGTACCCACTACGACACCCTGGCCTGCCTCCACCAATGGTTCAGCAAAGAGGAGTGCTGAGCTGCCCCTCTTTTGCCAACGCAAACCTACAACACATCCTGTCAGCAAGACTACACTGCCTCAAGGGCACTACAGCTGGTGGCATGATACTGAAAAAAGAGGTCAAGACACTGGAAACGCTGTAGAGAAGAGGTTAAAAACTAGAATTTTTTTCATATTTCATATTTTCAGGTGTTAGAAAGAGGAGGCATACAAACAAGAAAAACTGAAAAATGTCACTGAGACTCAGTGTTATTTTTGACATTTCTACTTTTTATTGTGAGGACACAAACGACAGTGACTCTTCAGTAAAAAAAAATCTTCCATTTCCTCAGGATAGGAGGGAACACTGGAAAGAGCTCATCAACACTCCTCTCCTCAGGGGAAAATGACAGATGACCTTGGCAGGGAGATCTTCCATGGAGATCATCGCCCAGACATAGTGGTGTGGTACTAAGCCACCAAAATGGTCTTCCTCATTGAGCTCATCATCCCATGGGAGGAGGGGGGGNNNNGGGGGGGGGGCAGCTGATTGGCAAAAATGGCAGCTGATTGCAAGGAGGCAGGCTGGAGGGTTGTCACGTATCCTGAGGATAACAGTGGCGGGGAGGTGCCCCTCCCAAAGGAGAGTAGGTCAAGTAGTGGGGTTAAAGGAGGAAAACACAGATGAGTTGCCGTCCCCATGTGACAATTCTGCAAGAGCCCAGTTGGAGGAGCAACAGACAGCAAAGCCACACAAGTATTACCATGCACCTGTATACAATAAGTTGTTGGGGGCATATTGGCACTTTGGAATGGATCTAACTAAATTTCTTACAGCATGCAAGAGAACAAACTAAAATAAATCTTCTCATCTGACCCGGATGGGAAAAAGATTCTGTAATTTACTGTGTGAAAGAAAGTTGGTGTGACAATAATTGAGAAATGTTTATTCTCTGTCTCACTAAAGCCTAGCCCATGTTTCACAACTGAGCCATGATTTGCCTCGAGTACAGTGCATAACTGGCATGACAGCTGGGATAAACCACACAAAGTGATGTTGTGTTTTTGCTGAGTCTGGATGAGTTTGTTTGTTGTGTGTGAACTCAATTCTGCAACCGGAGCGGTGAAAGCATTTCTGAAACACATTCCATCGGAGCTTCTCTGTTAAAACACATAATTTTAGGCATCTCGAGCCATGGGGGACATTAAATTGTGAGATTATTTTGACAAGAACCAAAGAAATCACTGAGGCAAAACATTTTCTCTGTATTTAATATAAGAAAACAAAACACATGTTACACATTACAATACCAAAGGAATGCCTCTGTTCTTGTAGACACATGTTCGTGTCTACAGTCTTTTCTAATCGTAACATGAAATCTTCTCAGTGTAAAAGCATACATGTGTAACCAATCACATGGCACAATGTGCTCTATGTCAGCATATCAAAATAATATGTTGTTTCCTACAACAGACAGTGAGCAAACTGTACAACTCAATGTTTATGACACATACAACGTCATCTCTTGGTGTCAAGCTGTGGCACACACACACACACACACACACAGACAGCTCTAAAGTGATGCAGTGATGTTTTTTGTTATTTGGTCCCTAATAAACACTTTATTGTTGCACACCACAGTTGCTGCCTACATGAAAGTAGCAAAGCTATTCATTCATGTTATTTGGTCATAAAAGTTTTAGCCGTCTGTGGCCTGTGTGCTGACACAGCAGGATTAACACCACATGGACACGTGCATCATTTCCACTATTAGCACTGATGCAAAATATAGTGACAGTACAGTATATTACGTAATACTGTACTTTTCAGAAGAGACAGGAGCTACATCTATCGGCTCTTTAAGCTCAGTAGTCCCAGTTGAAGCCTCCAGACAATGTTTGGAAATATTTACAACCAAAAGAAAACCGGGAAGTTAATAATTTGCAGTGTGGAAAATGTAAATCATTTGTAAAAACAACACCTCGTCTTTCTTTTAAGTAGCAGTTGGACATTTGGGGAAATACGCTTATTTGCTTTCTTACAGAAGGTTAGATGAGAAGGTCGATGGAGCACGACTCTCATGTCTGTGCGCTAAATATGAAGCTAAAGCCAGCATGTGATTATCTTAGCTTAACTTAGCATAAAGACTGGACGACAACAGGAAGTCACTACGCCCAGCCAAAAAATAGTTCAGCACATAATCCCCCATAAAACCACGACTGTTTGTTTTTGTGCTTTGGTTTTTGTACAGATTAAACAAACCAGATATATCGTGTTTTTAGTGAGCTTTGGAGATGCTGGTAGGCTCATTTTTTTAGCCTTCATACAGAGCAAGGCTAGCTGTTTCACCCTGTTTCCAGTCTTTATACTAAGCTAAGCTTATCAGCTAAGCTGGCTGTAGCTTCATATTTAGTGTACAGACATTAGAGTGGTATAAATCTTCTCATCTAACTATCTACTATCCACTAACGACCCACTAACTACTATCTAACTTATCTAGCAAAAAAGTGTATTTCCAAAAAAAGTCAAAATATTCCTTTACCCATGAAACACAGATAATTTTAGATAATTTACAATCTTTAGTCGCATGAAATAACTCAAAATTGATTTACATTATTTGTCTGAAGGATTCAACCGACGTGACATGAGGTTATAATTAACAATGAGACAGCAGGACTGAAACACTGAGCCAGTCAGTGGCTCGACTAACATGATGAGGCAGCATTATATGAAGTGGAGCACTGAGCAGACATCAGTGTGTGAAGACTTTGAATTACAACACGAAAGAGGCAGAACAGTTCAAATGTACAGTATATAAATACAACTTGATACAAAAAGATTAACAATATTACTCTGCCGATACTATCAGTATTCAATGCCCGTCAGATTATGCACACCACTCACGCAAACACACACGCAATACAATCCTACATACACAGAACGGGCAATGATTTTACACATTTACGGTCACTGTTTTGGCAATATTCATGCGATTTCAGTATCAGCTGTTATAATAAAACTTGCTTTCTAAGTGCTTTTAAATCAGTCCATCAAAGTTGATATCAGCCTGTCTTCAAGCTTTTCTACATGACTACAGATTTCTGTAAAAAAAGATGCTGGATTGGCTTTTTCTCTCTTCACTGTCATCTAATGTCAAACATATTGCTGATAGTGGACAGATTCTGATAAGAACAAATCAGTTGTAACATAAGTTTACATTATAGCCATTTAGATTTAGAAACAGTGTTCAAGAAATGCTAATTGAGTTTTGTAAGTTTCAAATCTGTGGTGGGTTGTCTACGGCTACAGCAGAGTACTCAGTCTCAGACATGTTGGACGCGTCGATGAGCCGTGCCAAGCCCGTCCTCGTGGAGTATTTAAAGATGAAGGCCTTCATGAGGTCATAGCGGTAGTTTCTGTTGATGAAGTTGTAGAGGATGGGGTTGAAGCAGCAGTGGAGCAGGGACAGGCACTGGGTGAGGTGTAAGGCCACGTAGATCACATTCTCCAGGCCACACGTCAGAGGCACCAGGCCCAGCTGAGACAGGGCATCAGCCAGGAGGACGGCGTGGTAGGGCCCCCAGCATCCCAGAAACACCACTATGTAGGCTAGGATCACCCGGCGGCTCACACGCCGCTCCTGCTCCACTGAGGAAGACGCTGAAGAAGACGAAGAGCAGGTGAAAGCTCTGGCTAGCAGGGCATAAAACACTGCAATGACAGGGAAGGGGAGAACAAAGCCCAGCAGGATGAAGCTCAGCTGCACGCCCACCATCCACTCCCTGGGGTTTTCCTCTGGGTACACAGGCCTGCACAGCATGGTGTCCCCATGTGTTGACTTCACTGTACGCAGGAAGTAGGTGTCTGGTAGGGAGGCCACCAGAGCCAGAAGCCACACCCCTACGCACGCTCCACGGCGGATTAGCTTCCTGCGCGCGCCTCCCTCGTTGTCTCCTTGCTTCGTCACGCTTAGGTAGCGGTCCACGCTCATGCAGGCCAGGAAGAAGATGCTGCTGAAGAGGTTGACGGAGAACAGCAGGTGTGTGAGTTTACACGCCACCTCGCCGAAGGGCCAGTGGCCATGCTGGGCTAGCGAGCTCACCCACACAGGCAGGGTGGCGCACACACACAGGTCCGCGACTGCCAGGTGGGCGATGTACATGTGTGTCTCGTGGCGAGGGGTGGAGTCTCTTTGTGCACGGATGTTTACCCAAAGGACCAGAGCGTTAGCAGCCAGACCAACGATGAAGATAAAAGTGTAGAGGACACACATGGAGTAGAGCAGAGCGCTGCGGTTGAACGCCGTGGCACACACCATGGCATCCACACTCGATATGTTGCTGAAGGCTTCTGAGAAGTTGAGGTACCCCAACGACTCCCACAGGTCCTCCAGCTCACTGGTGCTCAGACTCATTTTTCAGCGCTGGGAGAGGATCACTTGTCACTGGGAGGTAACACACACCACCTCTGACTGGGATAGATCCTGTAAAAACAAGACATTAACTCATCATTTCTTGCAGCGTACGTTTATCTGGATAAAGATCCAACAGCTACCAGTTTTTTCATTTAACCTTCTGGTATCATATTTAAGAAGCAATTTTCTGTTGCATAAAGCATGGCTTATTTTACCCATGTGGTCTGGAACTGCATGAGCTAATAAAACATAAAGCCACTTGTGGTATGCCACCAGATCCTGAAGAATCTTAATGTGGTTAACTTGTTAAAACACTGCTTTCATGAGTTAATAGAGGCTCTCTGTTGCTGTGTCACAAGCGCAGGAGTTCTCTGTGATTGATGTGCAGTCAGGGGGCAGTACAATAAATGTTTACATTAGCTCCACTAGCACAGAGTGCAGATTAGACATACGGAAGTGGGATCGAGAAATCCAAACAGGGTGTATTTCCGGAGCGTTCCGGGCATTCCAAGATAAAGCATTGGTCAGGGTGGGAAACCTGATGCCATTTTAAAGAATGTTTTCCTTTAACATGCTTGTTATAGTAAAAAAAAAATCCCATGTTTCTCTTCTGCTCTTGAAGGAGAGGGTGAGAGAGGAGCTGTCACCACCCAGATGATCAAAGCCAAGGCTGCTCATAACCTCGAATACGTCATTTTACAACATCTGAATCTTAGAATGCAGGAACACGTGCATATGATTTGAAATACAGGGTACATTAACGCAAGGTAGTAGAGGTAGTAGTAGTAGGTAGAGCAGCTTTGCATAGCAATAACCTGGCATGATTCTTTTGAGCCTAAACGGCAACTGAAATGTCTAAACCTGCATGGCCTCCATTCAGTTTTTTCCTGTGATGTCTCTCTCAGCTCCCCTAACTGGCAGCCTGCCACAGTGTGAGAGATCAGAGGTGAAAGGTAACAGATCAAAACCAGAACACGAGTGGCTTAACCCTGCTGTTGCCCCTGACTGACTTGTACGCCCACAGAGTGAATTGTGTGCAGAGATCAGCGGGAGGCTTGACGCCTGCAAAATGGTCCGACTGAGGTTAAAACGAGGGTCACCGACCACTGGGCGACACAGCACGCCGGAAAGCAGTGAAATGTGACCGCGTCAGACATCTGCCTGTGAAGGAGACTTGTGTCGTACACAGGATAATTGGCGCAAAGTCACAGAGAATGATGAAAGAAAAAGGCAAAGAGTGAATAAGTAGATAAGGACACCTGGAACATATTAAGATGTGCAGCTGTCTAGTGTGTGTTATGTCTGCCTTTGGTATCTGCAGTCAGTTTACATCTGCTACTACTACTTTATTGTACTTTTTATCCTCAACATTTATTGGATGGCTACAGTTACCAGTTACTCTGCAGGTTCAAATGTTATACATACAAAACATATGATCGTCTTGTCAAATATGATAAATTGCTGAAGATTATGTATACAAAGTACTTAAAATAAGCTCCATCTTGACCAGCTGCAACATCAAAATGCTGTTTACATGCCCCAGTCACAATAATGAAATAACCTCAAAAACAATAACATAACATGAGGGCGGTTATTGTAGTTACTGTAGACAATGTTGCTATTGAGCTGAACTGCTTTATGGAAATATTTGATTTTTATATAATTGATATTTGCATCAATGTGATTTTGGTATTGCCACTTCTACTTAGTAATGGGTCTGAATACTTCTTCCACCACTGCCTGTGATAAAGCAGAAATGTCAGGAACCTGACATTTAATTTTACTTTCAATTATTTTGAGACAATTATTTTGAGACATTGGAGAGAGCTATTCGTTGTAATAGAGGGATTTGCTATGCTGAGATAATCCCTCACAATGGTCTCTGTCTAATTCCCTTATATTATATGGAAAATACCTGGAGGTGCCAGGTAGCCCCACAGGCTTCAAGCTAATTAACCTTTTAACACCCACACCATCAGATAACAGAGACAGCACATGCAGCCCATCTCTCCCTCTCTCCCTCTCTCCGTATCTCTCTCTCTCTCCCCGTGTTTCCCCCCTTTTCAGCCCGCGAGCATCCAGTTACAAATTAGCTGAAAACCTCTTTTGTTACTCAATACACACAAAATAAAAGCGATTGAAGCCCATTTTCATGTGCTAATGCTGCCGACAAGAATGGTGCAGGTGCAGCATGTTTGTCAGAAGTTTCTCCTGTCACTCTTTATTTACAAGCTTTAGTTGGGGATAAAAAAAATCTTTGCCTTTTAGGACAGGACATCAAGTTTCCGCGTCGATTACCAGTGAAAATGTTGCCTTGTGCGTCACAAATACCGAATCCAGCGAAAGGTCGCTTTCTGCAGACACGCAGGCACACACAATGCCATTGTTGTCATTGTTGATTTATATCAGGCTGGAAACAAACTTCTCTTATCAGATGTCAGCTTCGTATACAGTAGTCTGATTCCATGTTTGAACGGGGAGGCAAATAAACAGCGCAGAGATTCGCTGGGAAGATGAAGAACTACGAAAAAAGTCACTAAAATATTAAAATATTCCTTCAAGAACTTTCTGTTTCTGTTTGAGTATCAATGTCGAGCGATTTTATATCTGGTCTCTGTAATAATAAGATTTAGTACAGCTGTTTATTGTTATCCCATTAACTAATTAAGTATTTTTTATATGTGCAGTATACGTGCTGACTCGCAGGTATCGAGCATCTCTGAGGCTTTTTTCAGTGTTGTTTGAAAGACGAGAGACTACTTGTACACTCACTTCTTCTCCTGCCCCACATGAGCTCATTTAAGCAGCTTACCTGTTTTTGATTCCTCCGCCCTCTCTGAGGTCTCCTCTTTTAAAGAACAGGTTTGTTCTCGCTTAGTCTTGGTGCCGAAGAACTTCAACTCCACGGCAGGAAACTTGTGTGCTCAACCCTCCGCCTCCTTAAATGAATCCTGCTCCTTGTTCTGCACTTGCTGATACTCAGAAGAGTTACGCCTCCAAGGCTGGTCCTAACGGCTATGCGTATTGACATGGCATCGCCTCAGGCGTTCAATACACAGCAAGCAGCCCGGCGAGTTTCGGCCAAGAAGAAAAAAATCAAGAGAACGCGGAATTTCCTGCTCACTATGCACCATGTAGAATACATAATAATATAATACAAAATACTAACATTACCGAACATTATATGTGTTACTTGTGTTAAAGGCAAGTTTTTATATGGCATGCAGGTCTATACAGGTCTATAACATGGCATGCACTGCACTGTAAGTATAGGGCAATATATGTTATTATTATCGTTGTATTATACAAAGCGTCCAATGTATGAACTTTTGCGAAAGTGGAAAATCATGTAAGGAAAGTGCAATAATATTGTATTGTATATGCTTATTTAAGACAGTACATTTTACATAATGGCGCTCCTACCTGTTTAGATGATGCTCATGCAGTATGTTCTGTAACAGTGATTTGTTATGATTTTTGTTATGATTTAGTGACTGCTATATATAGGCCAATACATAATAAATGATAATACATAATACAAAATGTCATGACACTTTCAGCATTAAACTGCAAGTTTTTATCTTGTATACAGGTCTATAACTCATCATCCCTGTAAAGTATGGCATAATATTCTATATTATCATTACTATGATGAACCTTTTAGGAAAATGACTAAAATGTTAGAAAATGCAATAATATGGTACATGCAAACTTTAGAAACTGTACATTCTGTTATGATTTAGTAAATGCTACGTATAGGTTAATAATGCAAGTTTTTATATGCAGGTCTGTGTCTGTAACTTCCTCAATCATATCATTCCTGTAAAGTATCTATAACATAATAGTCTTCTTATTATTATATAGCATAATATTATATATTATATTATTATTATCATTAGACAAAGCATATAGTCTAATGTATGAAATCAGTAGAAAGGGAGCTGTAATAATGTAAGACAAAAGCAGTAATATTATATATTATATGCAAACTTAAGAAACTACATTTTACATCAAATCTCATGGCTTTTTAAATTATATTTTGATTTTTATCCTGATTTAGTGACCGCAAAAAAATAATGCCAACTTTTAACTCATATATATGGTGTGAATGTATAATAAACATGGTTCACGATACACATTAACCACATTAAACAATATTACAAGGGCACCGCCTTGTGCTCCCGTCAGTGCCCCGCCCGAGTTACCTAAATATGAAACCAAAGCCGCAGACATCCAGTAAACCACATCTACTGTCATCTGCTTCCACCCAAAACCAACAGACGGGTTGAACCCAACGTCCAGTTCCACAGAGGAAACTGAAAACACCCTCTGAATAACGAACACCAAAAACTGATCTGATTCCAGTTTCTGTTATTTAGAATCGTTTTGAACAATCGGGCCAAATTAGGGTGCAAAGGGGTTGATTTATTTTTCTATTTTTTATTAATGCAATGCTTGTCCTGAAACTATGAACAATAACATCAGCTGCAGAAGTTGTTTCATTGTCGTTTGAGCCTTAGTCAGTCTCATTTTCAGTCACATCCTCTGGAAGCAGCACAAAGCTGTGTGGGAGGCTCATGTGTTTACTGAGAGCCGCTGAAAGCTCACCTGCAACTCTGGTGGCCTCACAGCTGCTCCCACCAGGGCAATTAACCCTGAATTCAATACAAAGACAGAATCACAAAAAGAAGTAGAAACTGTGGAATTTATGAATTTATGAATTTATTTGAATTGTCGAATCACGATAATATACTTGGATAGAGCTCATAAGTGAAAGTAATCCTTTTGATGTCATGTTCAGTGACTGAAGTATGTCCAGCATGTTTGCTAAAAAGATATCGCCGACTCGTACAGGTCACCCCACTGAGGTTTATTATGACTGTATGACCTGTATTCAGTGATGAAATACAGCCAGCAGGCTACTCTGACCTCATTAAAGAGCAGAGTAGTGAAGTCAGTTTCAATGAGGCTTTAAAGAGAGCTCCCACTACGCACGCATACCCATTGTCCTCCATATCAGGAGCATCAGGGGGGATTTGTAAGCCTTTCTGATAAGCATCCGTAGCCCTGCAGACTGCTGCCAACCTCTGTTCTGCAGTCCTCATTCACAGGGAGGCCGGACTGGGAACAGCAGGGATGTGTGTGCGTGTGTTGTCTGTGTGTGTGTGTGTGTGTTGTCTGAGAAAAGGCCGTCCAGCTACCATGCTAGAAAAATGTCCTCATTAAGAATCTAGTTAGAATAAGATGGAAGAGGGTTACTTTAGATACATGTTGAATGATGAAATAGCTCGGTAAGGAAACAACAAATAATGCGTAGGGCAAAATTAGATTAAATTAAAGTGAAATGAAAATAAGTTGCAAAGTTGATTCCCATTTTTTCTGCAATCCACAGTATTCACTCCAAACAATTTAACGCTTTTGCCTGAATCTGTTCACAATTCATTTTTACTTAATATCATACATACTTTATTTACCTTTCTTTTTATTCACATAAAGCTGCTGTAGTTTGTATATATATGATCAGTCAAATGACTACATGCATGTGAAAAGGGGCGCTCATCGTGACGAACCCACAGAGAATTATCACCTAACCTGGCTCTAGAGCGTTTCAGCGTCTTTCAGCTCATTGTTCTGGTTTCACAGCAACTTCACCAGTTCACTCTCGTCACTCTCGTCAGTGTCGTTTCCCGACGCAACAGGCAGCTGTTTTAAGTGAAATAGCTCTGATGAACCCACTGTACGCTATACCTGCCCAGCACCGAATGACAGTTAGCGCCTATAGCTAAAGAGCCAGACATTTCCCTTAGAGGCTGGTGGAGACCAAAAACAGAGCTAAAAGAGACTTGCTAATGTTGCTCAAGGATGAGTAAATAGGCAACTGTTTGCTGACAAGTTCATGTCAACTTAAAAGGTGAAATGTCAGTGTTCTCTTGACAACTTGTTTTCTTGTGTCCAAAAAATCAATTAATGCAGTACTGTAATTCTACTACTGGTACTGTCCACACATACGTCACCTATTGCATGTGTGCCAGTTCTGGAAGAGGAGTTTTTCATCTGTTGCTCTTGCTGAGGTTTCACCCCATTTTTCCCTTCGTGTTTCCTTATCTGAATTAGAAGGTGTCTTTACTGTAGTTGTACAGATTGTAAAGCCCTCTGAGACACATTTGTGATTAGGAGCTAAATAAATACAGTTGACTTGACCTGATACAACTTTTGACGAAGGCAGTGTTGCTGGGACACAGAGTCCATTTGTGTATTCATGCTCAAAACAACATCTCAACATTTATTGGTGCACTATTCAAACACGAGTGTGTTTCCCTCGTTTTATTTGGAGAGTGCTGCCGCACAGTATGGCTCCTTTCAACTTTTCCTACAGTATTGTTGACAAGGCCAAGTTCACCGTACACGTTTTCACAAACAGGATAAACAGAACGATCAAGAGATAAGGAGATGGAAAAGGGTGGGCGACTGCAAGAGGGAAACAGGGTGGCGATGACGTAAAAGAATGAGGAGGGTGGATGGGGGTGTGGGAGAAAAAAGTTGAGGGAAACAGAGGAAGAAAGATTGAGAGAGTTATTCCTAATGACTGCTGTTTCTATTGTAGTCTAGGCCTGCGTCACAGTGGGGGGTCTGACAGACACAATCTATTTTCCTGCAAATCTCCATTCAGAGGGTCCCTCTCAAACTCATTCTCAACCACATCTTTACCATCAACAGCTGACCTCCCACCCACTCTGAGGCTCCCGCTTGCATTTCTCTGCTCCCCCACATTCCTGCTCTCCTAACCTCACTCATCTTTCACTTAATTACTTGTTCATTTACAATTATCTTTCAGGAGGATGAGGGCCTGTGTGAGTGAAGCTGAAAGCAGCGCTCACACGGAGTGGGTGGAGCTTGTGAAGGAGTGTGTGAACATGAGGCAGCAATGGACTTTTTGAAAATTCAAAGGACAAAAGATTGGCAGCTATTTGTTGAGTTGGACTTTGTCTTGGGTTTTCGAGCCAGTGTTTTGTCACTGCTCATATTCTGTGAGCTCGTGATGAGGTGATCTTTTGTGTCTCTCGGGGATGTGTTCATGCAGGTGCGTGTTTGGCAGAAAGAGCGCGTTCCCTGTCGGGAAATGTAGCAATCAAGGCATTCCTCACATTGACAGAGCATCCCTCTCACCAGCCCATGAATGCAAGTGAAACCTGAGAACTGCTCAAATGTAAAACACGGAGGGAAAAAAAGGGAGAATATATCAAGAGGCTTTGTGTTAAACAGGTATGAGAAATAAATTATTTCTTAAACCTGATTTTTTTTGGCCACCTGGGGACAGCAGAAACAAGCTGTACCGACATATCATCACACAATTGTCGAGATATTTCACTAAAGAATTAAATAGTCAACCTCATGGTGGTGCTAGAGGAAAAGTCAGAGGATCACCAAAGTCAGTATGATCCATCGTCTGGAAACCATGAATGTTTGTACAAAATTTCAGAGCAATCCATCCAATGGTTGTCGAGATACTTCAGTCTGGACCAAAGCGTTGGACCGACCGACCGACCCAAAGACATTGCCAGCCATAAAAAATATGAATTATAGCAGCTTTAAAATCTTGACTTTCACATGATCTTTCTCTCGCTGCCTTGCAGAGCTCTCTCTTTGCTCTCTTCTTCTCTCTGTCTCTTTCTCTGGCCTCACTGAATCTGTCAGTGCCTTCAGTGTTTAGCTGTTGACCATGACCAGCTGTGGCTCACACAGTCCATTGACTTTGTCTATCATCTCTGCACGCAGCAGTAACTCAAACAAAGTGCAAGTTCTGCTTTCTCCAAGCCTTACAGGTTTCTGTTCACCCCCACCCTTTCGGCACTCTAACACACACACACACACACACACACACACACACACACCATGTTCATTACTATGAGCCAGGTCATTGGGATCATGCAGGAGATGGGTAAAATCTGAAGAAAAGTCTTGCTGCAGGGGACAGTGAGTGTCAAGTATGGATTAGTGAATGACTGAATCTGTCCACAGGCTGCATGAGAAGGTGTCCATCTCATTGTGTTCCCTGGGGGCTGTAGCTCTAATCTAGTAATCCTATCCTGACAATCCCGGTGTATGCTTCACAACACGGTGCCTTTCCACGCTGCTGACACAAAGTTCACAGATAAGGTGGCTAACTTTCACCCCTATTGTCCTGTCACGCTAAATGAAAAATGGACCGTCAGCGCTGCTGGAATGCGCTGGTGTTTTGGAGAAGCCTGCAGCAACAGCTTCGCCGGCTACATTTCTTGTAGGTGTTGCCTTGCTAGCCCGTGGCTGTGCATGGAAGCCTCAGTGTTGACATACTGTCACCGGGATCAAGTTCATGGTTTAACTTGAGTTTGAAACTTTTAAGTTGCATCAATGGTAAACAGGTCGACTTAACATAGACAAAGTGACATCCAATTGCAAACAAGAAATATGAAGTTTTATAAGCGCATGAGGACTGAGGGAAAGCCAAACACTGCAGGCTTTAATGGATGTAAACACGACTCCACAGCACTCAAACAAGATGACGGAATAAATAGTGTAGATAAACATTCTAGCAGAATGAAGCCTGACTCTCTTTAATGGAAAAAGCTCTAAATTGTGATACACTGTAAATATCAAGTTCTTTAGAAATTACCCTGCGGCACAAAATGATTGATCAAAATCACCAGAGCTACGTGTTATGGAAAATGACCTCAAACCATTTTTCTCTGTCCCAGGTGGTTCCCATTCATGGTCTCCCCACCGATCGCATACACACAAGCGAACGCGGCACTGCAGGGGGATTACGGCCAGGATGTGGCAACCCAGGCAGCATCTGGAGTTGAGCCCTGTGCGCCTGGAGCTCCTAGAGAGGGGCACTAGCACCAGCACTCCCATTCATCTAGTCTTTCTTCACAGTCTCATCTGTAACCCTGAGCATCAGTGACATCTATTACTCACAGGCAAAAAACACATGAGGCCATTTGTAGTCTTTCATTGTTTATACCGATGTGTGACAGTGGAAGAAATATCTGAGGGAGATGCATGAAACAAAAGCCAGAAAGAAGATTGAGTCAGAGATAGAAAGGAAAGAGGAGTCAACATCGGCACAAGGGGATCAAACAGGAGTGAGGGACGGGAAGTACTGCGTTCACCATGTGTCTGTTTCTCCCATCACTCCGCAGGCTGTGGTGGAGATAGTAGAGATCTGCTTCTCATTACAATATAGAAAAGGATTTAGAGAGGAGCATAATGGCTGACTGCAGTTTTAACCCTATCACTCTGACCACCAAAAGCCTTCCCCAAACCTCCCAGCCACACTCAAACCTCGGCTTGTAAATATGAAACAGCTTTGCTGCCTCATGTCAGCCTCCCAGTACCAGGCACCCCATACATCAGAGCCTGAGTGGGGTCCAATAGCCTGATGTCCATCCATTCATCAAAAGCATGATGGCAGGCCTTCCGTGTAAGAGTTTCAAAGTTGCACAGTGCAGGCCTGCCTGGGCCCTATCACTGCCAGCTGAGCTGAGTGAAGTGCATGTCAGGAGCCTGATTTGTGAAAGTGTTTGCTTGTATATAGTAGAATACAGTGAGTTCCCCTCAGGAATACGCCTCCAGTGAACATTCAAATCCCTAATGAGCCAAAGATGTGTGAAAAGTCCCATTGTGGTAAAAGTTTCCTGTGTATTTTCACACTGGTGAGAGGAGAAGACTAACACAAAAGAAGGATGGAGATGAGGATGAAAAGAGCACGGCATGAAAGGCACATCCTGCAGAAGTTCATGAAAATAGGAAGGAGGCAGTGATTGTTATTATTTTTTCTCCCATGTTTTTCTGTCCTTTTTTGGACCTTGTAAAGAGCTCCTGGCTCTATTTGCGGTCGTGTTCCTCCACAGCTGTTGTAGTCCACCCTTTTTATCATTTTTCTAACCAGCTGCTCAGGCTGTGATCAGGGCCCTGAGAAATTTATCTTTGATGCACACACAAACATGCACTTTCAGATACTCATGCAAGAAGTTAACTCCCTGAATTTATGAGAAAATAAAACCATAAAAATACTTTATATCCAAAGGCAGATCAGTCTGAAATATTTTGTCTAGTGTCTCAGGTATGCAGGGCCAGTGCCAGTTATTCCCTGAGGTAAATGTATTTTAACAATGTTGTATGTTTGAGAAAGGGAATTGTAAAGGAATGTTTTGTTGGGCTATCAATCTAATATTTTTTCTCTTTAACAAAGAGTGTGGGAACCTATCTGTGTGCTGCAAGAAAAACTTGATTTAAAAGGCTACTGTGTGTGTTGTTTGGGGTATGATTGTGCTCAGATGTCAGAGTGAATACCTCACTTTCATAATCACGGGGAACACACAATGGACAGTCTGTGATACGAAGGCAAAGGGGGCAGTTAGAACTTCAGTTAAAGCATAAAGGGAAACGCCAGTGTAGTTCTTCATTACAAACCTTTCCTGCTGCCAATCTTAATATAACTGCCCTGAAGTGTGCCTCACTTTCCTCATGTATATGCACACATGGACTCACTCTCTCACACACAGTCATACACACACACAGCCAAAGTTCAACAAGCTGTGGTTTTTGTTGAGGTATAATTGATTGGATTTTAATGCAGCCCATGAAAGAGTGAGAGGATGGTTGATATAAATAATTTGCCTCATTTCCCAGTCGACCTCTTTTTCTCCTGCACTTTGCCATCTCTCTCTCTCTCTCTCTCTCTCTCTCTCTCTCTCTCTCTCTCTCTCTCTCTCTAGTGTTTAATGGCTGGCCTGTTGTTAACCCTATGACATCTGGTGCAAACACAGGGACCCATTTACAGCCTAATCAAAACACCCAAAAGTCAACGAAGAACAATCAATCACATCTGGCTTGGCACTGCATTCTCAGGTCTATCGCTCAAATCTCACTTCAGTTTTGTCTCTATGTATATTATTTTATATTTACATTTTGAACTTTATTACAATCCTTTAAAGCAACAGTTCAACATTTTGGGAAATACGTTTATTTGTTTTCTTTCCAAGAGTTACATGAGAAGATCAATACCACTCTCACGTCTGTACGGTAAATATTAAGCTGCCACAAGCAGCCGGTTAGCTTAGCTTTTTCATAAACGTTGGAAACAGCTAGCCTAGTTCTGTCCAACAGTAACAAAATCTGCCTACCAGCACCTCTAAATCTAACTAATTAACATGTTATATCTCATTTGTTTAATCCTCAAAAGCAGTTGCCAGACAACCACCGGAGACTCCAGGAATCTACTTCGCCTGGACAAAGGATAGTCCGGCACATAACCCCCCATAAAACCACAACATGTCGTTTTCACACGTTTTTTTTTCTGTACAGAATAAACAAATGATTTACAAATCAGTGAGGAGCTTTAGACGAGTTGGTAGATGGATTTTGTTAGAGCAGGCTAGTTGTCTCCCCCTGTTTCCAGTCTTTGTTCGAAGCTAAGCTTCCAGACATGAGAGTAGTATCGATCTTCTCATCTAAAGGTGCTTTCGTTCTTGAAGCAACTCAGCTTCAAAGTTTGATTATTTGGTCTGGACAAATAAACAATGTTTATGATGTTAGTTAGCAAAACCTTCTATATTAATCATGTCATATTGCTGGCCATTACATCTATTTTAAGCTAGTACGTAGTCTGTACTAGTAGTCGATGTTGCGCCCTGCTGCCTCACATTAAAAATACAGAAGATCAATGTTGCTGCAGCACCCATTCCTTTAACACAATCCTAGCTCGATGTTAATAAAAATCTCCACGTGCACAGTGTTTGGTGAAAAGGTTGGTTGTTAGCAAGATCCACTCAACCTTCAGGCTTTGTCTGAATATTATATTGCTATTTTTTTATCTGAATGACTGTGTGTATTTGAGCTTTCAGTTAAGCTGGACTGCTTATTTCCGGAGACTCTGTTCCATGCCTGGTATAAGTCGGTGCCCACTTCCTCCCATTGAACCAGCCAAAAATGGCCTTCCGTGCTGCCAGGGTGGGAGAACTGGGATTGACAATGGGAGAGCAGGATGGACACCAGATCAGAGACCGTGGTATAACCCTTACATACATAAACACTCAATGCTCCCACAACCGGCTATTCTAATTCCAACACTATGGTTTTCTGTCTGAGACAATGATGCATTTAGAGAACGTCAAAATCTTCAAACTGACAATAGTAGCATTTGTCCACATCTACTGATGCAGAGTTGGTGTATTTTAATTATAAGGATGAAGCTAATTAGTGCATAGTGATTCACACATTTCAAACACTTCACACTCCGTGACATTATTCAACCACACTGTCATCCATGACTCCTCTCATGTGGTGAGCGTTAAGCTGCGAAGCCTCAAGTCTTAGCACAACATTAAACAACAGAAAGTAAATGTCTTATTTCGGTTACTGAATTTCCTCAGTTTTTTCACAGCAAAAGGAGGAAATTATCTGAACACGTTCTGCCTGCAGAGACAGGTGATTATGAAAGTGGACCTGACTCAACACAAACACACACACAGTGACCTTGTGAAACCTCAGCTGTGAAATGTGTACACCGTGGAGTTCCTACATGTCACAGGCTGTGGTCTGGACATCAGAGTGCAAGGCCATTTCCTTAAGTGTGCCCCCCACCCCCACCCCCATCTCATTTCCTCCATACCCAAACAAAAGCTACTTCTCTGGGAAAAGTGCTCGGCCACTTATGTTTGTGTGTAGAGCCCAAACCTGCTTGCAAGCAGATTCTTTGGTCGTCGGCATGTCTGTATACAAGGTGACAGAGCACTTCAGCTTCTACCATACAGCATGAGAGACAATTGTTTGATTTGCTCAAAATAACCAGTCCAAACAAAGTGCACACAGCTTCTCTCACCCAAACAAAGTCAAAACTTCCACAAGAATCAGCAAGAGATTAAGCTTTATTGTAGAACTAAAAGAGCGGGGTTCCTACCCTCCAGCTTTGATCTGGCTGTTGGGTAGGAGTGGTTTCCCCAGGTGGGTTCCCACTGCCAGAACAAACTCCTTGTTTAGCATGTCTCCAATGGACTTCAAGCTCCAGCTGGAAACTCTTCTCCCCATCAAAGCAATCAGAGAGTAAAGGAGAGGGGCGTTTCTCTCAAGAGGCCCAGCAGATCTGAGGGGTCAGAACCAGGATACCATTCTAGAGATGGGACAAAAAGGACAATGTGCTTTGAGAGCTACAAAAGGCACAATACAAGATTAAAATGCATCACATTGTTACATACAAGATAGACTAATGACACCATTAAAGTCCAAAAAGGTTCTACAGAGTCATTTGGTGATAAAGGAGAGAATGGAATTCGCACAAGGTCAGTGTTTGATCAAACTCACATGTGTTAACTGATTCATCTGTGCTTAAAAGTAAAAA
>NTHP01000006.1:242382-279766 GCA_003416845.1 Oplegnathus fasciatus | reverse complement strand
GGGGGGGGGACACAGAGACAAGGTGGAGGGTAGCAAAGGGCACAGAACCTGAAACTCCTCCTATAATATGTTTATGAGGGGTTCGGCTGAAATCAAGTGGTAGTTTTTTGAGTGTACATCTGCAGTACAGATGCAGGACATTTTTATTATCTGATTTTAATATTTTAATGCATCTGGAAATTAAATATTCTTAAATTAAAAATGTCATCATTAGTCCTGGCCAGGTGTCTGAGCTTATCCTGAATCTGCAGTACAGAGTTAAAGTTCTGACAGATGTGGAGGGATCGGGCATTATCTCTTCATTAGACCTACTGTGAAGCTGCAGTCAAAGCTGGAGCACTAAAAAAAATCTCTCAAAACTCTCACTGTAAAATTAAAGGTAGATGAATGAAATGGGATATGTGTATATCTTACCCTGATTCTGTTGATGCCAAGCTGCAGTATCTTCTTTTCTGTTTCTGTAAGAAAAAAATTTACATTACAATTACAATTTACAATTTACAAAAATTTACTTTACATTAAGTGTGTTAACTGTTTTTTTTGCATTTATTAGAGACAGTACACATTAATCAACATTGAATAAAATGGAAAAGCTGCCAGGACTGACTTCTTTACATTTGCAGTGCCTTTGCTAAAACATTAAAATGGCCCTGCCTACAAAGATGAAGATTTGGCTTCATGAGACAAAAATCTCTTTCGGTGAAATAATGAACCAAGCTGTGTTTGAATTAAAGGCTTAAGCTGTTGTTTACTTTAAATGCTTCACTTTAAGGTTTTTGCGATTTAGTTGTTTGTTTTCATTAATAATCCGTGCTTCCAGACTTCATTTCAGCATCAGGAGCTGTCCATGATCCGACCTTTTAAACAGCCTGCTGCATGCCTCCACATGGACGTATTGATTGTTAGATGGTAATAAATGGTCATTTTCTTTAGTTTTGATGGGCAGAAAGGGACAGATTTGTCGTATATACCCCTATTTGCCCATATGGTTGTAATATGAAAAAAATTGTCATTGGTTATTGATTATTACAGTGTATCTTGTTCAAAGAACTCATAACAAAATGCTTGTGTCATCACATTCATTGATTTTCCTGGAAATCATATAACTTCATGTAACCTTACTGAGAGCACGACGTATATTCTGCATAAACAGATATCCTGTCATCTTAAAACGTGGCCTGATTATGATGACACTTTTTGATGATTTATTTGGGATAAAAAACAACAACTCTGAAGTCGACAGCAAACAAAACAATGAGAGACATGATTTCTTTTAACTGTAAGTGCACAACTATATCTCATGCTATATCTCTGTCTTGTTTTTTCTAAATAAGAATGTGTTCCTTTTTCACCATTGTTGTTTTCACCATTTTCTAAATTAAAATGTACACACGTACATCTTTGAGGCAATTCCACTCACAATACCTCAATACACAACACAGATGCAAATCAATGAAACAGCTACATTAAGTCTAACCATAATGAAGAAATGCAAAGTAAAGGACTGCATTTTCTGCCCTCCAATCAATCACATCATCACTGAGAAGGGTATATGCAAATACTGATGTTTACTAACAACAGTTCTGAGAAATCATCTCCAGCACATGACGTGTCTCTCTCTTCCTGTGATGAGCGACGTATCCAGGATGATATTTCCCAATTGACAAGACAGAAATGGTCGCGTCTTGGAGAGAGAGAGCATGCTAATGGTGTTAGCCATATGCCAAGGCCTTCTCAATAACCACACGTGATCCCCATTGACTGTTTACGGTGCCATTTCTGACGCTGTCTGAGGAAACATTTTGCCACCGCCGGCACAGAGGTGGAGGCCCTTTGGTGATTTACTCACAATGATTATGTTAGTAATGATTAGCACTGACATTTCCCTCTGAGAGATGAGCGGATCAGAAATAAAATGCCAGAGCCCCAATACCACAACAGCCTACAAACACAAACTGAGCCACAATATGAGGCTTCATTCTTCTAGATGCTGTAACATGATGCTGTTATAGATGCTGTACATATGTTGTAATAAGAAATCTTTATTAAACTTGTTGTCTATCTCTTTTTTCTTGCTTGGATAAATGAGCTGTTTTGATTTACGGCCCTCATACTGACTGTTTATCCCTCACCCTCCATCTCCTAACCCAGTATCTCTACCAGCGCCGGGCCTATTAAAATGCTCCAAATGGCAGAGCATGTGCTCTGGTGAAATTAACAGCTTATGACCAAGCCAAATGTTGTGCACTGTGGTTTACAGATTCCCAGCCATGTACAGGCCCATTTGGGCTTTTAAAACTCTCACTCCCAGCTCAGGCTTCACAGATATGACTCTATCTTCAGTCAAAGGCTACAATGAGCTGTTTTTTATGCTTTTATTTTGTACGTTTTAATGGGCAGACCAGGTGGAAACTACAAGACAAATCTCATTCGATTTCATTTCTATTTAGACACAGGTGCTCACTTGACCTTATACTAACAGGATACAGCAAAACATGGCGTCATTGGAAGTAGTTTCACGTCTAGTAGACTATAATCAATTTACGTTCATCGACAACAAGGCTGCTAATAAGTTCACTGGGTTTCTAACCTTTAGAGCGAGACGTCTGCGCCTCAAACGAATCTAACTAATAAAGCTTTGCGCGTTTCATGCGCTGGGGATGAAAGTGGAAGCAGAGCAGAGGTTTGCACAACTAAACACTGCGGGTGTCGTCACTTTGCTGCAGTTTTTTGGAGAGGTAGGGGTGTCTTCTGTTGCGCACAGCCAGGCGAGGTTGGATGGAGGAAGGAGACAGAGCAACAAGCCGGATTGTCACTTAACGGAAGGGTGTGATGTGCGCCTGACAGCATGACGGACAGGGAGGAGGACGAGCGGGACGGCGCAGCTTTTTCACCCGAAGTCACACCGAATCAGCTCTTTAATGCGACTCAACGAAATAAAAACCAAGGCAGCATGGAGGCTGATGGGGAGATAACTTTACGCGCTGGTACCTGCACTGACGGGATGCAGCTTTAATACGTGAGATTCTTGAATCAGCTGGTCTCTGCTTTTTTTGAATGTGCAAGGTAAGTTCAAGTGGGATGTTGTTTACTAATCCTGTACATCTGCTCCATCTTTGCCCCTCTGCGCAGTTTCTCGAAGGTTTTAGCTGTTCTTTATGTTTATATGTTTTATTTACAGGCTCAGCTGACTGCAAACCTAAATGTTTACAACTTTTAAAAAAAGAAGAAGCAAGTTTTGGTCAATTCTGAATGAAATTCAAACAGAAAAAGCGACTCCTGCTTGTTCGACGCAGGCAGCTCATCTGCTAAATAAGAAAGAAATAAAGAAAAAGATATTCTGAGTGAGTAATGTGTTATGACATTTGTTTTCTATAAACAGATAGGGAAAATGCCAAAAAGTGTTACAATTCCATCCATTTCCAGTGTAGATTAAGTACTTTAACAAGGCAGAATATGATGTTCACCTCACTAATAGTAGATACAATTGTTTTGAGATGGCAAAAATGGATTTTAATCATTCGTTATTTCACTAAATGACTTGATAAGTCGCGTTTGCTTTTGTAGTCTTGATGTTGTTTCAGCACCTCGGACAGCGCCGGTCTCCGCGAGCAGCAAGTATGTAGATCCGCCACCAGGCGGCAGCACGAGTCCCTCGTATTTCAGAGTCCTTTTGTCCCCTAAATTGGCCAAGTTTTATATGTAACATAAATCTGACCATCAAGGAGCGATAACCAGAGATTTAATGAACACCAGCTGACATTTATTATAATGGTATACAACAACTAACAGCAACTGGATTTTTAGAAACAGTCACATGAATGTTTGTATTATTCTTAAAAATAAAGCCTCTTTCGGAATTTAAAAGCTGGTTCAAGTTTGCCTTAATGCATTCATGCGTTAATATAGAGCACATGGGTGTATGAAATAAAATTGCCCTGCCTAATATAGGACATGTATTTGTCCCAACTCCTTGCAATTAAGTCATAAAGTTGAAATACAGTCGTGTCCAAACATCTCTGGATGTATTTTTTACAGACTTCTACTTTCTTCAGGATCTTTCCAGTCTGAGGACAGAGGCATGATGCTCAGTCCTGACCAGCAAGACTCCGACCCGCCCTGGGGACAAACGGACACGGAGACCCTTCTGGACACTTTCGACGTGCAGTGCGGGTCCGCGCCGGAAGGAGAGGGCAAGACGCGCTCCGTGCACGTGCCCGCCCTCAGCAGGGAGGAGAAGAGGCGGAGGAGGCGCGCGACCGCTAAATATCGATCCGCGCACGCCACCAGGGAGCGGATCCGTGTCGTGGCCTTCAACGTGGCCTTTGCAGAGCTGAGAAAACTGCTGCCAACGCTCCCACCAGACAAGAAGTTGTCCAAGATTGAGATCCTGCGACTCGCGATTTGTTACATCTCCTACCTCAACCACGTGCTGGATGTTTAGGCTCTGAGGACCAACAGGAGGAGGGACTGAGGCTGCGTGACTGTTTGTAGCCAGCCACCACAGCTGAATGATTTCTGGGAGCAACAATAAAGGATATTCATACCACAAGATCTGAGGAATACCCTGCTGTATGGGGTTATATAATGGAGTAACTCTGCACAGACACACTGTAGACTGTGCATCCTAAGATTATTATGGGAATATCACACTGATTTTTCTTCATGGAAACACTTCCAAGACTAGAAGCTTACAGTCATTAAAATGATGGAAAGAATGGAAATATTTTGAAAGCTGCTGAATATTATATTTGTGTAGCCAAACTGCTAAAACATTGCAATGCTTGACCTTAAATTTGTTGCCTTGTCTGCAGCTGAAATTTCTTTTGAAATCCATATGTTGAAAATAAACTGTGATAGCTAAAAAAAATGTTAAAGAAACCTGTTTGATGCTGTTTTGATCCCAGTTATCTTATAATATCGCTGAGGTTTTTGCAAAGACAAAATCTGATTCGTAGGCCTTATTAGAGTTCATCTTAAAATGTGTCTTCTGAAAGCACTTTGCAAGTATGTTTTATTTCTTTTTTATTTCAAGTAAAACCTTTAAGGGAAGCCACCACACAAGCTGTTCCTCTACCACGTGGGTGAGGTCTGTCTATTTGTTGGCGTTTCTCTCCTTCTGGATAGGGCAGGTGTTTCAAACCAAAACAGCCACATTATGGACATCCGTCTGCTGGACACACACAAACGCACATACATACAAATGAGACAGTAATGTAAAAGTATACAAGAAACAACCAAAAAATCTTGTGGTACTAACTCTAATTCTATTCAGCAGTGATGAACCTGTACTGTAGGTGAAAGTGGCAGTGAGAGTGGGACAAATACACATTTTAGAATATTTTCCAAAACAGTGTGTGCTATGTCAAATATGCAAGATTGTCTTACTGTCTGCAGCCCACAGTCAAAGTCCCAATTTTTCATAAAAATACTACAAATTTTCTATTTTAAAAGGCAAGA
This sequence comes from Oplegnathus fasciatus, assembly GCA_003416845.1. NCBI lineage: Eukaryota > Metazoa > Chordata > Actinopteri > Centrarchiformes > Oplegnathidae > Oplegnathus > Oplegnathus fasciatus. The sequence continues at coordinate 274,306 of NTHP01000006.1, read as the reverse complement.
AAGAAAGAAGTAGTTTTGGCTCAGTGTTTTGGGATTAATGCAAATATGATTTAATTAATCATTTTGGCAACTTTAGCCTAAAATGCCAAAGCAAAACAGTCTCACCACCACATTTTAAAATGGAACCATTATATTTTCTGATGCTGTTAAAGGTTTGTTTACATCAGTAGTGTCCATAAAGCAGCGCAATGTGTCATTTCATTTAGTCAAATGGGAATATACATAATTTATAGTCACATTGAACATTTGAGATCTTTTTCAGTGTTTTGACATACTGCCCTGGCTTTGCACATTACCAAAAGATGGCTTTTGTATTTTCATACGAGATCAGGCGGTGGATATGAGCTCCTGCTTGTCCCTTTGATTTCTCCCTCCATTAGTCAGAGGCTGCCTGCGCTCCGTCTCTCCTCCCTTTATGCGAGTCTCTGCAGTGTAATGTGGCCCAAGGGGGCTGGAGGTATTGTTCATGTCCACTCCAGCAGCAAGAGTGACAGCTCTTTGTCTACACACTGCACATTACACACACTACAGACTTGGTCTACACACTGGATACAATAGTTGGGGAGCAGAGGGACGGAGGCCAAGCCTAACATCAGATTTTAAGATAAATGGGGCAGGGAAGGTTATAAAGCCCATACACGGATGGTTATTAATATTCTGTACAGTTTTAGCCAATGTGGGTCAAATACTAAAACTAGGCAAGAACTGTAGGCTATTAAAGTCTGCACACACACACCACAGTGTCTGGAAATTAGACTTGAGTTTTCTCTTGAGGTTAAATTTTCTTATGTGTGAGCAGGTTTGGAGCTGCATGTGGTTTGATGTTATTCTGGACATTCCCTCTTTAATGTCATGCTTCCAGCATAAATATTCTTCAATTTGGTGAGGAGCTGTCAGACAGTGTTTGGAAGGAGCAACACTGCCCTCTGATGGAGTTTCACAGAAGGAAATTTAACTGTAAAAAGTTCACTTTCACCTTTTTATATCCTTGGCCTCTGTGGATGTGTAATTTAAAGGGAATCTTGCACATTCTGCCTGTTGTTTAAAGAGGCCTTTCCAGAAAAATACATTTGAGACAATTGTATGTATCACTAATCCCTGCATGCTCTGTTGAGTTATTGTAAAGGCTTTCAATGGTTTAAATGTTTGTCCTCTGGGCTCAGAGTCATGCGGTGGCTTGTTTTTTCTTGGGACAAGCTTGATTTCACCTGGTGTCTCAGGTGTAAGAATATCAGTGCCATGGTTTTGCCTACATCAATTACAGTATGTCACATGGATGTTTTTTTATCACCACTATAAGCCAAGTTATGGGTTTGGGGGTTATTGCTTTTCAGATATAGATATACGTTTTTGTGTGCCATAAGCCACTGAAAATGCTGCTTTATTTGCATTTAGTATATGTTCTGGAGCTTTTAATCATATCACATGAGATTCATCCAAAGATGGGGTTTGCTCAGTTCTTATGAAAGTGTAGATGTTCAACTGTTGAAGCTGTGACATGATCAAAAACTCAGCAAATACACTAACCTTGAGGTGACTTTTTTTGTCAACTGCTGTTTTCAAGGTCAAGAATAAACTGTAAAACTCAACACTGCTATACTGTGTATTACAAATACTATTGTTGTTGTTTTTTTTGTTCCTGATGCAGAATTTAAAAAAAGAATAAAATGTAGCAAACAACTGTTGAACATTTAATTAAGTTTTTTTTTTTCACAAACACCACCATCCTGCCACCTGTTACCGCCATGGCCTACCTTGGTCTTTTTTTCTTGGGAGCAAAAGTGACCCTTTTTAGCCAATTTATCCAAATCACAACGAATTTGTGGCAGATTTATGCCCTCCACTCCCACTCAGTTTCTGTCTCCCAGAGCCCAGAGGTGAAGTTGAAGTAAGTTTTTCTTGTGTAGCATATAGGGACTACAACATTTCATGCAACCCTGTGTTGTAGACTGACCAATAAATGAACCTTGTACCTTGAACCTTAAACCTTTAAAGTGTCTGCGTATGTCACTGCTTCAGTTATGCACTACTGTAATATCATTTAGCACCAAAACGTCCAGAAACTACATTTTTGGGAGGACTTATCAGGTGAGTAATCACATGCAGGTGGTCATGGTCTGGAATATTTCTTTAATCTTATTATATTATTAAAAATGCACATTTTAAGACACATAAAAATATTCTGCTTTGAATAATAATTTGTCTGATGTGGGGTTTTTTTGTTTTGTTTTGTTTTAAAGTTCAATCAAGTACTTACAAACTCCAACAAATTATATCTACTCGTTCTCCCTCATTGAAGAATCCAGATTCTGTGAATATGTAAGTTTCAAAAGCTTAGCTGTTGGACACAACATGTCTCCTGCTTCACTGAAATGTCCATCCTCAGTGTATGTGCACTGGAGGTTTCAAGTTTCCACATCACACTTGATTAAATTGCTTACTGGACCACATCAGCTTCCAAACTAACAAACTCAGAGAAACCTTCCCCCTTCAGCAGATGAATGTGGAGTGGCAAACTCTGCACATACATCATTCTGCACAGTGAAAGCCAAGCATCCAAGAGGAACAACAATAAGCAAAACACATTTTTGAATGGAGGGTGATTCTAAACTTTGATTCACACCGAAAATGCACTTCCTGCTTATAGCACTTCTAAATCTGTCGTAAAGGACGACCTCTTGCGGGCTGCAACTGAAAGTACTCATTTCAGTGCACTTGAAGTGTATTGTACCTCCATGCTGCCTTCCTCTCTGGTACTACTAACCACAATGGCCAGGCTCGTATGAGGGAGCTGCCCCTGTCAGCACAGCACAGACGCGCCTCAGCAGCAGCAGCAGCAGCGCAGCGGCGGCACGTTCACCGAGACGTTGACACCGAGACGCAAGAGGAGGAATATGACACACATCTGAGAGGGAAAAAAGGTAGGTAAATTAATTGATAATCGCAATGATGTGTTCAGTGCGCCGGGTACTGTATATCCTTGCCAAAAGCCTGAGCCACAACCCCTCACAGGAATTGCTGATGAAGTTCAATGCTGCCGTCGTGGAAAAAAATGGTTCCCTTCTCATCAGACAGATGTAGCCTTTAGTCCTCCTAACCCATATTCATGCTTATTTATTCAGACACTGCTCCAGCACCTCTTATGTGCAAACGAAAAGACAGAAGCAAAAGAAAGCATACATTATCTGAGGTTAATGGTGTTGAGGATGCGCCTGAAACGAGATCTATTGTAACCGAAACTGCAGCTGTGTAATAGAGAAGTAACATCACATCCCTTTGCTCTCTCAGAAACCAGAAGCCTGTAAAATAAAAGGGCGTTTCAGATCCAGCTGCCGCTGCAGGGTGATGCTGTGTGTCGCCATCACATCACGAGCAGCTGTCTGGAGAGCACACTGTGCACAGCTGGACGAGGTGTTACTATGACTGAAGCCGCTTCACGTGCCTCCTCTGACACTGTCGGTCCTCGGTGTCTCAGAGTCATGATGCTGCAGTGAAACTGTGCAGCTCCTACAGTCATTTATTATTGAGCAGTGCTGACAGGTCTTGTGCAGAGAGGTTTCGGGACTGTGAAGCATGGGAACCCCTTAAATAGATGAGTAATCCCCTGGAAGCATCATTGCCATGAATGATCTAAAGATAGTGGTGTTGGTAATGCTTTTTGTGATTGTTCTCTTTCAAACCCTGTTCTCTGGCTGGCGGGGCAGTGTGTCACAAGTGTAATGAGAAGTGGAGCTACCTTAAGGCTACTGAGGAGCATTAGGATCCTGCACAGCTCGGATAGCACGCTGTAATGCATGCTGCATTGTAGAGTAGTGTACAGCAGTGTATTTACGGACATAAAAGCGCTGCTCTTAAAGTAGGAATGTACTGAGGTATCTCTCCCACGCGCAACACCTCACTCCCTCTCCCTCTACTGTACTTTTATTTAGTTCCACATGAGCGGATCAGAGGGGACTAAGTTTGCATTCCAGAGAACTGTGTCAGGTCTTAACTTTCTCCTTTTTACTGCGGGGTGGGTGTGTGGTTGTGTGTGAAAGAAAGAGCAGCAGGGTGGGAGAGGCTGAGACTCTATCCAGTCACTCAAAGGTCACTGGTTCGCTCCCTGCACATACTTCGTGCCACGAATCAGATGTCAGCGTGTCACAGCAAACAATGAGAGGAAAATGCACAGGAAGAAAGTTCCTAATTACATCATGTATCCCAGTGGTGAGGTCCATGGGAGATTCATGTCTCTGCATCTTTGGCTCCCCTGTGTGTGATTTTAGTCTGTCAACAGCGATGTTATAATATGTTAATCAGCAGCTGTTCCTCTGGGTTATCTGTGGAGGGATTGGAGATTTTTATCACTGTAAGTAACACTGGCACACTCTGTGTCACCCATTGTTTGATTTCAAAGAGGTCATACCCAGCTCACTGGGCTGTGTTACTCATGTGTGTCCTTATGTTTTATTTGCCACTTTCAAATAATGTGTTTTATCACATAAAATGACACACAGCAATTTTGATGAAGTAAATCAGTAGAAATCAGCAACTCAGAGGTTCCAGTGTGACTATTTGCTGGTTTTCTTAGTCTCCTTTGATAGTATTTGAACTGTTAGTCAAAACAAAACAAGCAATTTGAAGACACCCTGGGCTCTGGAAAACTGTGTCACTATAAATGACACTTCACAGAACAAACGGTTCATCAGTTAATCAAGTAAATAATCAGCAGATTAGATGAAAATGATCTTTAGTTGTAGCCCTAAAGTAATATCTTGTATATGTTGCCGAAGGGGTTTTGTAGTTTGTAGACTGCTTTGAAATTGTGAAACAAACGATAAAGGAAATAAACTAACACAGCAGACTGCCAGCTGCTGCATCTGGCAGATTATGGCGTAATGCCACCAGGGCAGGGCGCACATGAAGGAAGGAAGGCACGAGGGCTAATGGGTGTGAGGGAGGGCACAGATGCCATGGTAACCAGGCCTCAGCATGTGCTCTAGATGAGCTATGAGGCTGATCTGTGCCGTTCAGGGTGCCAACATTGCATCGGGCGCTTTAAAAGAATCTCATATTCCGCACCTCTCGTTCTCTGCCCAGATTGGAGGCCAAAGTCTTCGTAGCCCAGGACTAAAACCCCATATTCTCGGCTTTATTATTAATTGATGAGTTGCATCAGCGGGGAAAAACACGGCAAAGAACCTGACCCATCAGACGCTACAGCTCTCCCCAAGGAGACCCACACATATTTGTTGCAGTAGTGCTGTATGTTGATGTTCTTTCTTTGGAATAAAACAAGAAAGAATGAGTCCGTAACACCACATGCCCCAGTACCTCTGAGCCTGACCATACGCAATTACAGTAGCTCCCACTGTGCAACAGCCTACATCCGCTAAACAAACACGTTAATGAGTGTTTGTTTTACATTAGTGTCACTTTCTGCCCTGGTGAATCGCTTCACGGTGCAGCCAACCAGAACGGTCTGCAGCGAAGCAACTACGCTTCACTCGAGAATCCACACAGAGTCCCTCACAGAGGACTACGTACTGAATTTTTTGGGTGGACCGACTCAGTAAGCGGGCAGCCGCACGTCTCTAACGCACGTTGTTATGTCCGCATGCCTTATTCATAGTTATCCGTTGGTTTGTAACTGATAGTTTTTCTTACCCCGTGGCTGCGATTTTCCACATGGCCTGGTTCACTATGCCTCTTCATGCTCGTCTCGTGGATGAGTGGCTTCTCAGAGGGATCATCTTGGCCCACATACCACTGCCACGCGTTCAGAGATCAGCACTCAGGGGGTTAACAGCTTTTATTCAAATCATGGGCTGCTTCATTCATTTAACCGGGAGGGTGCTGGGTGTGATGAGAAGCCATTGTTTGCTCTTTGTGCCCTCTCACTGTGCCACCCCCCACCCTCACTCTCACACACACAAGTGTATCACACAAATTTACTCTCAGCAGGGGTGATTGATTATTGCTGCTAGATGGGGCCTCCTGCCGCTGGTGTTGCCAAGGCAACAGTGGACGCTCCAGATGTGGGTTAGAGATGAGAGATACTGTGTGACTTTCCTCTGTCAAAACTCTGCCTTGTGTTTAAAATTTGATGCTGCAACATCAGCTTTGATGCTGTGTGTGGTATGTTCAAGTACAATATTTATTGAAGTCCTGCATATATAAAGCTCTGGCTTGTTCGACGTATGTTCCCCTGCTATCAAGAGCATAACAGGCTGTATCAGTGGAGACTGATATTCACTCTCAGACAAACTGTGCTTTTTGTCCCATATGTGTGATAGTAGGTTATTATACAGGTCTGCAGGATAATACAAATTCTAGTTTTTGTCTGACACATGTAATCCTATTGACAGGCAGTGGTAGTGTTATTACATAATTTATATTGTATGACAATCCTTAATGGAAAATGTGTGGTTTCTCATATGCACTGTCCACACTTCCCATGACGGGTAATAAAAGGAGAGAAAATCCCATCTGTATCATGTTAATGGAAATCAGCTACATTGCAGCGTCTTCTTCCAACCATCATGATCTCCACGCTGCTGCGTGCATTCACATCCTAATATGCTGAACGGGCTATTTTACTGTTTATATGCACCATTGGCTACAGAGATAACAAATAGGCTGTAAATGACGGGAGGGAGAATAATCCCGGTTAGTAAAATGAGACTGAGCTGGGGATGATGATTGGCAGGTGGTTGTCAGGACAACAGCTGGGAGACAGAGAGGGTGTAGATTGAGGTCTAAATGAATGGTCATGCACGGTGAAGCACCGAGACATCCTCGTGCATCACACAGCATACATTAGGGCCCAGGAAGTGAGTCTGGTCGCTTCAGTCTGACCCTCATAAGGACTGAAACAGGAATGACAGGATGGAGAGTTCACATAGACATAAAACTAAGATTTTATTTGTTTAAAAAAGGACCACATTTTGTTAAATTTGTATGCTTTCAACAGGGGACAAAGGACAATAAGGTCTTTTTTTATTCATTTATTTATCTGTTTGTTGTGTGGATGTATTGGTTTTAACCCAATTTAAATTTCTGCAATTGAAATCTTGCACATGGTGGGCATATGAAAAGTGGATTCCAGATTCATCATGTATAAATGTGACTGTTTTTATGCCAAAAAGTAATAAATAGACAATTTGCATTGGCTTCTGTATCTCTAAAATCCTGGCTAAGGCCCTTGCTATCAAGCATCTTGTAAAAGAAGGCGTCATATTGTTTGAAATATGAAACACATTTTCATATCTTCTAATACTGCTAGTTGAAACTAGTTGTATTCGCCATTTTCTCCCTGAAGCTCCTACAGTATGTCTGGAGAGTTCTGAAAACAAAAGAAAATTATTTGTTTAACCTATATTTAACCAGGAAGTCTCTCGAGATGCATTATTTCTTTTACAAGACAGACCTGGCCAAAATGGCAGCATTAAGACGCAGTCACATAAAACACACACAGAGACACACACAGTTGATTTGAGAGGAGAGAGGTTGACTATTTAAAACAGTTACATTCTTCACAAAACATGTTTTGAATGTGGCATTTTAATACCTGGTTTTAATGCAGTGTTTCCAAATAAAGTTTGTCTTGTAAATTATTCCAAGCCTAGGGTACAGAGTACAAAAATGCAGACTCTGAAGATTATCCATCCATTATCCGTCTTATAGCTGTTAGAGAGAGGAAAATGCATTTTACAGAGGTAGACAGGAATAAACCTGCCTGGTCCATACATTAATGATAGATAATCTTATGTATCTGCCTGCCCTTCCAGTCCTACAGTACAGATCATACAAATGGACGGTGGCTCTAATATTTTGATCACTGGTTGTTCTGCTCTCATTTAAAATACATCAAATGATAAGAATCAGCACAAGCCTGTACAGAAATACACTGCCTGGTAGCCTGGCCAGTATATCTAATGCATTATTTGTTAGATGTTGCGAGCAAGTTTTAATGCAAGCCTCATACCCTCTATCCCTCCATCTCTCAGGTCAATGTGGCTACTAAAGCAGCTCTCTGGAGTAGTTGTCAGTCGTCGTGGATTCCTGTGGCCCGTCTCTATAGCAACCCATTCTTCCTCCTGAGTACTGCTGCCAACTTACTCTCTCTGCCACACGACGATTCTCTCCTCATCCCCCTGGCCAATCGCCGGCTGTGAACTGCGTTGGAATGGACACTGAGTCGACCCACTCGGGCTACTCCTATCACTCCAGCCGCTCCGGGAGATCAAACCGGCATGGGTATGTTTCCTGTCTGACCGCCTTCCCACCTGACTGTCTGCTTCTCCGCTGTATCTGTCTATCGCTCCCCTCCCATGACATGACTGTCTGCTAGATCACATGCTATTTCATGTAATGCCTTCAGTGCAAGCTGAGTTTGTTGTCTTCAGTTTGAGCGGGCCACATGTTGGTTCTTGGTAGCCAAATAAATCAGATGAGAGACTAAGAGAGAGACAGAGAGAGAACAAGCTCGAGATTGAGACAGACAGAGCTTGTGGATTAGGGTCGTCACAGCTGAGTGGCTCTAACCTATTTCAGTGATTCACTCGGTCTATTCTGAAAATGAGAGAATCATTTGATTCCCGTCCTGTCAATTCCTCACTCCTGTGTTTGCCTGCTGGTATATTCATTTCTCTTCCTTTCCACCAGCTTTTTGCCATGTATGCCTGCTACCAACAATTATTTTCATTGTTGAATAATCTTTCTATTATTGTACCCATTTATCGATTAATCATTTGGCCTATAAAATGTCAATAAATAATAAAAAATGCCGATCTAGAGTCCATGGTGACATCTTCAAATAAATTGATTTGTCAGACAAGTAGTCCAAAACCCAAAGATATTTAAGATATTCAGTTCACTGTCTTAAAAGACAAAGAAAAGCAGCAGATTTTAACCACATTTTTGAGAAACTGGAACCAGAGAATTCTTGCTTCAAAAAAGATTAAAATGATAAAAAAAGATTGTCAAAATGGTTGCTGATTAATTTTCTGTCAATCGACTGATTTCATTGTTTCTCTTGTTTTGAGTGTGTATTTGTGTTTGAGAACTCATAAACAAGCTGGATGATTTGCTTGTATGTATGTATGTTTAGACCTGAAATGAAAGTGCCAAACAGTTGCTAGTTCCAGCTTTTCAAATATGAGAATTTTCAGATTTCTTTGGCATATAGGAGAAATCCGAAGTAAATAAGTAGTAGAAGTATCCAAAAGTAAACTGAATTTTTGGGGTTCGTGGACTGTTGGTTGGACGAAACAGGAAATTTGAATACACCAGCTTGGGCTCTGGCACATTGTGAAAGCATTTAAACTATTTTAGAACATTTTATAGACAAAACGATTAAAGAAAATAATCTCCAGATTAGTCGATAATGAGTGTATGAGCGCATGAGAATATGTTTTCTGATCTTACGTTAATGTGTCTATATTCTTCTTGTACCATTCTTAATGTTCATTGTACGTCTATTCAACTCCAGGGATCGAAGCCGTGAGCGGCACAAGGCCAGCAGCAGCAAAGACAGCAGTCGCTCTGAGAGGTCCGTCGTCATCAACCCCCCTGATACGCCCTCCCAGGACTCCCCCGTTCACAATGGAGAGCCGCTGCCGGGAGAACCCTCACCAGCAGCAGATCACGGAGATGAAGCCCAGGTTAGAGTAACACAAGAGAACAGTACACATGACAGAAATAGGAAGTCTAAACTGTAAAGGAATGCAGGTTGTTTTTTAGAGAAGTGATTTATTCCTTTAGAATGAATCAGAAGGCCCAGTAATCCATCCGTGAACTCTGCACCATGACCTTATAAACTCGTCCTCACACAGCTGGCTGCCCATTGGCACAACGCCTGACACACAAAAACAATGGTGACAAGGGATCAACTGGGTCAGAGGCTTAGCATCCCTCTTGTAGGCCTGGACGGATTTGTATGGACAACGCTGTGTTACAGTGTGTGTGTGTGTGTGTGTGTGTGTGACATTGAGTATAACTGTCATGCCTGATAGCTTTGAAAGCAGAGCAAATTGGTTCCAGTCATTCCATAAAGCTGATTTTGCTGAGCTCTGCAAGCAAATAGGTTTTTAAGTAGACGGAAGGGAAACTAAATGTTGTGATAATGCAGCTCAAAGACAGAGTGGATATTTAACGAAGTCAACGCCACGGGGATTAAAGATGCATTCATATCGTGATCATTATTTAAAGAAGTCGTTTGACATTTTGGGAAATACGCTTATTGGCTTTCTTACAGAGAGTTAGATGAGAAGATTGATTACAGTCAAACCTGTCAGTTAAATATGAAGCTACAGCCAGCAGCTGGTTAGCTTAGCTTAGCACAAAGACTGGAAACAGGGGGAAATAGCTAGCCTGGCTCTGTCCAAAAAAAGATTCACCAAGTTGTGGTTTAACGGTGCGTTAAGACTATTTCTTTGCTGGGAGCAGTGACTTCCTTTATCGTTTTTTCTTTATCTTTGGACAGAGCCGGGCTACCTGTTTCCAGTTTTTATGCTAAGCTAACTGTCCTTCATATTCATATGAATATTCAGCAGACTCCGGATCTTCTAATCCAACTCCTTAGCAAGAAAGCAAATAGCTGTATTTCCCAAAATGTCAGACTATTCCTTTCAATGCAGATGATCAGGTGAATTGCGATGAAAGTTAAAGAAAGCTGAGTGAGAAGCAAAAAGACAACCAAAGGAGGGAAAAAAGAGTTATAGATATTGTTCCTCAGAGAGAAATCTGCCTTGGGCTGCCTTCACAGGCTCTCTGACCTAGTTGAAATCTATAGTAAAAAGAGAGCATTTTGTCATTGTGTATATACTGTTGGTTCGTGTGTAAGAGAAATGGTTGAGTGCAAGCTGCCTGCAAAAGATGCACTTCCCCAAAGTGATTATAATTCAAGAGCATAGAGTATTATTTAATGTGATTAGGATGTAAACATGTCTTCCGTCAGACTTTCTGACAATTTCTGAGAGGTCTGACCTATTTTGCCGTCTCTGCTCAACATCCCCTCCTGGCCGGGCAGCCACATTCCACCATGTCATGTGATTGTCAGCTTGTAGCTTACGTCCATTGTCCGCAGTGTAAGGTAATCTGCCATTGTGTTGCCACAGCCCTCCAGACAAATGTGTCCAAATGGCACAGTAGCAGCACCGTCATTACCACCACCACCGCCAAAGTCCACCCTAGCCAGTGTTTTTTTTGGAGCAGCTCTGTTAGATGGCAGAGCTGCTGTAACACTAACAGGCTCCAGTGCAGAGAGACATTCGCTCAGACTGAGATTAGCTTTAGCATCCAGCCAAACGCCACTTTGAGGAAAGCTGATATGAATAATCCTCCATGTTTACACGCATGCCTATGACATAAGGATACGGTCTTGGACCACAGCTCCTGTGCGTGTGTGTGTGTGAGTGAGTCATAGAGAGAGCGCCAAGTCTGTTACTGAGACTGTCCATGCTGCTTTGTGAGACTTAGACGCTGTGACTTTGTGCCAGAAGGCAGCAGCTTCAGTTCACACTGTTAGCTCTAGTAACACCAAAGCGTATGGGAAGAAGCACGTACTCTAGCGACTGCACTCACAGCGTTTCATGTAATGTAAAAATAACCACCAAAATAAAACAAATACAGTAAACTGTAGGAAACCTGCCAGGCATTTTAAATTAATGCCATTTGTTTTTGTCCCGTAGCTCCTATGACTCATTTGAACACACACACACACACACACATACACAGTGATGCTAACATGCTCAGCAACACAAACACACCAATGTGTAAATGTGATTCTAACCTCCACCCAGGCCAGCGGGGCTTAGCCATTGTGTGTGTTGCAGTTGGCAGACTGTTCGGTGTGTGTACAGTACAGTATGTGTGAGTCCCTGTGAACGGCGCTAATCAGTATGTTGTTGTGTTGTTGTGCTTTGTGACGGTGGAACAGGCCGAACCATAATCCATATTCACCCTCTGCCAGATGAAAAGACTGCCAAGCAAGCAGCAGCAGTCATGCTCCCTCTCTCTCTCTCTCTCTCTCTCTCTCTTACTTACTCTTTTTCCTCGCTTTACTGTATATAGAGATCCCTGATTAGAGCAGCATTAATCTTTGGGATTAATCCATTGAGACTTAATGGCTGGTTTTAACAGTGTATTAGCTCAGTAAGTGATGTACTGTCTCCTCTCACTAAATGAGACATTAGCATGAAAGCTTGTCTGTATAAACGCCTTGGCAGAGAAATCGTGAAGGAGAATAAAATGTTCAGATTGAGCATGCTGCCTAGAGGCTGATTTAGAACTATTAGGGTGCGTATTTACCTGAACTGCCTAAAAGTTCTAATTGAATAAGCCTTTTTCAAAGCAGACATTTTGACTTGTCATAGTAGGAAAAGCACAGATGTTACTAATAACATCAACAATGGGTCTGTTGTATTTAAGTGTCCCAGTAAATCATGACAGTGTAACAGTGAGCCAGCATGAACAATACCAGGAAACACCTGAAACTGAGGCAGATAAATGGAATTCAGCCATCATTGAATTTATTGTTTACTCCTGTGCTTTTCCTACTGTGACATGTCAAAATGACATGTGACATGTCAAAAAGCCCTATTGCATGTAGTTAAGCCTCCCACACAAAACCAGCTCCATTTGAAAACGCCCTTTACTGTACGGACATGCGTCCACACTAGCATTTTCAGGTCATTTTTGTAAAGATATCCAAACACACTAAAAATCGTAAAATACAGGACAATAGAATAAGCTAAATTTCATTCAGCAAACAACAACACTGTGCCTCACAGCTGACATTCTCACAATCTGGTTTCTCTGCTGAGTCTCAGCTTCTGTCCCCTCTTGATCTCCACCATCCACCTGTGTTNNTGCTACCGTATACAGTATACAATACTGATCTGATCTCGGCTCATAAATACAACCTGTTATATACAACAAACAATTATTCCAGCACCGATTAGATGATTTATGATTGCGAAAAATCCACATTGTCCACATTAATACACACCGCAGGAGTTTTCAGACTTATCAACTCTAAAGGTGTTTATTGGATGAGAAAAACGAAAGCTTGACAGAGGACCAAAATTGAGTGAAAAAAAATCATATTTTCGAATTTAACCCACTATGCATACTAGAAGACAGCGTCTATGCACAAGTAACAACTGAGCACAACAGTATCTGCTGATGAATACTGTGTAATGCTGTCAAAAGCTCCAGAAGAAGCGAATAAGTGGACTTTAAGTGTGTGACTGTTTAGTCAACTGCTGTTTCCACGATTAAGAATTAACTGTCAGGCTTAAACAGGATATTGTTTTTGTATTCCCACTTGTTCGGCTCTTTCACTGAAGTGTGGAATGACGTTGATGGTTCACAGACCCTGTTCCAAAGGTTGGGACCCTGTTAAAAGACTTGGCTTAAGAAAGAAAGGGAGCAAAAGAGGAGACATGTGAGAGGAATAGAAATTAGATCGGATACTAAATGGAGTTGACACTGCAGTTACATAGCTGACCTCTGGCTTCACACATTAGTCTGGCAGACAGATACCCAGAATTAAGTGCTGCTTCTGCATCCCCCCACCTCTTTTCTTTCTCTACTCATTTACTTCTATATCACACCTTCACCACTGCCACCCTCCCCCCCATCTCCTCATCTCGTGCTCATTCATCTTCTGGCTCGTGTTGGCATCCGCTTCTCCAGCATGGCTGAGTTAATTAGCCGTGAACAGTAATGGAGGACAGAATTCATATTTATGCACCATATTCGTGCAACATTTTTCCTGATTGGAAATATGCAAACGCAATGTCAATTTCATATTTCACATTCCACAAATAGCAGCAGGGTTCACTTAATCTGAGAAAGTTATAAACTTCTTAATAACCTGGAATGGCACAGTTTACAATGGGATACACACACTCCAGACAGGTGAGAATTAATTTGACCGTCTTCTGTCTCACAGCCTGTCTGGTTTCCCAGACATCATCGGCCCCATATGGCTTGAGTTTGGGGCTCTACAGACTGTTTGATGTGCTTAGGTGTATGTGTGTGCACATGTGTGTGAAGCCACGAAGGCTTGTCTGTTCAGCTTGTCATTTTTCAAGCCCTCATCCCTCTCTCTGCAGCTGCTGCCCCTCTGATTGGTTGTAGTTAGACAGATATACAATGCAGTGGCACTCTGGGGGACAATGAATGGCTAATTACCTGAATTAATGACAGGCACACAAAAAAACAAATGTCTCTTTAGAGCGGACTTGTCATTAATTTATACTCCCTGTGTCTCTTTGTTGGAAAGATTTATTCTTAAAATGACCCTGCTGGCGAGGAAGAAAAAAAATTGACTCTAATTTGCAATGATGGGCCTGGAAAGCTTCAGCTTTTGTTGTTGTGATTCACTGTGTGTGTGTGTGTGTGTGTGTGTGTGTGTGTGTGTGTGTGTGTGTACCCGCATATGTCGGCGTGCATCTTCCTGCCAACGTGAACGTTACTGCTCTTCCCAACCTGTCATCCTATATCACTTCAATGGGACTTTGAAAAGGCCTGTCATAATGAGCCAAAACTCCAAGAAAATCAAACATCTCTAAATAGCGTGAGGGAATAATGTGCATAAAGAATATGGTGATTGCTCGTGCAAAGAAGGGAGTAAAATAGGATAATGGAGGCATTGTTCGCTGTCAGATTCAGGTTTATACTTATCAGCTGATTTGCCAGTTTCTCATGAATTTTACTCTGGTTTGTTTATTTTATCAGACATTTTAAAATGACAAAAAATAAACACATCTCTCCTACCCAGTTGTATCTGGCAATGAAGATGGCTTGTTTTCTTTGCCCAGGTTATAAGATGTCTCTGAGATTTTCTCCTCTACCTCAATAGAATAGAAGTGAACAGAAATTCGTTTGTGGTGCCCACAGCGTTGAAAAATGACATTTAAAGCTGCACCAGTCAACATTTTCATATTTTCAATGGATCAAATAACTATGTGTAATGTGAAAGGGAAACCCACAGAGAATTATACCCAAATCTGTGCTCCTCAGAGCATTTTAGCATCTTTCTGCTCATTGTTTTGGTTTTCCTGCAAATTCTGCTCTCATCAACCTTGTTTCCAGACGCAGCAGGCAGCTGTTTTCAGCAGTAAAGCTCTGATAAACCCACTGCACACAATCTGCCCAGCACTAAACGGCAGACAGATAAAGCTAGCGACTAGCTGGTAAACATAGTGGAGCAATAGTATTAGCTAAAAGGAGAGTGACTACTGGACAAATGTTGCGCTCTGTCTGCTGGATGTATACATAGGAAACTGTTTTGTTCACTTAATAAGGTGATAATATGTCAATATTGATTGTACAGCTTGTTCTGCTGCCCCCAAATGCCGAAAAACATCAAATAATGCAGCTTTTAAATATAAAAGCGTCAACATAGACAATCCAACATATCCAAATATACATCCATGGCTTGTAACATACTGGTCCTTTATCTTTCTTTCATCCTTCAGGATGATAACTGGGGGGAAACCACCACCGCCGTGACAGGCACTTCAGAGCTGAGTATTTCCCAGGAAGAAGTGGTTGGACTGGGGAAGGGAATACAGGACCGGACCCAAGGCTTCCGCCGCTATCTTCCCCTGGCTGTGGGCTCCTGCGTAGGGCTGCTGGTGCTGGCCACACCCCTGGTCTTCCTGCTTCTTCCGGCTGTCATGTGGCCGGACAGACTGCAGGCTTGTGGCGCAGCCTGCGAGGGCCTCTTCCTCTCCATCTCCTTCAAGCTCCTCATCCTCCTGGTGGCCATTTGGGCCTTGTTTCTCCGACCGGGCCGCGCCAGCCTGCCCAGAGTGTGTGTGTACCGTGCCTTCCTCACCACACTTACACTCCTGCTCACCATGTCTTATTGGCTCTTCTATGGGGTCCGGATCCTTGATGCTCAGGTGAGTTTGAAAGTGTGCTACAGTGAGGGCATTTAAAGTATTTTATATATTTCTTTAAGAAAAATAAGTACTTTACTTTTAACTTTATTATATTTATTTTCTTTTTCCCTAACAAATGACTTAATCGTCCTTTAATTTGGCTTTCATTATCTTCAGGAAAAAAGTATTTTATCGTGACTTTTATTCATACAGATAAACATATATGTATTACAAAAGCTATTTTGCAGTGTTTAGATAAATATGGAACTTTTGAGTCTTTTTTTTTGAGAGTTTTAATGGTTTGGGATATGTCTTGGATTGTTTTAAAGGTGCGATTTTAGTTTGTTTCCAGGATGCAATCTTTTATATTTTACTTATTAGCAATTTTATTCATGATTGTATAATTGTACTTTGTGTAATTTGGATTTTGTGACATATTTCATGTTATCTGCATGCTGTTTGTATGTAACTCAGTGCTGTCTATCTGGCACGTGACTTTTGAAAACAAGATTTCTTATCTCAAAAACACTTTCCTGTTTAGCTATAGGTTTGATAAAACAACAAAAAAGAGGTTTTCACCCGATAGAAGGGAATGTTCTAATTAAACCTGTGATGTGGTCCAAGCAGGATGAGGACTACCATGGTATCGTCCAGTTTGCCGTGTCCCTCGTGGACTCCCAGCTGTTTGTCCACTACCTGGCCGTAGTGCTGCTGGAGCTTCGTCACTTCCAGCCCTGCTACAGCGTGTGTGTCATGCGCTCTACTGACGGAGAGACGCGTCACTACAACATAGGACAGCTCAGGTATGAATTGTCTCACTGTAATTATCTCCTCTAAGTGTTTTATATACCGTTTCTAATGAAAAAAGAGGATTCAAGAAGATGCTATAAATATAAGCCTTTTATAACTTCACATGTGAATATGACCTTTCTGTACAGTACACGTTGAGACACACACACTGGCACTTGGTCACAGCCATTACACTCTATCACATTGAAGTATGTGTGTAATTGGAGGCTCATGTCCACAGGGAAGACTGGCACAGGCAGTAATTGAGTTACTCATCAGCCTCCTCGTCTAGTTTGCTCAAGGCGAGCTATTCTAGGAGTTCAGGGAAGGGGGGATGAGAAAGCGCCGGACACAGGCGCTCGTCCTATGGCTGTCTTACTTTGTTTCTGTTCGGATCGAGTGTGTGACTACGACAGGACAAGGAGACAACAGTGGTAATTAGATAAGGTTTGTGTGACAAGGCTAAAAACTTAATGGGCTTATAATTTACAGTCCTCTTCTCGGCGTGATTTAAAATTAGTTTGCAGGATGGTAAACAGGAAGTTAAGACCTGCACAGGAGGCAGAAACACGCTAACCATACACATTGCATTCATAGCTTCCAATAACTTAAAGGGGAACTGCGCTAATTTTACACAACAAAGTCTGTTTACAGGTCTTGGAGAGTACTCCTGGATTAGTAAATAAAAGTTTTTATGGCTGTTTATGGCTCCAGAGGGAGCTGTGCAAAATCTAATAAATTGACTCAAGTGATGTCACTTGAGTCAGCGTTGGCTGAAGGCTATAAGTTTGAAAATGAAAAACATCTGGGGGTGTGGAGTTAGAAAGAAGACCGCTCCTCATCTCTGCTTGAGCCTTAGCGGCTCGAGGCTACATTAGCCACCCGCCACTAGCACAACATACCCGAATCTCAAGTTGCATTGTGGGTAATGTAGGTGCCAGGTTTTGACAAGGAGAAAAATGCACGGAATAAAAAAGGCAATATCTCTGATTCCTTGTTATAGGAGTGCGATGCTGAATTGGTGGAGTGTTCTTTTAATTGTAGCAACATTTTAATGGCACATAGGCTTTCATCAGGCAAAGAAAGCATATCAAGAGAACCTCTTGACTAAAAACTCACTGTTCAGTGGATTCAGGGGCATTATTCAGTGTCTTATTAAAGTCAGCCATAATGTAAATCGTATTCCTACTGTCTCTGAGTTTTCTCTCTCCTCCACAGCATTCAGAGGGCTGCTCTGTCCATTTTGGAGTATTACTACAGAGATTTTCCACTCCATAACCCAGCACTTCTCTCCGCCTCAAAGCACCGGGCTGCCAAACACCTGGCCGGGTTAAAGGTCTACAACGTAGACGGTTAGTCACCTCATCTGTCCCAATCATTTACATATTATATAACATTTCTGTCGTTGTCCCCTTTTGTTGTTACTTTCCATTCCCTGGTGTAACAGGTTTTCCGCTCCTTCTGCTTTCTTGTTGTGGTGCTTTCCTTTCCATCTCCATCTCCTCCATAAGCAGCTTTTAAAAACAAACTGAGAACGTACCTTTTGGACAGTAAGTACAGATAAGAGTCCTCAACATCACTCTGCACCGCACTTTATCACAGGAAGCCGCCAATTTCGCGGTTCAGTTCACTCCGTCTTTAGTGCACTCTGAAGCCTCCGTCCCTGACGTAATGTATATACTGCATCTGCGGCAAGCACACACTCAGACACACACATGCTCTTGATATATTGCCTCGCTGCTCCCACATCCTGTGCACATGCCACATACTGCACTCTTTCTAAAAGGGTCTTTCACTCGCCACCCCTCAATCCCCCATTAGCCGCACAACACTGCGGATTTGATGATCTGTGGCAGGGATGCAGTATGGGATATGGTGTCCTCGTAGCACCTGACATCCACCCCACCCCCTTCCCTATCAAAGTGCAGCGGAAAAGGCCTCTGGAGGGCCGTGGAATTTCAAGCCTTAAATAATTCATCAGAGTAACACTCATTCCTCACATACTCCCACATCTCCCCTTCCTCCCGCTCAGCCTGTCTCCAGCTCGGCTCGCTCTCGCTTTCTTTTTTTCCCCCTCTTCTTTATTTCATTTTTTGCTCGCTTCAACCCCCACTCACCCTCCACCCTCTCCCTCTCTCTCTCTCATTCAAAGTCATTCACAGGCGCTCTTCTCATAGCATGGATATGTAGGCCAGGAAGTTAAAGAGGCTGGTGTTTATCCACATTTTCAGTGGAAAATATTTACAATGCTCCCTGTGCAAATGATCTGATGGCATTCTCTCCACAGTATACGCTAGAATGGATGTTTCATTACTACATCCAGTGTCTCTTTCTCACCTGCACACATACGCATAAACATACATATGCAGATCAGATTATTAATGATTTATATCTTACCTGACCTGCAGCGTTAACCTCCCCCAAAACTGTGCTGATCTTCATGAATATGGACCAGATCTGTCTCCCCCACAATAAAACCCCGGGAACTCGAAATATACTGCTGCACAAGCTCCATTAGCTTTATGGGTTTGTCACACAAACCTGTAAATTTACAGATCAGACAAGAACTATGGCCTTTGAAGTGTAAAATGATGAATATTTAATCCACACCCCAGTGAAAAGGTTTCTGTCTGTGGAGAAATGTGGATGCTTCAAGTGGAAATTGCTTCTTTTCTCAGTGCTATAATTAACATTTTCTGTGACTGAGACACATGATCTGGCAGAATGCCCCAGATAAGTAACAAAGATTAACATACACGCCTCTCAAATCATTCTCAAAAGTCAGTGGAGTATAAAATGGACACAATACTGACTTTGTTGATTCGCAGTTGTTTTACACCTCCTGTAATGTGTAAGATCTGAGCTCTCCTTCCCATCCGACCTTTTCTGTCCATGATTCAGATTGAGATACAGCCCATTAATCAGAGTCTGGTGGGGTCAGGGGCGACTTACCCCCAGCTCACACTGATATAACCAATTTGCCTCCGTCCTCTCCTTTTGGTGCAGCCCCAGGGAACACAGCGGGAGCGCAGCCTGGTAATGGGAATCAGTCACGGGCCATGGTTACAGCTGCCGCCAAACGCAAAGACAGCGCCCACAGTGAGCTCTACTACGAAGAGGCCGACTACGAGAGAAGAGTCCGTAAACGTAGAGCCAGGTGAGTCGTGGGAACAAATGACAGCAGGGCCAGCTTTCTGATCTAAAAACTCTTTCAGACACGCACCTCGGTACATAAATTTGATGGCAATTTTGCATGTCGGCCTGAATGCACGTCTTGTTTTCTTAAAGGGCAGGTTCACGTATGAACATTGAAACAGGTTTTTCATTGCTGTAATCATTCCTCTTGTTCATACTGGTCATGAAAGATCCATCCCTAATGTGCTTTCAGTGTAAGTGATGAGGGACAAAATCCACAGTCCTCGTTTTGTGCAAAAATGTATTCAAACGTTTATCTGAAACTAATATGAGATTCTGCAATCTGAATTAGACAAGTCAAGTGGATATCTTCCAAAGTTACAGTCTTTTTAGTAACATTTTAATTCATCTCATGGTCAATTACAGCAAGCAAAACCTGTATATACACTGTAATAAATGTGTCACTTGATTATCATCTGTCATGAGCCAAGGAAATCAGTTTAATAAACCAGGAAACGTTGTAATTTACCAGTTTTAACTTGTTGAGGAGATTCTTCTCCTGTCAGATTAGTATTTTCATCGTTCAGGGCAAAAGAACTGAGAAAAAAACCCTTGTACAACCACATTTTTAATCTAACTTGCAGTCTCCCTCCCTGTATTCTTTCTGTAACAGTCCTGTCTTGTCTTAATAAAGCTGTAAGGAACATTTACGTAACAGACACCATGAAGTCAGGATTATTATGTATTCCATGTCTGAAAAGGACTCAACAGTTGCGCTGGTACATTATAGTGTTGCTTAATAATCTGTATGGATTAAATACAAGTGTAGAGAGCTGACAGTAAGATAACTGCTGTGTGTATGTTCCTTCTTCGTCAGGCTGGTGGTGGCTGTGGAGGAGGCCTTCACACATGTCCGGCGGATGAAGAAAGAGGATGAGCGCGCAACACCGTCTGACATTATGGATGTGCGTGAAGCCGCTCTGGCTATATTTCCCTCCATGGCCCGTGCCCTGCAGAAGTACCTCCGCACCACCAGGAGGCAGCACTGCCACAGCATGGAGAGCATCCAGAAGCACCTCGCTTTCTGCCTCGTCAATAACATGAGCCCTAAGGTGAGTTTGGCTTTGAACATTTAATTAGATGACTGAAAATCTAATAAGAGATGTGTCGTTAATATTTCAAGCCACAGAGGTCACAGGACTTACAACATGGGTCTAAGTTTCACAGTTCTGGCCATCATGTCTGCAAAACTGACTCACTCTTTAAACTGAGGACAGATTTTTGGGGATGTTTTTTGAGTGCTGATTGATATTAGTTCATAAGTTCACTTTCGCAAATAACCCAGTTCACTTAGGGGAAGCTCACCTCTCTTGAATTGTATCTAAACCAAAAGTTAGTGCACTGAAATGTCGCTAGTAATCCCTCATTGCACAAGAAAACTGTGTGTGTACAACTACAGCAAGTATGGAAGGTCAAAGTTGAACGATCAGTCTGTAAAGTGTGACAGTTGTTTGGGTAATAATTTAACCGTTCACCTTAGTTTTCTCTTTTAACCCTGGGGTTTGTTTAAAATCTGTATTATCATCCGACAGCTCGCATTCCTTCACCGAAAAAAGAAGGGGAGCTGTTAAACTGCAGGAAAGTGAGAAATGTAATATGATAGATATTTTACACACATACAGCCACTCAGTGAAGAACACACAAAAGGCTTGGATCTGCAGCAATTCTGGCTTGCAACACGTTTCAACCTTGGCACTCTTCCTCTGGCAGCATCAGGCAACTTGTGTTTCTTGCTTCGTCTAACTGTTTTTAGTGAGGCTGGCATATTCCCAGATCTCAACTATTAATATAGTAGTATAATCATGTTTCTGTAATTAGAAATGGTGGCCAGAACTATACAAATAAGACCCACTCAGGTTGTAGTAAACTCTTTTAAACCATCCGGTAGATTGAAAATATATTTCTCAGTATTGTACCATTTTCTTGGTGAACACTGGAGTGTCATTGGCTGTTTCTGTGTTTTCAGGCCTTCCTTGAGGCTTACCTGGCCCCCGGTCCGACCCTGCAGTACGGCCCTGAGCGCTGGATGGCAGACCAGTGGACTTTGGTCAGCGAGGCCTCTGTCACCGGCGGCATAAAGGAGGGGACGGAGTTCCTGCTGAGGTGTCTTGACTTTAGCTTAGCTGTGACCATCAAGAGCATCCCTTACATCCGGCTGACTGAGGAGTACATCGACCCCAAGTCTCACAAGTTTATACTGCTGCTCCAATCAGAAACCTCAGTTTAACAGTGCTGCTGGTCTGGACTTACAGGACTGTTACAATTATCCGACTGAATTTTTCAAAAGTAACTTTTTGTACTGTTTTTTGTACTTATGTTTATGTAATTTTTCTCACATATAGCATCTCTGTGTCCTTGTCTTTGTCCCGGGCAACATGAAAGATGATAAAAGACAGAAAACGGGAGGGAATATTCTTTGATTTCTCTGTCCTGACATTTGCAGAACACAGTTCAGGTATTCCTCTATGCACTGCAGACGACCCTCACAAGTTTTCGTCTTCCTTTATTTGCATGTGCCAGTGTGTGCCTGCGTGAGAGAGTTCGTTTTAAGAAGAGTGTGTGATTTAGGATGCAAAAATGTGTGTGTTTCTGTGTGCTTTGAGTGCAGTGTACGCCCGGGATCTGTCTCAACCTGTCTCTTCTTTCCCCTTAGCGTTACTATAGTGACCAGGACATTTGATATACCCTTTTCACCAAAACTGCTCTTTCTCAGTCTTAGCAATGATTCTTTAACTGTCCTGTATTACAGATGTATGTACAGTATTTATATGTGAATATACTTTATCCCTCCAGACTTTTTATATCAAAATTGTGCATTGCTTGAATGATTTTTTTAACCTTGTCAAAGATTTTTTTTTTTTTTTTATCTTGTCTGTCTGCGCTGTATTTGTGGAGATAACTGGACTGTAAATAGGTGAAGACATGTTTGTAAATGTCAGACAAATCACTGGAGTCTCTTGGACTGAATGCCAACCACAGTACAGCT
The DNA here is from genome assembly GCA_003416845.1 of Oplegnathus fasciatus. Lineage (NCBI taxonomy): Eukaryota > Metazoa > Chordata > Actinopteri > Centrarchiformes > Oplegnathidae > Oplegnathus > Oplegnathus fasciatus. The sequence continues at coordinate 251,458 of NTHP01000006.1, read as the reverse complement.
GAATATAAACGGTCTAGCCAAGAGAGTGTGAACAAACACGTATGACTGCTCATTATGTTTGCGTTTGTACAGTTAAGTGTGCGCAGTGTACGCTGATCTTTTTGTAGGTTAGCAGGAAAACTAAATGTTTGAGCGGCTATGAGGTTCATGTGGTTGACTTTTTTATATCTCATATCGCCTTTGTGCTTTTGAATTGCAAGACATATGCCTCTGGTTTTCATCTTAACTCATCATGAAGGGGGTGTATTATTACAGCACCTCTCTGCATAATGTAAATCCTGTCAGCTGAGTGAAATATTCTCAGCCATGAGCATAAGGCAATGCATAACCTAAAGGCATATTTATTTCAGCAATTTCAAAAGATTTAAGACATTCTCTCTAAATCTCTCTCCAAAATTAATAGTCACTGATCTCATGATCTCAAGTGTTTAAACAAATGTTGAAAATGAATAATTTAGTGTAAATTAGCTCAACCCAGTGTCAGTATTTCTGCTGTCAGTATTTTGCCTCAGTGTCACGCTACTGTCACCTATCTACAGCTACTGCAACAGGAACACTGTCCTGAGCATCAATCAAACCGTTAATTTGTATGATCTGTATTTTTAAAACCCTTTGTATTTATGAGGCCTGTTATGTTGTAAATTTATATTTACACAAGTGTTACTGTGGTCACTGACAGTGTAGTTCTGTTTAGGCTTTTAGAGTGTTGATGGTTGTAAATAGTTCTTGACTACACATGTGCCTCAGTTATACATATTTAGGACGTGCTCAGCATACATGTGCAGTTTTCAAGCGTGTCTGTGTGTGCGTGTGTGTGTGTGTGTGTGTGTGTGTGTGTGAATGTGCGTGTGATTGTGTGAGAGAGAGATGAAAAGAGAAAGAAAGGGAATAAAGAAAAGAGATTGCTGTCCCAAATGTCATGCAGTTGACTAGTCATGAGTTGTCCCTGTCTTCTTTTATACAACAAAACATGTAAAATCACAGCAGCTGTGTCAAAGTCACATTTGTAAAAAATAAATATTTGTATTGACCTTTTCAAGGCATTTGATTATTGTTGTATTTTTATGTGATGACGATTGATAAGTGGGTCACCTGGTATCTTTTATTAAGAATGGTCAGCTTTTAGTAGCCAGTTTACAGTAGCTGTTTTGCTGTTTGTGAAAAAAACAAAAAAATCCTTGAAAAATGAATTGAATGAGTTACCTGATGAAGGTCTGAGGGCTGAAACGTGAGTATATGGGATCGACAGTGTGACAGATTTTTTGGTACTTTCACAGTCAGAGTTTATGATCCAATGCACCTCTCTAAATGACTTTCTGCAGTGCAATAACTTTGTAGTGGGTTGACTTTGAAATTGATATTTGTAATTACATGTGTTATTTTGAGGAGGAGTCAACTACAATAAGGTCTACAAATGTATACTGTAGTTATTATATCGCTTATACAGAATTGTCCATTTGTATTAATTTTCCATTTTTTATTCAACAGAAAGGTTACTTTTCTCGTACCTTTTGTCTGTGAATAAGCCAAATTTAAGTAAGTGTTTTAGTGTTTAGGACCAGACATGCATATGAGTGCGATTGTGATGAACTTCACATTAAAAAGAACATTAATAATTCTCACACTTCCTCCTGTGTTGAACCCAGGCAGGTTTAAAGGTTTCTGTTAATGTCATCAGAATGCTGGGCATAATAATGCTCATCACTTGCACTTTATTTTAAACAAAATACATTTTATTAACATTATGATCAGTGGTGTTTCTGCAGTTGTGATTTTATGACAAATATAGATTTAGATCATTTCGGCTTAGCCTATTCTTTCCAAAGTTGTATCAGGCAACTTGGTGGCTAAAGTCATGTACAAAAAGTTACATCAGCTGCCATACAGTACCTGACAACAAAGAATATTCATTTGATGAGACAAAATGTCTTCCAAATCAAAATCTTGCCTATTGGTCTCCGTTGAGGTTTATTTTGCTTTGTTAGGTCTGTGTCAGTACACGTGTACAGTGGCCACACACCCATGGATCAAGAGACCTCCCCTGTCGTTGTATGTTGTGTTTTCTTTCAGTGTGTGCAGAGGGAGACGGGGAGAGAGCAATGAGTCTCAAAACAGAAAGCAAGAAAGCAAAGTAAAAGTGCAGGAATGCGAGAGAGGAAGAGAAACATGAGGAATTAGCATTCTAATGAGCTTTCCAGCATCAATCCAATGGTGTAATGACAATATTATCTCCCCGTGCAGCTGCTGCCTGCCCCATTAATTCAGGTGAGAAATAAACCTGATGGAGAAAGAGGAAGTAGTGAGAGATGAAAGAAGAGATTAGAGTTTTGCTACTGAAAAGGAGACTGTCAGCATGTGGTTTTACAATTTCAAAGCTTTAACCCCCCGGGCAGAAAATGTACTTTTTCTAGATAAACCAAACATTAAATCTTAAGTTGTATTACCTGAAAGAATAAAAGCAAAGGGAAATGCAAACACACATTTACCACCCAGTTTGGTTTATTGACACTGAGGACAATGAGCCACAACGTATGTAATTGAACAGATTATGAGTAAATGAAATTACATTTTGAAAGTGCTGCTCAGTGGTGGAAGAAGTACTCAGATCCTTTACCTAAGTGAAACAACCATGTAAAGATGCTCCATCACAAGTAAAAGTCAACATTTCACTCAAGTAAAAGTAAAGAAGTATTATTAGCAAAATGTACTTGAAGTCTAAAGGTAGTACTACTCGTTCTTACAGATATGCTGGGTTGTGAGATGATTGATGGGGTTGGAGAGAAAAAAGAAAAAGTTCTGCTACAAAAGTTTGTATTTATATTTTGGACTCCAGTCTTTACTCTGAAGTGACAACTAGACAAAGCTTTTTGTTGTGGTCATGAGCCAAAAAGGTTTGGAACCACTGGTTTGATTTTTCACAATACAGCTGTGTCTAATAAGCCTATCATGTGTTTTATTCATATGTTTTTTATCTAAAATCTTAATCTGAAAAGTAACCAGTAAACAAATGTAGTGTAATGTAGAGTAAAAAGTACATTTCTCTCTGAAAGTAGAATAAAGTGGAAATACTCAAATAGAGTACAAGCACCTCAAAATTATACTTAAGTACAGTATTAGAGTAAATATACTTGGTTACTTTCCACCAGTATTGTTGATTTTGGTATTCAAGTTTTAGTCTACTTGCTGTTCCACAGTTGGCGTAAATAAGTATTGTTTCTCTTGAAGACTGAGGTTTTCACAATGTACTGGTTTAAAAGAAGAAATTAATTTGATGACAGTGATAGTTGACATCAACAGTCCTTTATCATTAACAGTCATTCATATATATATATATATATATATATATATATATATGTTGTGTATATAAATGAATGTCATGTGTAATGTGAGGTAAATGTCTGGTCCAGACATTTAAGTACATATATCTTTTATTTTAAATCCCAAAACCCATTCCAGGCTTATTTACATTGTCAAAAAATGACATTTTTGTGGATATTAAATAGACTTGTTATTATTAGCAGTCACATATTCAGTACAAATGGGAATTATTGGAATTATTTCTTAGTGAAAAGTTATTTTACTGTACAGTAGTTTGTTTGAAATCCATGTTAAGAATAAAAACTGAAGAGTGAGCATTTACTATTCTCAGGCTATAAATTACTCATCATCATCATCATCATCATCATCATCATCCTCTTCATCCTCTTCATCATCATTGTCGCCATCATCCTCCTCATCATCATCGTCATCATCACTGTCATCATTATCTTCATCATCGTCGTTGTCATCGTCATTGTCATCATCATCATCATCATCATCATCATCATCATCGTCATCTTCATCATCATCATCATCCTCAGTGTTGACTTTTCCTGAGAGCACATCCTCGATCCAGTCCTCCAGCTCCTGGGCGGTGGGCAGATCCTCCTCATCGTCCATCTCCATCCACACGCTGTCGGCCTGCTCACACACACAAACACACACACACACACAAACACACACAGAGGTCAAATAATGTCAGGAGAAACACAACATTCATGTCAGACAGGTCATCAGGTACTTACATCGGTAACATTGACAACTCCAATCTGTGGTCTGAACAGGTCCACCTTGAAGGTCTTCTCCCAGTAGGGTATCAGCTGAAGGGGGTCGGCGAAAAAAAAGATCACGTTAGACCTGCAGTTTGTGAGCTAAATATCTATGCACATGTTGCCTGCCTCTGTGTCTGTCTAAGCCTGGAGGTGTCATGGCTCACCAGGGGAAAGTCATCAGGGTCAATCCAGATGATGCTGAGCTCAGGTAGGTGGGTGTTGTCTCTGGCCACCTCCTTCAGGATCTCCAAGAACTCGTAACCATCTGGAAACAATGTCACACATCAACTGATACAAATCATTTTGGGAAATATGCTAATTCCTTTCTTACCAAGAGTTTGATGAGAAGATTGATACCATTCTCATGTCTGTAAGTTAACTATAAGGCTGCAACCAGCAGCTGGTCAGCTTAGCCTAGCATAAAGACTGGAAACAGCTAGCCTAGCTCTGTCCAAAGGTAACACAAATCCACCTGCCGCCATATAAAAAAGCAAGTGTAAACCCGACACATTGTGGTTTTATATTTTTCAGCCATACACAGTGACTTCCTGAAGTCTTTAACCCTGTTTCCAGTCTTTATGCTAAGCTAAGCTAACTCCCTGCTGACTCTAGCTCCATATTTTGTGTACAGACATGAGAGTGGTATCAATCTTCTCATGTAACACTTGATTTTTTTATTGATTTTTAAATTCTTTCATATTTTTTTATTCTTTATTAGGAAGTTTTATGTCCATTATTATTACATTTCTAACATTACATTTTCTTGTTTTTAAATGTTTTCATTGCTTTTCATCTATTTTATTTGCCTAACCCTTTTATCATCAGATTGACTGAATATCAGGACACAAGAGTTACCGAGTCGGTTGCTGTCAGATTCTGTCTAAAGCAAATTATCTTCTACAGTCTCATGTTCATCTCCTCCAGTAACAAATGGTGGTATAACATCTAACATGCTCTTACCGGGGTCCTCCTCTTCTGCAAAAGCCACAATGTGGGTGCCCTCAATATCATCCTCCTGGGGAGAGGACAAATATAAATGTTGGGTTACTGTAAGTGCAAGGGAAAACTAAATTTAAAGTTGTTAATGTCACCAGACAATCATCACTCACCCAGGTCTCAAACATATCTTCTGCACGCAGCTTTCTCAGAGTTGGTCTGATGGCACAGAAAGCACAATATGTGTTCATACAATACACCTGTCTTTTAAAAAAAGTCACCAAGAAGTTGGTTAAATACACATTTGCTGCAGTATTTAGTTCAACATTGGTTTACCGTCTGTGTTCGGTTATGAATTCCACCAGTTCCTCCTCAGAGTGAGGCTTGCCTGGGATGGTGACCGGCTCCTCCATGAAGGGCTCATAGAAATCCACCTCGTTCAGCTTCAGAGTCAGCTCCTTGGCCACCTGATGCAACAAAGACAGACCAGTCAAGAAATCACTCAAGAATAATGATGCGTCTGTTTATTTGTTTGTTTGTTTGTTACTCACAGATTTCTCAAATGTGGCGAAGAACTTAATGTAGGGCTGGAACTGCTCTGCAGCTTCTTTAAATGCTTCATAGTCTGAGGATGAAAGAGAACCAGGAGAAAGAAGGAGATTGTATTATGTTGTAAGCATCAGGGTTTTGTTGTACTCTTGTTTTCCTGATCACACATCTGTTTGTGCTTTCTCTGGCTGTTGTATACATGACATTTGCACATCAGGGAGCGGAAATAGCTGAACTTTGACCTCCACTTAATGCTCCCACAGTTGGTCAGATGGGATGTTGCTGCAGCTCAAGTAAACTACTCTAGACCAGGCAGTGGCAGCTGTGTGTGGAGCAGTGGTAAAAATGGATCTGTAAATCCATGGAGATGAGGGGGTTAAAATGCACTCATGTTATAATGAAGGGCATGACCAACAGAAAGCCCATCACAGACCCAGCTAACAAGGTACTGAGCTGTGTTCAGACAGCAAAAAACATACATTTTAAAAATATATCATTCATGCCAGCAGCCCCACACACTTACACTCAGAGTCCTCGCTCTTGAAGTAACCAATGAGGCGGATGTCTTCCTCCATCCTATCAAAGGCCCTCAGCTCCAGAGCATTTCCTATCACCTCCACTGGCTCCTCCAACAGCTAGAGACAGACGGAAGGAGGGGTGAGAAGTACTGGGGAAAGTTTGTGACTTTGGCGAGACTGGCGTTGATTAGTGCTAGCAGCTGGGAATCTGCCCTTAAATTACTCTACTCACGTCCAACAAGAACTCCACCAGAGTGTTAGCAGAGAGCAAGCCGTCAAACTCGATCACCCGATCAGCTTTAAAAACATACACACTGCCTTCCTCGTCCAGGCCTGTGATTGAGGGAAATTACATGTCAGTACATACATTATAATGTTATTTGACCCTTGACTGAATCTGTGATTAAGAGCAATAATCTTTCAGGACTTGCAAGTATCAAATAAAAGAGGCTAAAAAAAGGATATGCTGTATTTATGTACTCACCCAGTTTCTTTGCCACCTTTGCATCTTTGTGAGAGTCAACCATTCCAAACCCGATATCCTTCTCTTCCATAACCTGAGCTGCAAGCTGCAGCCAAAAGAAAAAATGTCACGAAGGACTGAATTGTAAGAACAGGACTGAACACATGAGATGTAAAGAAAGAAGACATAAAGAAAATTATTCATTTGGGGTTCTGAGTGCTGGAAACAAAAATCCCAGTCCAGTTCCAATATTCATTGAGGCTGCTTTTGTGGGGGGGAAAAATGAATGGGAGCTTGACTGCAGTGTCGGGTAAGGTCCTAAGAGCGAAAAATTAATACCAAAGTTGGCAATATGACAGAGGTGTTCCAAGTTCCCCAGGGGCCATGGAGACTCAGTTATATAATCACCCAGACTCCCTTGTTCTAAATATAACCAAAGCAAGAGTATATGTAATTGTTCTGGCGATTGTTCTGTGAAGTACAGTAGGTGAGCTAAGTGAGACTCTGTCCGGCCAGAAATGAACCTTGAACAAATGGAACAAGCTTGTTTATACCATGATTAATGTTCAGGCTTCAACGCACGGTGAAAAGCCCTGGATGAATAAAGTTAAAGGTTTCGAGTGGAGTTCTGACCATTAGTAGAGCTTTGCAAAAATAGTTTTTACAAGTTGTTTGTGTTGTTTGTATCATGTACGAGGACGCTGATGCACACATGCGATACATATCCTGGCATCAGTTTCACACTATTCCACTGATCTACAGTTGATGGCAGTGACACATTTTAAATCATATATAGAATATATATAGAAGAGTTCACAGGGTACCTTTAATTTTTCAAAGAACAGATCTCAAACAGGCTATAAGACTGTAAAACCATCTGCAAGTTGTAGATATTTGGGACAAATGAGCTAATATGTTAAATATTATATCTGCACACCAGCAGTAACTGGCGTACAGTAGACTGCCATCAGCTTTAACAAGTTCATCTTTGTTCATGGTTACTGTACACGAGCGCCTGACTCTATAGTAACATGGCCCACCTGTGCTGTGTAAAATAAGTGAAGCTAATATCAGGACTACACGACTGGGCTCAGATTACCCTCCACAGACCAGAGAGCAGCTCACCCTCAGCCATGTGTAACATGAGACAGGGCACAGTGCACACTGTTTCCTACTGTATGGGATTCAAACAGAGACATTCATTTAATCTATCAATCACACGTGTATCCACCTGCTTAGCTGAGCCTGAACACAAAATCCCTTCAAGCTGTCCTACTTTTGCTTAAAACCACCAAAAGTCCACCAAAAACTACATTAGAAGAGAAGGTAGTTGTGCCCTTCACGTGAAGTTCTCAAAAACATGAAACACATGAGCTATTTCTGCAAGCGGAGGAGAGCCACGGGGAGAATTAGCCTGATTTCTAAGGGCTAGAAGCGCACATTGAATTAAGCTGATAGAGATAACCCTAACTGACAGCACTCCATCTCACTGGGCTATGGTGCACTCACAGAGTACGTACAGATACACATTGACCTTGACGAAACTCACACATACGAACATTAAAATGGAAAGGAGGAGGAGTTTTATATCTCACCAGTTGGCTGTCTGGTTATTGGAGCATTAATGTGGAGTTGTTACACTCTAAATCTTTTATATGAGTCTGGTTAATTGGACTGTTAGTGTCCTTTCTCTCAAACCACTGCCACCAAACCAAACTTTGCCCTTTCCTTTATCTTTATTTCCTTTATCTCCTTCAGCAACACCTTTATTTTCCTTAACATTTTCAAAATTTGGCCCTGCACCTCTTCTCCGCCTGCTTCCTGCTCTGTAATCCTCTTCTCAATACTTTACCTCCAGCACCAACTCAGTCATCTGGTGTTGTTTTTGCAGCTCCTTGCTGTCTGGAATGGGCCCATGGTAGAACAGGCACAGCATGTTGTGCTGTTTCAAGGCTTTCTTGTAGTTCTTGTCATTGATATCTAGGACGCGGTCTTTCCCGTCATACTGTGGGAACTCCAGGCCCTTCTCGGCCGGGGCAAGAGGCACGAGGCTCAGGCAAGGGAGCAGGAACAACCACAGGGAGAGCATGGTCCGGAGCTACCACACACCCCCGAAAGTCAGAGTTTGGTTTTAGTTTCACAGTAGAAAATTGTACAATCAAAAAGGTCACCTAAGCCCTGTGAAAGGGTAGGATATGCTGCAGAAAGTTTTAGAGGTAAAAGTTGGTCCGTCAGTGGCAGTTCTCAAGCATCCCCAGCTGTGCAAAGAAATCCAACTTCTACAAGCATCTTCAGGACCCAGCAACTCTTTCTCCCACTGTGATCACTCCTTCACGCCTTCTCTCTGCAGACACAAAGGCAAATGAGGAGTGCTGTCGGGCCTGTGAGGTGCTGGGGGGGTGGATACCATACATAGCAGCGCTCCTCTCCCCCTACTTGTGCAGGACAGGCCCATTTTTAGGAGACCAGTTGTTTGAATTCTAAAAATAAAGCTGCAAGTGAGAAAGAGAGATTGCTTG
>NTHP01000006.1:214929-242370 GCA_003416845.1 Oplegnathus fasciatus | reverse complement strand
GGGGGGGGTTAATAGTGAGTATGGTTCTTACTCCCCGTGATGTCTCTATGAGGGAGTCAGTGATGTGGGAGAAGAGAGCTGAGCCCCAGAGATTTGAGGGTTGAGTTATTTTGAGGTGTTTAAGTCTGTGGGGACCAAAAACACAGTGGATGTGTAGTTTGGTGCTGGAGTAGAAAATGGCGGTGTGTAAGTGACAGCTCATGAGACAATCTGCCAACAGGTGTGTAAAGGACAACTCAAATAATCTGTGTGTAGGTTGTTCTGCAGATGTGGTCTCATGAGTTTTGCATGTGCAATGTGCTATCTGACCATGTACTGACCATATTCTTATATGTATAACAACATTTGGTTTGATTTGCGTTTGCTTCTAAAACAAATAGTCAGAATTGAATTTTCAATATTTTTCCCCATTTTGCTACTGTGTTTGCAAATGTGTTTGCTACTCATTGACTCTAACATCTTCCTCTTAAATTGTGTACTTAATCTTCACATACATCATTATTACACTATTGACAAAACAGCTGCACCTCTTTTTGCCTCCCTCTTAAGTCTTCTTCATCTCCACTCTTGAATATAATGGTCCTCTGGCTGTTTTTGAAAGAGTCTCTTCTGCCCTCTGCAGGTAGAAAGCATGTATGACCTGCTGAATTATGAGAGTTACAGTAATACCTCTCCTAAAGGTTTAAGGTTATTCCCAACCAGACGTACTTGTATCCCAGCGGATACAGCGGGGTTATGAGGAAAAAATATGTAGTAGCTCAACTACATTAATGGAAAACAATATAATATTATAATTTTGCTAAAACAAAAACAATTAACACAAATAGGATTATAACTGCTGTGAGGCTGATCTTTATATATATTTATAGTATATTTACTGTCAATAGCCCTTTTTCACAGCAGATAGGCTGACTTGTCATAGCAGGAAAAGCAGTGGTGTCACTAATAACATTAAAGATGGATCTGTTCAATTCAAGTGTGCCAGTAAGTCATGACAGTGTGACAGTGATCCAGAAGCCTGAAATGGAAGCAGCTAAATGGAATTCAGCCATTTTTTATTGTATTATTTTAGGTTCACTATGTTTTACATGAATATATCAGTGTAATAACATTCACTTATATAATTAAGAGTGTTAAATAACATCATCTTCACAATTGATTTAAATTAACACATTTGGAAGATAACAGTTGGTGTCAACAATGCAGTAGATCATTAAAAAGGGAACCACTGTCCAAAAGCATTATTGATGTTAATGGATTAAAGATCTAGAGATGCAAAGAGCTAAACCACAAGTTAAATACACAATATCGATTAGACTTTATTATACTGATTACCAATGTGACCAGCATGAGAAAGGACGACTTTTGTGAAATTCTGTTATAACTATGCTGCTGCTGCTGCTACTGATGATAATGATGATTTGCCGTGAGTTAACTGACTATGCTTGCATTATCTAGCTGAAGTTGGTGATGACGTCACTCTGCGATATCTGAGCAGTCCAGTCCTCCTTGATGTATTGGTGGTAGGGGTCATTAGAGTGCTCTCTCCTCTTGGATTTCACTGTGCTCACCAGGATGGCCACAACAATGAAGGCAAACATGCCTATCATCACCGCAAGATACCAGATGACGTTGCTGAAGTTCTCCTCAGCCAGAGTCTTGTCCAAAGCATTGGCTGCAGCCGTCACGTTGCGCCTCCAGTTGTCCAGGTAATGACCCAAAGCACTGGTCAGGGACTCCTCCAGGTTAAGGGTCAGGTTAGACCAGTCAGATGCACTAATCTAGTTGGAGGGAAAACAAAGGAAGATTTTCTGCCATTTCCACAAATCTTGAGACTAATGTACTAGTGTATTGTATCCAAATTCTATTAATACGGCTACAGAACTTAGACTTGTGAAAACCAATTCTACATCAAGCATAAGAGAGGAAAAAGTAGATTTAAAGTAGATTTTCATCAAAAGTATTTTTACCAAATACCCATGATGAACATGATAATGTTTAAAGAAATTAACCCAATTACTATGGGTAAACAATTGATGTACACATTTCCCTGGAAAAAGTCTTAAAGCCTCTGAAAACTTGGTTTCATTAATATGTTTCTACAACATAAAAAAAAGCAACAATTAAATTTAAATTAAGAAAAAAAACATCCTTAGTCTGCTTCATCAGGACCGAGTGGGAGTGGTTTGATCAGATTTGATTGACAGTGGCCTGGAAACATCAGTAAACTGACTCACAGTGTTTCGGATTCAAATGTTGCTCAATTCTGATTGGTGCATTGAAGTACAGCAATGTCCCGCCCACTTCAACCCAGTGAGAAAAGCACAGTAAAAACATATAAAAAGAAATCTCTCAAGTGAAATAATCAAAACTGTTCTAACTTTAGCAAAAAGTTTTGCGTACATGTACGACTCCACCCCTCATACTAAGAACCTGATTGAGAAAATCGATTTTCAGCACCTTTAAACTGTGTTGTATCTCAGTAACCACAGCAAACACTGCCACAAAGGTAATAAGGAATAAGGAATAAGGAAGATCAGCCATAAAAGAGGTCTGGTCTGGATATCAGTACTGTGATATGTGAGTTTTTATAACAATATGCAACAAGTCATAGAACTCTAAAAAAAAATTAAAAAGAAGCCAAATCATCAGTCTCCAAACTGACCTATAACTGCTTCAAAGTAATTTTGTCCACCCACTTACCCTCATTCAAGTGCAGCCACCTACATAAAGCTTTTCTATTCTGTACCAACCTTTTGCCAGGTTTTCGGAGCCCACATCATGAATTTGGTCACAAGATCAAGACACCTTGGAGTGAAAACAGAACAAAATAAAGAGGCACTGACAGAGAGCACGACTGGTTAGAGTAAGAAGAAAAGTCATTAGCTCACAGGTACGCAGTCAACCACTGTTCATACTTTGTTTATCTTTTTAATCTTTTCTGCTTGGCTGAACACTGAGTGTTGAGATTGTGGAAAGATAGTGAGGTCATGACCTTGACAATGTTAGGCGTACAAAAAGCTGAAATATTTCCTCCAGCTGATAAAGAAAAGGGAGTGTTGGAAGTCATTATAACTTGCCAAACACACACACACAATTTTTGCCAAATTATGGCAACAAATACGGATCACAAATAATTAAATATTGATCTGACTGGTTTGGGAGTTGCTGGTTAATGTGTCTATTCACCTGTAATTCCTAATCTGCCCACAGAGAGGGAGTACCATACAAGGGAACGTTTATCAGTCTATGGCAGTTTTAATGTATATCCTCTAGGTGGCAGAATAATGCAAGATATTTTATTTATTTATTATGGACTTACAATTCTCCAGTTAAATATGTCAATGATTGCTTTATTATGAAATGAACATTGTTTGTCCTTCCTGTAAAAAAAGTAAATGTGTACCATTTGGTTAAGTAAGGACTTGAAATGGGGTCTTCATCTAAGGTAAAATGAGGTATCAGTGTCACAGAGCACAGAGCAGCACCCTGAAGTCATTATAGATTCATTGTCTTGCTCAAAGACACTTCAGCTTGGTATCTGTTTGCTGACAAGAATGCTTGAAACTGGATCCTGTGTTTGAAGGGGCGGCATTTCTCCCCCTCAGAGCCGCACTGCTGGAGCGGATGACTCCCCCCACCTCTGATCATTCCCAGATCATTTATGTTTTGCTGTGCAGTGCCAGCGGGTGGACAATGTGCTGACTTTCTGCTCTGTCAAGTGAAACAAGAGAAAAATGGAACAGTGTGTACAAAGAAACACAAACACAAAGATACACACATAAATACATACAGAAAAGTGGGACTGAAAATGAGCTTGTAACTGGTAAGCCGCCACAGCCTAAAGGAGTATTGACAAGGGGGGACACGTTAACAGCAAGACCCTAATCTGATGTGCAATTTGTCTTGCAAATGTTTAAACTGTTAAAAAAGTTTTATGAAATAATAAAAAAAGGGAATGTTATCTACATTGCAAATGCAGGGTTCTCCACATGCAACCCCTACAAGTTACAAGTGTCTTATGTAATTAAAAATTTGCATGTGGAAATATGTTTCAGAGAGATTTTGTATAATAAAATATTTCGTAATAAGTATATCCAAATCTCATCTTTTTTCATCTGTTTCTCTCAATCTCTGGTCAGTTTTCAGCATCTGCACATCTTGATTATATGTCATCTCGGTAATGTTTCACAACTTAATGTGTTTTTAAAAGATCAGGAATTTCTCTGTTGGCTCAGTGTGATGAAAGTCTGTTACAACACAATGCGTGTTGAAATGAACTGACACCAGGGGACCAGAACATCTGATGCTTTTCACAATAAAAGATAGGGATACTTCATCAACCTAAACAGCTTTGTTATCCTTCCCACATTATGTATGAAGTGAAATCACTCAGAGTAGTAAACTATAGCAGACAAATGTTTTTCAATGGCAAAAGTAGTGATATCCTGGTATAATGCAAAGATGTGCATTCCATGGAACATTCTTGCATGTTGAGGTTAAAAGTATTCCAGCTTACATTATTCTTGTTACACCCTTTGTAAAGGACCCTTCGGTCCAAATAACTGGCCAAATGGTTCAACCAATCAAAGGGATTTTTCACAACCTGACAACCCAAAAATTGTTCTTATTCATGGCTTATATCCGATCTCTAAAGCATTAGTTAACATTAATGAAACAATAAGTTACAATTTATAAACCCTTTATCAGTGGTGGACTGTAATGAAGTATATTTACTCAAGTACTGCACTTAAGTACTTAGGTACTTGTACTTTACTTGAGTATTTCCATTTTATGCAACTTTATCCTTCTTCTCCACGGCATGTGTCTGACAGCCAGAGTTACTAGTTACTTTTCAGATTACAATTATTCATAACTTCCCTGTCCAGTGAAAACCATGTATCTCCAAATTTAGTGATTTTGATAAACTGAAGGATTAGGTTTTTTTTCATGGGTTGAGAAATGTCTCAACATACACGATGGATTGAAACCCTCCTATTCACTTGCAAACATTGTAGTACTCAACAGAAAAACATTTAAACTGAGTACATTACTTTTGCTGGCGCTACTGCCATTTAGATTATCCCTAAATTGCAGAGCTCTGTCCCTCTGCATCCACATTTTATTGATCAGCCTACATGGCTGTAGTTGTCGTTACAACAAGGAGAGAGGTGCAAGCACAGAACAATCACAAATCACACTACTGACTGACTTAAACCAATTATTGTTGATCCACCCAAGAGAACAAGAATATCTTTGATGCATATCAACTCTTTATCAGCAGTTTGCACATGACACTCCAGCAGCCGTGCCGTTGATATGTCACTGATCAGTTTGACACAGAAAGACGGGAAAAGGCCTCACTGGTGTTTGCCTCATTGATTTTATTCATTATGTCGCGGCCCCAGACACTATTCTTCTCCCTGTTATTACTAAGGGAGGTAAATATTTCCTTTTGCCATTGAAGCCCTATTCCATGGATTAATGCCAGAATACCAGGCATGCCGCCATAGTTTAGTCAGGGCTGTGCACAGGGAATGACAGGAATGCACTGAATGTGTTTGCTCCACATTCCATTCATGGCGGTTTCCGTTCTCATCCCAATAAGAATCAATAACAGAGACATTTTTAGTTTCAAAATGGCTCAATAGCAAAAAGAGCCGCAAAAAAAGCATTCGTTGTGATGGGAAAACAAAGAAAAAATAATATATATGTAATATGCATTTTGCTACAACTTGCTAATAACAATAACAACTAGCTCAGCTCATATCAGGAAATCACATCCATCACTTTCATTTCAATTGCAGTATGGTCTTAGTAACCATGATTCCATCCTTTAATTGCAATGATATTCTTGAGTGAATTCATAATTAATAGGAATACACAAAACAAAACATTACATTTTATATAGTACATCTCACTCATACTATGCATCAATATTTACTGATCACTCTAATCCCTGATTTTCCTAGCTCCTATAGCCTGGTTAAGTATGCATGTCATAAAATCACCTGAAGTAGATAGAGGTCGGATCTTAAAAAATGCAACCTGAGAAAGACCAAAAGACAATGGTAGTGAATGACTTGTTTCAACAGAGCTGCATGTCAATCAACAGAGCAGTACGCCTTATGACAGGCCAGACTCTGAAAGACCATAGAAAAACTGACAAACTTCAGCAAATGGCTTGTATTGACAGCACTGTTAACATAATTAAAGTAACTGTGTTTACAATTGTCTCCAAATCAAATCTGTGCAGCGTATTGGCCCCCAGTACCCGACAGAACCGTTTAGGTGGGCTCTACCACCAGCCCAGTGGTCGCAACCAGTCAACAGAAATGGATTTTGAGAGGTAGGATCCTAATTTCCTGGAAATCCTGCACCCTAAAAGATTGCATTCAAGAGCAGCCTCTATAGTATTAAGGTGCTACTGGAACCAACTAGTCTATAGGCTTTCAAATGTAAGCCTCGATAGACAGTTACTACTGTTTGATATGTTTCAATTGTTTCATGGTTTTATTGTCTGTTTTTGTTAATATGTACCCAGGACTCCTTGTGAAGCAGGATTTATACGAAGTGGATTATCCTGGTGGGATGGATGGGAAATTTGTATATCAGAGAGAGAGAGGTCCGCAGGCCTGCCACCCACAATTCTCCACCCCTGAACTGCCTAACTGCCACTTATCCCTGTTGAACCCAGCTGTTACATCAATGGCACTGCCTCACTGTTGTCAGAAACATATGGAGTTAAAGGCATGCTGACGCATGTGCCTTGTAAACCCAACTTGCAAAGTCGCCACATCCTCCCCAGCTCAACAAGATGCAGTGTGCACACGCCAGGATGCAGCTGCTGGATCACAGAATACTACTGTAACCTGTAAGCAGGAAACACATACAAAAGTGAAAGCACGAACATTAAGAAAACACAGTTCAAATCAAGAAATCTTACAAATACCAAAACATGTATAACGTCACAGAAGAACAGTTTTTACCTTCACAGGTAAAGTTTTGGGATTTTGGTTAGAAAATTTAGAAATGCAACACGTCAGGTTTTGTCAGAAATAGAACCATAAAGTCCTGGACTTATTTCCATCGTTGTCCCTGGTGTTTACACAGTCCACCAACCTTAAGTAAAAAAATACCAGAACGCTTAGAAAATGGAAAAGCAAAAATATAAAGGATATCTAAAAATAGATACACAAATAATGATAATAAGAAAACAACAAATACTGAATCACACACAATAGAAATATGCAGCAACAGAGGAACAAAAGAAAGATCTTGGAAAGCAGTGATGGACTTCTTTTAGACAGTGCTTTCTCCAGCACCATTTGATCAGTAGAACTTATCGGAAGCAGTAGACAGCATGTCAGGGAGTGCTACCTTAGAGGATCGGTTCAGGGCATGAATTAACGTTCCTTTGTTTCACGTCCCCTGCCAAAAGATCACCACCCTACTGTAAAAGATCCCAAACAATAATAATAAGAAGACATAATATAGGGAGAAGGCTGGGTCACTGCAAACACTGACACATACTACCAATAGGATGTAAGACCAAGTGGGTTATGTTTATGGTTTTTTCATTGGGGAAAGTCCTGCTCATTATGCCTTTAAGCAAAATGGCATCTTATCCTCCACAGAGTTCATCTGACACTGATATGTTGTTATGCTAGAGACGGTTGTATATGTAACCTTTATATCTGTGAATATGTCTTGTGCAATTTTCGGACTGCTCTTAATATTTAGATCAAATTTGCATGCATAAAAATAACTATACAATATATAATTACATTCATATAAAATTACTACCTTTTAGCTTTTTTTAATGCATGTTACACATATCTATTGACAGATTCTAATGCAAACAGCCTAATTAATCCCATCTAATAATATCATTATTCCAAAGCTGTGTAGCCATTTGGAGCATTTGTTTCAGACTATTGTTTGTGTTTTCACTGTCCAAAATAGACAATGAACAAAGCATGGCCTGGATGCCAGTACTTTTCCACAAGGACAATATCATTAGTTTCCTCTTGGGAGAGAGGGAGGGTATGAATCGGGTGGGGGTTGGTGGAGGAGTAAGCAAAATGTGTAAGAGACGTGGAATGATGAGTGACAAAGAAAATTCAAAATGGTTTGAATTACAGTGCTGTCAAACTCAAAGTGCGTGTTGTGTCTTACAGCAGTGATATAAAATAACACCAATACAAGAGAGCTGAAGTATCCAATTAGAGGGGAAACACAAGCACAGGTTAATGTGCACAGGTGGACTATCAATGAGAGCTATCCATCTTTACAACTTAAATAAACTGTGGCGGTCAGTTTCATCTATAATGCAATATAGTTTTGAAATTTTAATCTGTAAAGGGTTTTTTTACCAACTGACTGGAGGTTAAAGAAATGGTTATGAGTACAAAGTATATCTATAGCTATATCATTTTTTACACAATAGAATTTTTTGGCTCTGGGGATGGAAATGTCGATCGGTCTGTCCATCTGTCTGTTGGTCCACCATGTTGGTCCAGACTGAAATATCTCAACAACCATCAAATGGATTGCAATAAAATTTTCTACATGTATGAATCCTACTGACTTTGGTGATCCTAACAGGGCTGTAATAGGGTTGAGGTCAACCAGCAGGTTGTATGAAAAGGATGAAAACATGTGACTTTTGTGATTACCTGACTTTTCCTCAGGCGCTACCAGCAGGTCAAAGTTTTCCCTCATCCAGTGAAATATTTCAACATCTCCTGGATGGATTGGTACAAACTTTTACAAACATTCCTGTTCCCCAGAGGATGTATCCTATAACTTTGGTGATCCCCTGACTTTGCCTCCAGCACCATCATCAGGTCAAAATTATAACTTGTCCAATAATTTGGTTTGTGACCAAATACCTGACAAACTAATGACACTTCCATCATCCACAGTTGTAGTTCATGTTTACTGCTACGTAGCAAATGTTAGCATGCTAACACGATAAATCAAAATGTGTTAGTATTTAGCTCAAAGCACTGCTGGGCCAGGCTCACAGAGCCGCTAGCATGGCTGTAGACTACAGTAGTTTAGTCTTTGTTTTACCAACTGATTGGAGGTTAAAAGAAAGTATGAAACTATAATTTCTTACATTCCATTTTAATTATTTAACTAACACTATCATTTGTTGATGCATTCAGTTTAATTTTTGACTTGTCCGATAACCTTTTACTACATTTTGTCAGTTTTGGGCTCCATACTTTTGAGGTGCTTGTATTTTTGAGTATGTACAGTATTTGCTTGAGTTGACTTGACATATGCCTGAAGGGTGTAAAGGGGTGTAGCTCTCTTCAAGAGGCAAATTAACATCATCCTTACACATGTTGAAATATAGTCCTTCATGCTCCTGATTGAGTGAATGATGCACAATAACATTTTCCTGCAGACATCACCATCACACAAGAGAAATGTGCTCTTCCTGAGATCAAGTGAGGAACAGCAGGTAAGGTTTTCAGGTGACACTAAAAGAAAGGTATCCATTTAGTGATGTACAAATAAAGTTACTCATTCGCCTGCCTTGGTGAAGGTAAGTTAGGTAATTTTCTCAGTTTATTCCCAACTGCTACCCACACACTCCCCTTTGTAGTGTGCATGCTGCATTTTAACTTGTTGCTATGGGGAGTCATAGGATATCAGTGATATGAGTCACTGTCTAAATAAGAAAACATTTCATGGCCTCTAAATGACACCCTCTGATTAAAAGAGATTAATTCAACAGTGTTGAATGTGCCACTCTTAAAAACAGTGTATTAGTCAACACATTACCTAACCATATGAACCACTATGATATCGCTTAGTTTTGATTTTGCAAGTGCACTTTCACAAGGTGACTTTTAATCCACTTAATTCATTAGATCCATTAATCCACTTAATTATGGAAAGTTACAGAGGTGTGGGGTTTGGTTGACAGAGGATAAATGGATGTGTGGAGCTAAACTGGTAAGAAGTGGAGATTTGTAAGCCACTAATGTGGCTGGCTTTTTGATTGATTGAATCTTCTGTAAAGACGCCTGGAATCACCCAATCCTCTTCTGGCTCTGAGCAGATTAATAAGGCCTTGCTGGGGTTTATGTGATGCAACAATAACAGAAAGCCCCAAATATATACGTGGAAAACACTGAATAGGAGGGTCATTTTGTTACGGCCGAGTACGAACTCCTTCATACCTCCTAAGAGTTTTGAATATATCTCAATCACCGCATACTGGAACAACTTTCAAAATATCACTGACAAATAATGCAGCTATTCAGGAGTTGTAATAAAATGACCAACATAACCACATGAGATAAATTGAAAAGTTGAGTCCACAAGTATTCTGTTCTGAATTAAAATCATTTTGCAATTTCTTTAAAACAGAATGCTTAGGCTCTCACAACTTGGAACCAGCTGATAATCACATGATCAATAAAGAATGTTTCTGGTGTTGCAAAATCATTTATTACACAAGTCAACAAATCTACTGACTTTACAAGAAATTAAAAGCATGTTAAAATGACACTTGTTAATGTTGAGCAGAACTGACTTTCTGTTGGCCAGTCGTTTTTTTTTTTCTGTCACAATATATGAAGAATGAGTACACATTTGTCTTTTTGTCTCAACAGAAACTTTATTTTCAGTCTCTAAAAATAAAATCCATAAAAATAACAATGTATATTCTCTCCAAAAGAAAACGTTTTTAAAGCTCTTTCCCACACAACAATCATCACTTATCAATTCTCCATATGTTATGCATCATTTATGCCTGACGTGAATAAGGATTGGTCTGTCACATTATGACACTGACATTTCGGGCTGAGGTCATTCAACACTTGTCAAATTCCAAAATAAATACATTTTTTCTTTATTTTTTTGTATTCTGGGGGTGAGGGTGTTGATGTCTGGACACCTTACACTGTGGAAATAATGACCACAATCCAGAAAGCCAGCTACTTTACGCACCTGGTTGAATTACCCTCAATAAAAGCTCATCCAGTGTGCATGCTAATCCTGCAGCAAACGCCTGAAATGTCATTTCTGCTTTGCATTATCACTCTCTGCTGATAGGCAGCTAACTGAAAATGTACTACATGACCAAGCTGATTTATCAAATGGCTTTAAACAAATGTATTCACTGCACAAAATTTCCAGGACGTAAAACTGAACTCTTCATCTTACCTTTTTTTACTACTTTAGCATTGCACACTAAGACACATTTGGTAAGAAGTTTATAAAAGATACACAAGAGATAGCCTACTAATAGAAGTAGAAATGTATATTGTGGGTGGTCCAACGAGCCCTGAATTATATTGTACACTGTTAACATAATGCAACAGACTCAACACACTTCTCAACGAATTGAAACATAAAATGAGTTATGCATAAAATATAAACTGATACAGAATCATGAGCATTGGTTCTTGTGGCTTTTTGTTATGATACAATGGTAGTGCATAAAAAGCTGTATGTTGGTTTTGAAATGTAACACAGGATACAGCCACAAAAAACAATTAAAAACAAAAACCCAGTAGTAGAAAACGCAATATATTAAGTCCCTTACAGTGACACACATTGAACAGCCAATCAAAATGAATAAGTACCATATTATAACCATAAAATTTGGGTATTTCTTCTTTTAGGATGAAAAACCTTAAAAAAAAAAAAAAAAGCACAACAATTTCTAATCTTGTGCTTCTTCTCTTCATAAGATTGACTAAATGATTTTGATGCAATACCTCCAGTAAGAAATCAAACTGGTTATTATGATAATCACCATAAACATAATGGTCATATACAACAGCAGCAGGGAAGCAATGCTTCTTAGCACTTATACTAACTCTTTTACAAACTCAATAATGGTCCCCTTAAAAAAGAAAGAGTTGGAGATGATTTCCACCTATTCTCTCCAGCAAAACAATCAGATATTTAATAGGTTATTTGCTAACAACCTTGGAATGACTGTCCAGGGAACAATAAAAATTAAACAGCAATCACATACTTCTAAGTTCTACCGAAATAACATAATAATATAGTGTTCAGTGGCAAAAACATGGCCTATAACCTAAAACTGTTTTTTGAGTTACTACAGACATATGTATGCTACACCAGCAACTACGCCTACAGTCACTGTCAACAAGAGCGGAAAAAAAAAACTTAAAATCACAGAATACATTTCTTTTTCACCATACAAAAAAAGAAAGACAAGTGCATATATAAGGCAAATATTAAATTCACTTTGAGTACAACAATTCCAAAAATCCCAGTAGATGTTCTAAATGCAAGATTAACAACAAATACTGTACAAAATGGACACGCCAGTGCCAAATAAGCTTCATAGTCATAAAGGGGAACAGTTTTTCTCATGTGGAGAAGCTTTAATCATTTTTTAAAAAATGATAAGAATAAGCTTAGATCCCTGTTAGAGAGCTACAAAAGACAACTGTAAATATTACAGACAGAGCTTCTCAAATCTCTGAGAATTCAACTGTTTGTTTGTAACAGCCCCCAGCCCTTCACATAACTTCCACCTTAATAAAAGCCCCCACACCAGTCCCCGTTAGTTCAGTGCAGGGTTCAACTACAGTGAGAAATAAACAAACATGAAGATGCCCACAGAGCAGACGAATAGCAGACCCAAGTTGAGGAGAAGTTTAACTCTAGGTGGCTCGTACAGCATCTCTGCAATGACTCCTGCATCCTCCTGCACTACTTTTTGCTGAGCACTCTGTGCTCCCTCCTTATATCCACAAAACCATTCCAGTAAACGCAAACACCTGCTAGTCTCTCCATTACCATGGCAGCCTTCTTCTGCTCTAATCATCTCCATCCTTCCATTACCAAATCGTTCTGCAGGGGTGGTGGCAGGGGATGTTTCCGTACTAGGGGTTGCTGGGTCATGGTCAGTGGATGGGACCAGGAGTTTGACATCTGTCCCGTCCAAACACCTCTCCTTTCTGACATCCAGGGGCATTTCTTTATGGAGGCTCCCATCTCCATTACTATGGCTCTTCTCAGTCAGCCTGTACATTTCCTCTCTGTCCTTTGTGGGAACTGTTTCAATGTTGCGGAGCCCCCAGACTGTGGTGGTGCGAACCCGCTCCTCATCTGGTGGAGAGGTGCAGAGGCTGACCACCACCGCCACCAATCCTGAAAGCCAGAACAGCCCAGCGGCAAAATACATGTAGTGAACATCAACGATGAAGGCAGGCCTATCATCTGGCTGGTCACAGCGAGGCTGGCGGTAAATAAAAGCTAGTATCAGTCGCAGGGTACCGAGTGTGAAACCCGTCATGCCGCCCCAAAATGCACCTTTCTCATTACACCGCTTCCAGAACACACCTAGCAGGAAGAGGGCAGCGATTGGTGGAGTGAGGTAGCCAGCTACTTCCTGGATGTAGAGGTATGTCTGTCCACCTTGCATTTCAATAATAACAGGGACCCAGGTAATGCTGATTGCCACCATGACCACAACAAACATGCGGCCCACAATCAGCAGCTCGCGCTGAGACGCCATCCCTCGAAAAGTTTGGTAGATGTCCAGTGTGAAGATGGTGCTTGCACTGTTGAAGATCGAATCTAGGTCACTCATCAGGGCAGCGATCATGACCGCCATCATCAGACCCCTGAGTCCCACAGGCATCACTGCCATGACCAGACGTGGGTAGGCAATGTTTGAGCAGCCGGCCTGGGAACCACACACAGCCATGCAATGCTCTGGCCCAATGCAGGCGATCTCGTCCACAAACATGATGCGGGAGATCATTCCTGGTATGACTATTACAAACATGGGCAGGATCTTGAGAAACCCAGCCATGAGTGTAGAGCACTTGGCGTGAGCAATGTTCTTAGCTGCTAGTACTCTCTGAACAATGACCTGGTCTGCACACCAGTACCAAATAGATGCAGGGGTCTGGCCAAGAATGAAGCCTGGCCAGGGGATGTCTTCATCCAGGGGACCTCGGAGGATGCGTAGCGAGTCTGGTTTAGGCTCAATGCGGCAGGAAGGAGAATAGGTGAAGTTTCCAGAGGCCACTATAGCAGAAACATTGGGAACTGCCTGCATGTACTTAGTTCTGACACCCTCTAGCCCACCAACTTTGACTAGGCTGATGGTGGTTAAGGTTAGGGCTCCACCAATCATCAACACTGCCTGAAGTGCATCTGTGTACATTACTGCCACCAGTCCACCAGTGACAGTGAGCAGTGCAGTCATACTGATGAGCAGGAAGATGGACAGATAAAGGTTCCACCCCAGGGACTCCTGAATAAAGAGAGCTCCAGCATACAAGTCCACAGACAGTTTGGTAAAAATGTAAAGTAACACAGACAAGAAAGCGAAGTAAACCTTTAGCCTGTTGCCACCGTAGCGCTTCGACAGGTACTCAGGCATGGTGTAGACTCCCGAGTGGATATACACAGGGATAAACACCCAGCCAAGCAGCTGCAGAAGTAGAAGTGCATTAAATTCCCATGCTCCAACAGCAAAGCCACTTGCTGCTCCTGACCCAGCCAGGCCTATGAAATGTTCACTGCCAATGTTGCTGACGAAGAGTGATGGACCTATCACTATCCAGGTCATGGAGCGTCCAGCAAGGAAGTAGCCACTCACTGTGCTGCGATTGGCTTTCCACATGGCAAGAAACCCAATGACTAGCACCAGGACAAAATACAGTGCTACCACAGCTATGTCCGCTGGTTCCATTCCAGGACCCATTTTCAAAGATTATTTTAAAAATATCACAGCTATACGAATCCTTGCAAAAGAGGGAAATAGTCAAAGTTATGGATTTAACCATTTAAAAAGCAGCAATGGAAATGTTCTGCTTTGGTTTGCTGTCTGAATGGAAGCTGTAGTATCCACCGTCAGGTCAAATTCACTAGGTGTGCTTCGGAGGCGGTTATCCACCGGCACTGAGGTCGTTCTAGTTTTAGAGGAGGATGTTGTAGGCCTCTGGTCTAGAAAAGCCTAGAGTTAACATTCCTGCAAGACAGCAAAGACAAAGAAAAACACCTCATTAGAGCCTTGATTTGAGAGGGAAAAACACCGAACACAAATGCTTGAAAGTTTACAACAGCCTCTCTGAAAACAGGATAGAAACACTAAGTGAGCTTTAAAAATTAATAGAGTCAAACTGAACATTATATCACAACCCAGAGAATAAAATGATCAAAATCACTAATGAAAGAAATGGTAAAATATGACATAGCACTCTATGAACCACATGAAGATTAAGAATTAATTGAGCTTTGCAACTGCAGTATTTTTCCAGCTCCAGTCCTTGGGCTTAGCCTTGCGAATGACTTTTCTCCTTAATCTTTTTAACACAAAGAACTCAAGCCATGCCACCGTAATAAAACTTCAAAGAAAGCTTAATAACATTATATAAGAAATCAAGAAGAGTCAAGAAGGAACAAAAATGTGTAGCCCAAAGACTATGTATTTCCTGCATTACCCAATATGTGGCCGGACTTGTGTCATCTTGAAAATCTTGCAGTTCTTTAAGATAACAGATATTTCTGCACAAAGGAAGTCTTAATTCATTCTGTGCTGGCACCTCTGACAAAACTGTCATTCCATTTTATGGTTTATGCCATGAATAAATAAAGAGTAGAAAGACGCACCAGGACACAACAGGAGATTACAGAATCACACAAAATTAGGACTAATTCAAAAAGTCATTTTTTAATTTTACCATACCATAATCCATGCACACAACTAAATCTGTTACATTGACATCACCAAATGTAACCCTATGACATTTAAAAAAAAGTTAAACATATTCTAAATAATTCAAATTCAATACATACTTAGAGATAACAGTGAAATGGATCAAATTGAATCCCCATGTCAACAAAAACTAATAAGCATTGTGATGTGTGAGCACATCTGTTTTGTATCCATATCAAACACACACACACACACACATTTGGATGTTGTGCCTCTCTTGAGATTTCAGCCTGCCATGTGTGGTAGAAAATAACCCCACGCGTTCCTCTTCACAATCAGGCGCTATGCATGACCATCCCTCTCAATAAAAGAAATCTTTGTTTTCATTTTACCATCCGATCATCATCATCATCATCATCATCAAGTGCTACGCTCCATGTGTTCACCATAAACTGTCCAAGAGACTCTGGCTCTGAAATACAGCAAAATCAATCAATGGATTAATATAATTTTAGTTGCAAAGTTATATAAATGTGGGATTCAAACTGACATGCAGACATGTTAATTGACCCTAATCCTGAAGTACAGCCAAGTTCATACAAGTAAATATCAACTGCCCAAATACTTAAAGCCAAACTTATGTTGAGCAGCTTGCTTTGTTGACATTTCAGATGAATGGTTCTCTTCCACAGGTCCACACAGCTTAAAAGTGAGACACTGAACCTTTGCATTCAATCATAATACTGAAAACAACATCAAATCCAGGCTGCAGGTAAAGCCAGCTGACGCCATTATGTGTTAGTACCAGATGTGGCTGACAGCCTGAGACTGTCTTTGAGAACACAAAGCAGAGGCAACACCAGTCCAGGCATGCAGCCCAGAGACGCACCTCACAGGCGGGAGGAAATTTCTAGAACTCACTCACCCGCCTGCTGAAGCTGCGCATCTCCAAGGAACTTGTATTCCTCATTATTAGCTATATTATTAGCATGTTTGGATATTTAACACTACATGCAAGTCTGACTTATAAGGTTACTCAGGTGTGTGAAGCATTTTGTGCGTGGTTGGCTGACGGTTGACGCATTTGACAAAGATTATCAATGATAGGTAAACTGCCATTACCGAAAACGCAGTTTCACAGGCGGAACGCAAACACATGGCCACATATTTTAAAACATTAAGAAATCCACTTCACTTCTGAAGAAGTAGTCGTTACACACACACTCACCGGCTCCATTGTTTTGACACAGATGAACACTAAACATGTACCTTGTTAGCTAGTGTTAGCAGACGCGCTAAAGATGCTAAAGCGACCCTGAACGCCCCAGAAGAGAGGATGAAGAAGAAGTGACTGTCCTGAAGACCCCCCAGGATCCTTGCTGCCTCGTCCCAGCAGTGCCCCTTGTCAGTGTCTTTATTTGACCTTAACAGCTGTTCTCTCCGTGTTTTACCTTTCACATGAGCTCTAATAAAAGCCCGTCAAACAACGCTGTCTCTTCTTCTTATAAGCGCCCGTTCAGCTCCACGCCCCACACGTGTAACACACCCGTGACGCGTTCGAGTGCTCCATCGCCCACCGGGAAAATGCTCCAACTAATTATCTGGAAATCTTGTATTGACCTGCATGTTTACATAAACTAAAGAATAAGAAGGACACGTGTATTTTAAGCAGCTTTCATTGAAAACGGGAAGCCAGGGGCCACTGAACATGCCCACCTCCCCACAGCTTGTTTTAAATGCGGAAGAGAATTTACAACGTTTGTTTTTTTTTACTTAAAATAACTTAAATTAAATTACACCTATAAATTCTTTCAAACTGATGGGAATCAAACAATGACAGCTCTTCTAAAACATTATATGAAGATGGCATTTGTATATGTTTTGGTGACTGTTTAACTGGAGAGTTATCCAACTTTTTATTAACCTACAAACTACACCTCTGTTTACGGTATCAAACAAAAGATCTCATCAAGCTTAACAAATCCTCTCCAACACGCAACCACAAATAGATAACAGGGTGGCTAATTAACCTGAAATAACACAGGTGCAATGTGAGCTGTTGTAAATCATATAAACTTCTAGAACTCCTCACTCTGACTGATTAAGACTTTCTAATCAGATTTTAGGGCGATGCTTGTAATCTGGAACAATCTAGAAACTGCCAACTGCTGCTGCCTCTTTAAATAACAATAATGGATTTTTCAAACGTTTTTTATTTTCACTTTGACTCTTTCAGTGTTTAAATGTTTTCCCTAAAATGGAATTCCATCCTGTATGCCAGTAATAATGCCCATAAGAGATATAAAGTTATGCATACTTAGCTTTTGCAAGCACACATGTTTCCGTTTTACAAGTGATCATCTAGCACAGATGAAGCTATTCACTGGAAATCATCATGGCTAGTGATCGAGAGGAAAACGTTGTCATTTTAGAGCAAGAGGAGGAAACCCACCGCTCATAGCCCACCACCACCACCTAACATACAGTAGCTATTGTGCCATCATTGTTTGAGGCTGCAACATAGTACTGTTTCTCAGGGTTAAGCCATATTAGGTTCACTCTATAAAAAAAATCATATTATCTGAAATATTGGAGAACATGCAAATGTCCAATTCTCATCACTGCCTCCCATGCACAGAGGGCTCCTGAGATATCCATTTGGATAAACTGAATATGCATGTGAGGTGTAGGTGGCTTCACTTTCAGATCCCAACCAAACATTTCAGCTTACTAACGTGTGCATATGTCACTAATGTTGCACAGTATATACAGTGATTAGACACTTTAATGTGTAATATATTGCACCAGGTATTTACTGGATGGATCTTTTGAATTTCATCTGAACGTGTGTGTGTGTGTCTACTTGACAATGGTTAGTTAATTTGAGCCTGTGTGTGGGTGTCAGGTAGGCTGCATAATGTATTTGCCAACCTTGTAGGCCTAATGACGCAGAAAAAGTCACTACCACTTCTACTATTACTACTAAGAAGAGTAATATTAACATAATGTAACATGACATACAAAAACATACCACAACATAACAATAACACAATTGTAGCTAATAAACATAATTGTCATCATCACAGTCCTAATAACCATAATAATGACATCACTGTCAGCAGCCTCTGCAGTCAGATGAGAATAAGGTTGACATGGTTGACTTCCAACCAAACATCCTGGAAGGCAGACACAGCTCTGCATATCACAGTAAATTTCCACTCACTCTTCTTCTGGATAGATATCTTGGAAATTTCCATGGCACGAAAAACTACATTTCCCAGCAAACCCTGCGCCGTGTTGCGTGTTTGTTGAGCGACAGCAAGTCGCTCGGAGAATGGCAGCGCAAAGGCTTGAGCTGGAAGTATGAATGAATTCACTTGTTATTTTTGTCGCTTCGCACTTCTCCTTTATCTAGTTTGGAAAGATCATTTGATCATATTTTAACTATCGATCATGGTGCGTTCAAATGCGTTTATCAAGCAGATGTTTCTCACATGTCACAGTGTTACTATGTGGCGTTGCTAGTGTAGTCTAACGTTAATACATTATAGAGAATAAGTTAGACTCATTAATTTACACGCACTTGTACACGTATACATAAAGTATAATAATCCAGAAGATATCCAACAATCACTAAATAGATACATAAAAACAGCCTCTCATAAATAGACTACAAACATAGGCTATAAACACGTGTAACCGGTTAATAAATGAATGATATATTCTGTATAAAAGCTTAATAATTTTACTTTATAGTGTTATTTTTCTCCTCCTGTTTCAAGCTTTCACACAGCAAAAACTTTATCAATGAAAACTCCATCAGCACTTTTACTCAAATCTGAATTTGGAATTCCAACAACAGTATAGCGAACAAAAATGAATAAATAAAATAATTGTTATTTAAAAGATGTTCTGTATGAGAGGCCATGGTAGCGACAGTATTATACACTGCGAGCAACTGCAGCAGCTGGCTCTAAAATCTGATACTACTTTGATCTTGTAAGATTATTGATGTGTCATATCAGCATGATGCAACTAACTGTCATGCATTGTTCACTGAGGTAATTGATCCTGTGCAGGCCTGACTGCCTGTTGCCTGTTGATTATCATCAGGACTCAACAGCTGTGTGTCATGGTGGGTTATGCTTAGAATTCATGTTTAACCCTGCAGGCTATTTATAAGTTATGGAGATGCAGGTTGATATCAAATGTAATGTAATCTATTTTTATTACATTTTGAAAATAACTATAAATTAGGAACAAATGTAAAAAGACTGTAGAGAGATTTTAGAGAGAGAAATTACAAAATGCTCTCAGCTGTTACAGTACTGCCAACACTGTGACCCTGGACAATGTTCAGTTGCCACATTATTATGTCTGACTGATGAGATCATATCAGGTCTGAAAGCCCAATGAACTGTATCAAGTTCACAGGGCTGGTCTGTACACGTCAAGTGATTTTTTCCATCACAACAGAATGGTCAGATTTCTCACACCTATCGCAGTCCATTACTCCAAAGTTTTGTATGTAAATTTAACATACATGTGGACTTTGATTGACCACCAATTAGCAGTTTATTTAATCTCTCATTGATGTGCTTTTTTGTGGTTACTGACAGTTTGTATATCAGTGTTAATGGTCACAACCTTATTGTTCCCTCATTAGCCTCACATGCCGGTTTATGGGGTGGAAGGCCACAAAGCCACAGCTCTCCTCTCTGCTGCCTGCAAACAGAAACAGCAAGACCAAGTGGAGCAGGAGCTGGCTCCAGTGTCGGTCAGTTATTTTCAGCGGTCTGTTTATTCTAATCTATTAACTTGTCAATTGTCAGTCAACATCCACACTTAATAACATTAAATTAATTTTTATAAAAGCAGTGGCCACTTAACATAACCAATGCCTTATTCTAATTTCAGAAATGCCTCATTAATGTAAATTGATGGTCACAAGAGCTGTGATGCTTTCCACACAGTGCTGCTTCTCCTCATGGTATAGGCTGTAGTTCAGTCCCGAACCTCACAAGTGCAAAACTCAACTACTGGCTTCATTGTTGTGATGAAGAAGCCAGTGCTGACAGGTGAGTTTGTGGGACATTATTAGTGTCAGAGCATTAACTTAAAATAATAATAGTAATACCAATAATGACTTCAATCAAATTTTATAGTTGCTGTTGTTGACAGTGTGTGTGCCTGTGTACAACTTATTCTTACATATACGGCAGCCATTTTCAAACTCTTCCTCGATGAACAAATGCCTGTCTTAGTTTTTATGGTTTTTATGAAGATGCATCATCATAAAAACATTTATCATTTGTCATATCACAGGACTAACCATCTAACATAACTGCCTTTGACAGAGTTATGAGTGTGACTACTGTTCAGTATGAATTCCCACAAAGCTATTTATGGACAAACTTCAGGAGGACAAGGGCTTATGTATAGGAAAGCACCTTTGTGTGATGTAGGTCATCCTGCTTTGTTGTTAGTGCCAACACAGCATGTGTAAGAGACATATGAGACATAATATCCTGTGAAAAGCTGCTTCTGGCAGTCTTCTACAACTCATAGAACAACGGTTGACCATCAACCATGGTTGAAGTTGTCCTAATCAGTACAATACGCTTTTTAAATTATTTGCTTAAACTTTTTGTCCTCAATAGCATGATTGAAAACCACTGGGCTGCACCATGGTCTTAATACGTTTCTCAATGAATGTATGCTGTCAACTTGGGCTAGGAGTAAGAAAATCAAAAAGCACTCAGAGTGTATACTGCCGAAAAAGCTGCACAATCCTACAAAATGTTTAGAATTTCTTAATGTTCTTTTGGATTGTATTTATCCAAATACACACAGTGATGGACAATCATGCTATTTTATAGAGAATACCTTTGTGCATGGATGAATTGAGCAAAATATCAATCAAGTTAGATTCATGAACACAGAGATATGTCTGTTTAAATGTATGTTGCTGTAGGGCCGCCTACAGGCAAAATAGCACAGTTTATACGTGCAGATGCCGTCTAAATTTTGTTGAAATTGCACAGTGCATTTAAAAATGATGGCTGTTTATGTCAACAAGGCAACATGTACAGGAAATTAGCAACTGGTTGTAGGTAAATGGTATCTAAATTTAAAAAACAAAACATAGAAAGAAGATAAAAGCTCTTCCTTAGTTATTCCTTGGATGAAAGCCTATCTTTCCACCAAATATCATTGAAATCTGTTCAGTAGTTTTTGAGATATCTCTTTAACTAATAGACAAACAGACATACAAACAAGGGGAAAACAACCCCCTTGGCAGAGGTAACAATAAACCCATTGTTTCCCCCTCCCTCTTGTCCAACTTGGTCGTGGCTGATTAGAAACACCAGTGTACTGTTATAAAGCACTCTGCATGTGTACAGTATACACACATGACCATAGCTCCCCCTTTGTGTCATAAAGCACGTTAGTCATCCCCAGGCTGTCTTTGAGTTAGCTGACTTAACAAACACAAACCCTGGTGAACCTGGATAACAGGTCTCACAGGTCTGGTTATCAAGTGTCTGTGTGTGTAACCTTGAAAAACCCCTGTAAAACCAGCAATGAGCTTGTTTAAGAAGTGCCATTTGTAACAAATAGTACAATCAGATTAGGTGTAGTACAAATACTGTAAATGATGTAGATCAAATAAATAGAAAGCAGTCAGAGAGCTTATAGCTACAAAGGCTGTGCAGTCTAACAAAAATGTTTAGACTTTTTGAATCTGCATCTGCATGTACACCCATGGTGATCATGGTGACAATCTTCCTGGGAATAGCAAAAATTCAGTGAATGTTAGAGCTGTGTACAAGGATGAACATTTTTTGCAATTGCACAATGTGCTCATTAATTATATCAGTTTGTGCCACTAGGCTATGCCACAGAGAATTTGGCAATCAGTTGTAGAAAAACACTATGTAAAAAATTCAAATAATCTAAAAATAAGAAATAATAAAGCAAATGAAGATTGGATGAAATTTGTGGTGAAAACAGTATTTGCAACAACTTGCAGAGTTTAGAAGATATTAGCAAAACATAAAGTGCTTTATAAATTCCACATGGTGGCGCTATGCACGCCAGAACCTAGTCTAGTCTTCTTTACCTAGCCTTCTTAAATTTACTGAAATCTTTAAAGTAGTTTTTATGATGTCATCCTAAATGATAGACAGACAAGCAGGACCAAAAACAAAAGAAAGTAAAGTATTACATGAATAAATATTTTTTACAGATTTTTTAAAAGTGAAAAGTAATTTTGTTTCAGTTGCCAAGGAATTGATAGGATTACTGAAAATACACTTCAGTGCAGAAATAACTGCCCCTTATCACCGCCCTACTTTGCCCCAGAGCACAGCTGGCAGGTACTTTCCAATACTGTCTATGTAAAGCTTTTGTATTATTAGACATACTTTCCATTGGTAAATTCTGTGCTATGTCATTGAGTCTATAAAAAGACCTGCTATTATAAAAGTGGCCTCGTGTTCTCTGGTGCTGCATGAAATAAGTGCAAAAGGCTAAGAAATACTATGGTTCACAAGCTGTCTACTGATTGTTAGAAGCCCTATTTGATATCCATACTAGACAAAAGGTCTGTAAATGCTGCAAACATGTATGATGTTTGATGTAATAGATTGTCAGATGTGAAAATGTTGCCCTATGAGCAGGCTAAAGATTGACCTCTGATTGATTTCAGTCTGGACTCACAACATTAAGGTATTCTATAAGTTGTCACAAGATTAGAACGACCAGTATTTGTCTATTGATAACTAGGTCATAAAAGTTGGAAATTTTGCAGTCAAGTAATTACAAATGTTTACCTCCCCTTGCCTCAGGATGACCCTTACCTGGCCGAGCTGAATGTTGCTAAGAATGGCTTCTTGGCAAAGGGTGTGAATTTCAGTCAGTGCAAAGCACTAAGTTTAACTTTGTTACAGTACATGCACAGCACATGCAACTATCAGAATCCAAAATCACTGTTCTAATTTCACTAAAAGACGTCCTGTCATTTAGTTTAAAACAGAAATATGTGTTCTGTGGAGAGAGCTGGAGATCAAGCCCAAATTGTGACATCCAGGGATCCTTTGCATTGTTTGTTTTTGCTATACAGTACATCTAGCACCTCCATTTCATCACAAGCTCTCAAAAAAACTTGCCTTCATCTTATACTATAAGATTTCATTTGAACACCTGTATGTCAGGGGAAGCACAAGGAAGCTTGTTTCTATTCAATATTCTCTTTTCTATATTCAGCTCAGGCTGTATGTTCCATGACATACAGCAAGTGTATGTGTGCTATGGCAGGACATTGCAGTCTTTAAAATGATTCATTTGTATTGATACTTTAAACATAAAGCGCTGTCATTGGCCTCATTATGTGAGTTTTGGCAGTTAGTACAGGCAGGTTCAAAGCTGTTTGCAAATACAGGAGCTCCATCTAGAGACGTAAACTTGTACTTACCAGCTCTGGTGTGCACATAGAACCCGTATGACTAAACAGGTTGTAACCAAAATCTCAGTCGAAAATGTCTTACATTTGACATACAAACGCATTTTGTCATGATGATATTGTTATTAAGAACTACTAAATGCAGAACAGGCCTACATCCTACAGTATGTGACACCCCCCTGTCACATTCATTATGAGAGGGATAGTGCAGAACTTAATGTGGAGCATTTGCAGTATAAATAAGAATACATTGCAAAATGTTGCCAACACTCTTAATTTTTTTTTTACTTTTTGCCAATCACGATATCATTCCAGTAGAGTGGTATTCACAATAGTCCTTGACCCCATCCCACACGTTGCTTATTTTCTCATTAATTTGGCTGTGAAGATGAACACTGAACAGTTGTATTCACAGTAAGTGAAAGGGAGGTTTGCTAAGTTCTGTTGTTCCCTACAACACATGAACATTAAATGAAATGAAATGCACAACAACATCTGCATGTAAGCAAAAGCAACAGTAGCGCGGCAGACATTTTGACTTGTCTTAGCAGGAAAAACAGCCATTTTCAAACATGAAAATAGTCCTAAGAATCCAGGCAGACCACAAGGAACAAGAGGAAAAGTTTCTGTTTTCGAGTTGCAGAAAGAGCAAGTTTCATATTGAAATCTGAATCTATTCTGCCAAAAAAAGGGGAAGAGTTGTAGTACAATAAATAGATGTTAGAGTTTTAAAATGTGTTATTTTAACTTTGGTGACAACAGGAAGAACAAGAAGAGCTTTTTTTTCTAAAGTATGTGGAGTCAAAACCATTCCAGCCTCATAATCTGCAAAATTACTCTTATTGGTAACTCCTGAAATGAGTTTGTTGTCAACTTTTTGATCAACAAATCCAGATCACTGATACTAAGGGTGGGAAAAAAACTGGATCAATCACAGTACCTGCACACCCATAGTAAACCCACACATTAGACCTCTTCTCAGCATGTTCAGACTGTGCTTGACTGACATCTCCTGGACTCTCCTGTTAGCTTTATTACAGATGTCAGGTTAGGATAAATTACACCTTTATCATTCTCAGCTGTAATCAGAGAGAGTAATCGAAACAATGGAAAGGATGGATGAATTTAAAGAACTTGTTATAATTCTTAATGGAAATGTAACCAAAATGTACGTGATAAAAACAAACAATTTGCATCCAGAATATCTGTTAAAAAAATCCAGTATTATTAGAGAATGAGTCTGGGTAGAATATTGACTTCAGTTTCATGTAATGACCCTGTTTTTCCACAAGGTGAAGTTGTGAGGGGAGAAACTATGGGAAAATCTTGGGAATGAAATAAGGCCTGTTAATGGAAGTCAGACAACTGTGGACAAAGCTTTGCTAAGTGAAAGACACATTTAAGAAGACAAAAGACCCCCTAACTTATCAAGTGACAAGGATTTGCAGTACATAGTTTGACCACCACAGAGTACTTACAAGTTCATTTTTCAACTGTAAAATATGCAGCTCAGTATGTATCTTGGTCAAAATTATTTAATATCCAAATGTAAGTGATGTTTATCAAACTTTTATGTTATGCATTTATGTTTACAAAAATGTATACGGAAAGTCGAATGTAACTCCCCTGGCCAACTAATAAAAAGCTGCTCACACACTAATGCATCAGTGATAATAGATCAATTATCTAATATATAATAGTGTAACACTGACAGGTGTCACTCTGCTCCATAATGAGTATCGGGGGCAGCAAAGTATATTTCACTGCTACTGTAATACTTGTGTACTTTTACTTAAGTAAGATTTTGAATGTAGGACTTGTATTTGTAATGGAGTATTCTTACATTGTAAAATTTCTATTTGTCTGCTGTGAAAAGGCCTATATTAAGCTATGCATAATATATATATATATATATATATATATATATATATACACTACTCACAAAAAGTTGGGGATATTCGACTTTCGGGTNTGCACCAACAGAACATTTGAAAATGAAAGACAGCGCGTTCATTTGATATGAAAAACATTTTTATTGTCATTGTAGGTCATGAAACAAAATGATGTGTGGCACCTCTCAGTAAGAGTATAATAATAATCTATTATTGAATTATAATCATCAAGGCGAAAGGACATCATGGCCGCCAATACAATATGGTCTATGATCGTAACGTAACCTTGCCTGTCTGTCTGTCTGTGTTTTCCAATATATATATTCTTGTGTTGACATTCGACTGTCTAAAGGCAAAGAGGTAGAACCTTTATTTTGAAGAGTACAGCGTGAACATAATTGATAGAGCACACTAGCCAATCAGAAGCAAGGGGGCTCTGAAGGCCCACCCACGAATAAAAACGAAACATTGAGTGGTGAATTTGTTTTGTCAGTAAGAACGGAGAAACAAGAAATCGAGCTGAATTTCTGTTTTTTGTTTTTTGCCCAAAATTGAAAAAACGAACTGTTGCCTGTGTCAATTGTACCGAAAAAACAAACGGTTAAAACGTACCTTGGTCGGAGCGGATGTGAAGTGTAAAACATTTCAAAATAAAAGCCGAGAGGATGGCCACTCTATAAAAGTGTAACTTTACAAGCCCAGGCTAATGTTAGAAGATATAAATAAATAAAATAAAGAAATAAAGAAAGATCTTTTTTTGTTCTTTTCATTTAGACATGTTATAACCTAGCCTATCTTTTATCCAAAAAGTGTGTGATAAAATATTTAGTTGCATAGCCTGACTTAATAGCCTAATTAATTATATGTGGAAATAGCCTGTTTGCTCCTTCCCAAATGGTGTTGTCTAAAGTAAACAGCAGAAGTCCCCACGGACAGGACAGACAGGAAGCAGAAGTGAAGTATATTATGTTGTAGACTGTAAAGTTATTTTTTTTAAAAAGACTATAAAGTCATTGTGAAATGTAAACAATCATTTGGTAACACATGGGGAGTTCTGCTGGTCACTTTAGACAAGGAGCACACAGGCCATTTGCACATATAGTTAGTTAGGCTATTGGACCAAGGTACCCTTGCAGGTCGTCTAGCACGCAGACCATGCTGATGTAAGCAGTTTCGAATGGTCTAACGTGACACTCAGGTGCCTCTCACCTCCCTTAAACATGCCTGGAGTTGAGTGGCATTCACCATCCGGTTCCACAGGGCACTGTTCACAATGAAGCGGTCATCAGCATGGGATGTGGCCAAATGACGTCCACTTCTATGCCTTTCTGTGACTCTTCCAGTCTCTCTGTGTCTCTGTTGCAACCTGCTGATGACACTCTGTGACACTCTAAGCTCAGTGGCAACTT
>NTHP01000006.1:153281-214704 GCA_003416845.1 Oplegnathus fasciatus | reverse complement strand
TTGTGATTTTTGCGGTTAATCACCTTGTTAGAGAACAGCATGTTATGCAATAAGTACTGAAACATTGAACAGTTGGACATGTGCATTCAAAAGTTTAGAGAAGGTCAAATTAAGTTCACCTGTAAAGGTTATAGTGCATTTCAGGTGCATTTTCATCTGAAAGCCAAATATCCCTAACTTTTTGTGAGTAGTGTATGTATGTACATTCAAAGTCAGTGTGTATTGTATATTACATAAAATAACCCCTCAATTATCTATATCACAACAAAACTGGACAATATTAAAACTTTTTTTGATTTGCAGTAACAAATAAACCAATAAAGTTATGGCTAAGGTTTTTTTTAACTTGCTATCATAGACTGTATGGTTGCAATACTGTCAAATATCTGGCAGTGAGGTGAGAGACTTGTAAACACTGCACATCCTGGACTGTACCAAAGCCGGGGGGCAGTGAGTTTAAGGTGATGCCTACGTCTCCATTTTAAAGCTGTTCGAGGAGAAACGGGTTTATTTTTGCTCGGGGCGAGATTTTAGCTCAAGTGACTCACGTATTTACTCTTCGACGACGGATTTTAAGACAAACATCTCATTTTACTGTATAAAATATCCCCGCCCCACCCCCTCGCTGTCAGGAAGTGAACCGCCCGTTGGCGTTCAGCTCCGAATCAGCTGAGTTGGAGGATCCCGCCCCGTTAGGACTATCCCTCCTGGTACTCTGGGGATGTTTAGGGTTACACTCATCCTCGGGACAAATAACAGTTTTGCTGTCCTTTTTCTTTGAGCGTGAAAGATGCACCATGGGGACCGGGCTGTCGCTTCTCTAAGTCGGACTGCTTTGAAGGGAGTGTGCTCCGGGCGCATCTTGGGCTTGTTTCGCTGTTGGTGAGTCATTGATGCACCTGATAGCTAGCTAATTTTGTTTACGGCGGTGGTGTTTGCTGTAACGGTTTATAATGTCTGCTTATGACCAGAGAATATTTTTTTATTTTTTGACACTTTAAAAACGAAATCCTGTCGTTTAAATATCACGTTAACGTTTTTTTTAAATGGCTAGCTAGCTATATCGTCGAGTTTTCCCCACAGTTCAATTTTAGTATGGACAAAAATGTGCTAATAAGCTAGCTGTACACATATTTTGACTACTGTGGAAATATCTTACTTGTTTCCTATTCTTGGAGGCAGTGGTATTATCATCCAGTCTGTGGTCTGAGGTCGTGCAATTACATAATATACTCAGGCTCTACTGATGCTACAGTGCATTCACAGGCCAAAAGCAGCAGCAGCAGCAGCAGCAGCCAACTCTCATTTGGCCACAGTTTGTGTTGTATGTCTTCTCATCTGTCATCTCACAGCTAAACATCAAATTAAAGCTTGTTGTTGTGGTGGTGTCAGTCAGGTGACAGTCCATAGCGGGGCTTGCAGTGTGCCATAGTGCGTGTGTCCACCCTCAAAGCACACACTCCTCTGCCTAATAGCAACAGCCTGTAGAAACGCATGGTTTTATCGCACTTGCTGTTTTGCTGATGCATACAATGAGGAAGTGAGAATGTGCTTTTAGTTCTGCTTGGCCCACATAATTTGATTATCTAGCTGACACCTGTAATAAAGCTGCGTTTTTGTGGTCCGCGTTTGCTTGAAGGTTGCACACAAATAAGTTGTCTCTGTTTTGCAGGAAGAATCATGGTTCATCTAATGAGAAACATCTGAGCAGGATCTGTGCAGAATAGCATCACTTAATCTGGGGGTAGAGCGCTGTGTTTAATGTCACTGGTGACAGGGCTGTAGGCTGTAGGATTTTACAAATACTGCAGTCACGAGTCCTGCATGTGGTTTTTATGGATTAGAAGTTTTCTGATGTCAGAGGTCGGGTTTGGTTAGAGATGATTAACCAGTTGGCATAGATCTTTACTATTTGATAATTTCCAGACACATGCTGTAAAAAATGATAAATGTAAAATGGGTCACAGATGGCAAAGGGTGCATGTAGCACTGTCTGTCAGTCATATACAAAGAGGAACGTGGTAAAAACATGATTTTCACCAAAGCCATAGGAAAATGCATCTTCAATGAGGTCGAGAGCCTGATCAGTGTTATCGACCAGGCCAGTATTAGCTGCCAAGTTTAGCTTATTACTGATATATATTGGTATTGGTCTATATGTTGGCCATTAAGTAACAGGAAATTGCATTACAAAAATCCTATGAGAGTCCTGGTAAATGAAGGATAAAGTGATACATGTTAGAACACAAGCTTGTCCACACAACACACTTTTAATGTAATGTTAATTATAGTCCATTATAGTGTAATAAGTTCAGAACTTTATGAGCTGTATCGTTTTTTATATATATTCCAGTCTTCTTTTTCTTACCTCAACTCTCTGTCGTATTTGTGTTGTTGTTGTTGTTGTTGTTTTTTATAGTTGTTTCTGACACTAATTCAATATCCAGCCAAGTTCACTGTATAAAATATGTTATAATGTTATATTTGCTGTTACAGTGGTGTTGTGTTTTTGACGAGTTAATCAGCTGCAAAATGTCCTGTTAAGTACATTAATTGTGACCAATATGTGTAATCATATTGGCCACTCAA
This sequence comes from Oplegnathus fasciatus, assembly GCA_003416845.1. NCBI lineage: Eukaryota > Metazoa > Chordata > Actinopteri > Centrarchiformes > Oplegnathidae > Oplegnathus > Oplegnathus fasciatus. The sequence continues at coordinate 212,115 of NTHP01000006.1, read as the reverse complement.
TCGTATATTATTGATACATCGTTATCAGATCTTTTCAAACATACTGATTTTCCTGTTAAAAACCCTGTATTGGTTGTGATAGTACGGGAGTGTATTTAGTTCAAGGAAGTACTTTAAGAATCACTGACGAGGTGTACCTGCTGACAAAGGAAAAAATCTCCATCCCTCTTTTATGACTTGGACACTTACGGTAATCACTCAGTAGTTATCTCTCCAGTTTCCTCGCACTCTTCTGTTTTTTTCCACAAGAAATAAACACATTTTTACATTTATTTATTGCTTGTTTAGTCTGTAAAATGTCTGTAAAAATTGCCCAACACAAGTTAACAAAGACTAAAGTGACATCTTCAAATTGCTTATTATTTTGAGTGAGTAACAAATAACCCACAGTATTCAGTTTTTAAAGATATTAGATAGTATTAGAGTACATCAGCATTTTCTAAACGTAAATCAGCAAATGTTGGGTATTTGTATTTAATAAATAAGATAAATCGGTAATTTAATTTTCATTGATTATTTTTCTGTCAATAAGCTGATCGTTTCACCACTAATACTGAGTCGCCCTAAACACGTGTTGTTGGGTTTGTCCATGATGGTAAAGCCCCTCTCAGCTCAGGCACAGGGAGTCCAGATGTCTGTGCTCCTCTAATCCTGCCATCCTGCTCCCCCCACCCATCTCTCTGTTTAGCTTTATTCAAATACACTACAGTACATGCACACATACACAGACACACACACACCACCGCCTTTGCCATGTGCTTGAAAGCAAGAAAGCTACTCTTTCTAGATCATACAGTATATTTAGCAGATGGGTACTTTTTTTCTAGGTTTGTTGTGTTTTTCGCCGGTGTAGCCTAAAATATATTTCTTTTCCTATTTCAATTCTTCCTCTGGACCTGTTTAAAGCTGCACTAATCAATACTGATATAAACAAAGGATCAAATGAATACATTTAATGTGAAAATGGCAGCTTGTGACGAGCCCAGAGGGAATTATCACCCGACTCTGCATTTCCCCTCAGCTCGACAGAGCTTTTTAGCATCTTTCAGCTCATTTGTTTTGGTTTTATGACATGCAACTTTACTTTACTGTTTGGTTCAGTCTCAACGCTCTAATCAACCATTCGATCATTACTGATCAACCAAGCAGGCTGTTGTTTTCAGTGAAAAAGCTGTACGCTAGCTGCCCAACACCAAAACCAGAAACACGACTCCAAATGAAGGTTGCTCTGTGTGCTATGTCAACACTAAAAGGTGACCACATGTCAATGTTGACCCAGTTTTGCCCCCAGGAGGCCAAAAACACCTATTAATGCTGCTTTAAATGTCACTGTCTAGATGAGAGAAACAAGAGAAACTGTATCCCTCTGTGTGTTTGTGTCCAATCCATAACTTGTTTTTCTCTGGAAGTGGATGCAAGGCCACGCAGTTTGTGTTAGATGGACTCCTCCCTCCTCAGAGTGAGAGACAGGGCAATCAGACAAACACTGACCAGTCATGAATGAGGACATTTGTCTCCATAGCCGCAGAGCTTGTGTGTATCAGTGAACAGAGGTAATTGGTTAATTTTATTTGCTAAAACGAGCCTCAGAGGCAGAGGGATGTCCAACAGGTTGCAGACAGACCGATACTATCGTAGAACTGATTGCTCTTGTGATTTTGATAAATGTACCGCTTCTTTCCTCAAAACCTCTCATTAATCTCGCCTCTTTTCCAGAAATATTGTGCTGAACATGCTGGGATCACACTGACGCATCATGGATCCTGAGGAGATAGAACTGCAGAATGACTACCGTTACCGTAGCTATGCGGCGGTCATTGAGAAGGCGCTGCGAAACTTTGAGTCTTCGAGTGAGTGGGCAGATCTCATCTCCTCCCTGGGCAAGCTCAATAAGGTACGGTATGGTGCATAGGGTGGACTTGATGCTGTAGAAACACTGTAACTGCTAATATCTTTATCTGGATATCTTAGTATGTGCTGCTTATGCTCATGATATAAAACTAAGTTGGTCAATATAATGATGATCTGTGGTCTAGTGTTTAATCTCTTCTTTTTTGGTGTTGATGTGGGTTTAAACTTCACAGCTGCTCTGTGTGTTTCAGTTCTCTGTACTTAGGAGGAAGTTCTTTATTCTTAGTGTAGTGAGGCTCTCTCCCAGTTATACAACCTTATTGCTCAAGTCTTCTGACCATTTATTTTGGGCAATAAATGTGCCACTTTTATTTCCACTCGCAGAGCAGATATTTACTTTGGAGTGTCTGTGTGTGTTGATGCACAAAAAGTGCTCCTTTAAAGTACACAGAGAATGTTTGGGAAAGAAATGGTTCATCTGTTAAACAAGAAACAGTACTACGACAAATCCTGGTTGATGTGCCTGTGTTGGTTTATTTGTTATATTGGATGGTTTTGCCAAATTCTCACTTAATATGTTAACTTTTTGGTTAATGGTCAACCCAGTTTTTTCTTTTTTTCTGTCTCTTTCTTTCAGGCCCTCCAGAGTAACCTTCGCTACTCCCTCCTGCCCAAGAGGCTGATCATAGGGAAGCGTCTTGCCCAGTGCCTGCACCCGGCTCTGCCGAGCGGAGTGCACCTCAAGGCTCTGGAGACCTACGAGGTCATTTTCAAAATCATCGGAACAAAATGGCTGGCCAAGGATTTGTTCATTTACAGGTGAAGAAACTGGCCTAAATCTTTCACTGTTTCAAGGAGAGAGCTGGCCTGATTACGCGTGCAGCTCTTATAATATAATAATATAGCTTGTCTTATTGGTTTACAGCTCAGGATTGTTCCCGCTGTTGGGCCATGCAGCCATGGCAGTGAAGCCTGTGCTGCTGACACTGTACGAGCGTTACTATCTCCCGCTGCAGAGGGCTTTGCTGCCCAGTCTTCAGGCCTTCATAACAGGACTACTGCCAGGCCTGGAGGAGGGACTCGAGGTTTACGACAGGTACATAGCACATACTGTTTTTGTCAGGAGAAAGGAAGAATTTATGTCAAACTGTTCTTTTGTTGTCGGTTTAAAATTTATCTGACAATATTCTGTATTTTTCATATGGTCAACAAATCCCATAAAAAGAGCAGAACCAACAATGAATTGATCCTGCTAACAAGTATTGTCTGTGTAAACAAAGCCTGATACAGCCTATTCCTCTGTGCCATAGAGCTCCATTGTTGTCCAAAAACGATTAAAAACACATCAATGAGCCACACTGTTGCACTGGGTGACATGTTCCTTCATTATGATGAGCACTGTAGTTTATTCTGAGGTGATCTCATATACACCGTCCTGTTGCTGTAAATGCTCACTAGATTACCAAATGTGTATTAATCAGCAGCTGAAAATAGTCCCCCCCTATTTACTCCTATTGAGTAACGTTTGCTAAAAACTACAGTGCCCACCTGTTTTAAGAAACTACTTAGTGCTAAACCAGTGACCAAGGTATCATCTAAACTGTATGTAGAACTGTATGAAGAAGACACAGCTAAACATGAGTTTGGATTTACAACTTTACTGGAGCAGCTAATACACTGACAAAGACTTGCTCTAGGTGCTTTTTAGGGTCATTTTTGGTGAGTCCGCTGACCCCTTAGGATTGTATACTGCCTAAACAGTACTTCTATACTGAAGCAAGGGGTGATTTTGATCAAAATTGATTGGTATGACGTTACTAAGCACATAGGCGGCCTGCCACTAAGAAATATAGATTTGTTAGTGGATGTGTTGTTGAACACATGTAAGTGAGTTCTCTCCATTCTGTCCTCCCTCTCTGTCCAGGACTGATGCGTTGCTACTCAAGCTGTCGCTGCTGGTGGGTCAGCAGGTCTTCTATGGTGCTCTGTGGGGCAGCATGCTGGTCAGCCCCATTGTGCGACTGCCCGCCTCGGTCTTTATAGTCACACATTTTGACCGCATGGCGTCCTTGCGCCAGCAAACACACATGCTAGGCTACGACCACAGACTGGTGGTGAGTGTTTGTGTTTGTGTCATTGCACACATGTGGTATGAAGCACATTTAATGATGAAGATCTACATTTATTGGGATATTTTTGTATTCTGGACATGTTTCAGTCGTGTTTCAGTTTAGTTCTACAGTCTGCTTTATCACTGTCTTTTGTCACCTGTCTGAACTTCTTGTCTTCTGTCTGTCTTCAGCTGAAGTCGGTGTGTCTTTCCCTGCAAGATTCAAATGTCCTGGTGCAGAGGAACATGCTTGAAATCCTTCTCTACTTTTTCCCCATTGCTACTTGCCTGGTAGGTACACACATAAACACACTTCCTATTTTTCTGGACAAAAAACAGGACTTATGTACCCTGTAATTATGTTAATGTACATTGCACCCTGTGATGGATATCACTGCTATCGTCAGCTATACGATATTTTCTTATATTTATTCTGACCAAACCACTGTTGCTGCTGCTTGAAAATATTGTGTCTTACTTTTGTGAGTTGCCTGCAATACTACCTCCTTTAGCTTCTTTTCCATTGAACATAGGGACTGTTTTGTTATTACACTCCCATTCTTTCCTGTTGTTCCTTGGCCAACTGTTAGCCTGTGTGTTATTGGTTTAGGACCCAGCGGAGGCCAGCATTGCTATGAGTGTTGAAGACATGATCACAGTGGTGTCTGCAGCCTCACTTACACTACTCCGCAGAGACATGTCCCTCAACAGACGCCTCTACGCCTGGCTTCTAGGTGCTGATCATTAAATTACAATTCAGTAATCAATTACCTCCTCAGTTTCTAAGTTAACTCAGTTTTGTTTGCCTCTGTGTATGTGTCTTCAGGGACAGACATAAAAGGAGGAATGGTGACACCACACCCCACCTTCTCCACTACCATAGAGGAACATACATCTTTCTACTTCAACACCTACTCTAGAGATTGCCTTGTGCAGGTAACTCACTCATTTGTTAGCATACAGACACACCAAAACCAAAAATATTTTAGTGTACACACACACACACACACACACGTGTATATATGTATATACATATATATGGAAAAAGTTCAACATTTTGGGAAATACACTTCTTGCCAAGAGTTAGACGCGAAGATCCAAGAACCACTCATGTCTGTATGCTAAATATGAAGCTACAGCCAGTAGCAAGTTAGCTTAACTTAGCATAAAGACTGGAAACAGGGGGAAACTGGTAGCCTGGCTCTATCCTAAGACAACAAAATCCATCTAGAAGCACCTCTAAAGCTCTGTAATTAACATGTGACAAAAAGGCAAATATATTTCCCAAATATCTAACTAAACTAAACTAACAAAATGTCCAAACTAAACAATTGGTGTAAAGATTTTAAATTAAACATTTTTTAGTACATTTTAGCATGTACAGTAAATAAGAGGAAGCCTAATTCACATGTCACATCTGGGTCAGGTGTGTACCAATGTATGTTTGTCACCTGTGTCTCTAATTCTCATGTGTTCGTTCCTGTGACTTCAGGCTCTGATTAACATCCTCAAACAGAAGAGCGACCCGGAGAATGTGATTGGATGCCTCAGGCCCTTTCGCATCATCATCAGTCTGCTGGATAAACCGGAGATAGGTAGGCAGCACTGAGCAGAACAGTGTACAAACATGTGTAAATGTTGAAGTACTTAATCCACCGCTCTTTGTCTCAGCTTAACGTGTTTTATTGTGATAATGACAATGTTTCTCCTCAGGTCCAGTGGTCTTGAGCAGTGTGTTGTTGGAGGTGGTCCGAGCCTTCTACAGCTACTGTCGAGAGATGCTGGGGGAGGAGACCATCACCAGCTCAGGGCTCTCAAGCAACCAGCTAGCCACGTGAGAGCGATAGATGATAGAACAGACGCAAACATGTTCACTATTGAATGCATCTTTAACTTAACATGTGACAAAATTACAACTGAGAAAAGGAACACCGAAACAGATTATACTTTCTTATGTTTTCTTAAACAGTAAGATAAAAGAGAATAAGAACGCATCAGAGATCATAAAGACTGTGAACATGCTCGTGAGCTCCATGAACAGTGAATACCTGTGGGAGTACATGACCCGACGCTTCTGCACTTCTCTCAGGTATAGCGGTGATGACACAGAATCCTTAATCATTAAGGGGAATTCTCCATGTTAAACTCTAAAACTCAGATTTAACATCTCACCAACTCAGCATTCACATAGAATGCAGTATTACAACAATGACGTTAAAAAAACAAAGGCTGAATTAAATAAATTGTTTCTGTACATATACAACCTGTGTGCAAACTTTCTTTGTTTTCCCTCAGATATCAACCGACAAGGATCACAGTTTTTATTTCTCTGTCTTTACTCTACAGTGAGAAAGATGACCCACCAACGCCTCCTCGGCAGGACCGCAGTCACCATCCTCCGTCTGTCACAGAGATGTCCAATCTCCTCATTTTCCTGCTTGACGTTCTTCCTCTGGTAGACAACTTTCACACTTGCACACCATCAGTTCCTTCCCTTGTGAGACAAAATTGATGCTGTGAAACTTAAACTGCAAGTGGCATCTTTTTTAGACACAGACCCAGAACAAATATTTTCTATTAAGTCTTGCCTGAAAACCAGAATGTTGGGGTTTGACATTTTGGAAAAATCCAACAATCTAGTCAAATTGAAAAGCTAATTGTTATTATTTTGACAAAACACAGAAAAATAGTAAGTTTTTCTGTGGTTGATGTTCTATGCATCTCTCTGGTAGTCAGTTACAGTTAGGTTTAAACAAATATTGACTATTACTCAGAACTAGTTGACTTAAGTCTGATTCATACAGACACTGAAAAAAATTTCTATACACAAGCAGTGTGTTTTACATGTTTGTGTTTTTCCCCACAGGAGCTCCATGCTGACATCCAGTCCCAGTTCCTCCCTGAGATGCTGGGCACCATGCTGCGTACCCTGCACAGCCACATGGACTCTGTTAGCCTGGAAGATGTCACGCAGGGTCTTCGTGCCTGCTTCAAGGTCCTGAGTAAGATCCAGATGCCTGTGGGTTATATGGACGTTGATGCAGGGGAACACACAGAGGACATGGAGTTACAGGAACCAGAGGAGGAAAGCGAAAAGACTCAGGTTAGGCATTTTTACAGTGCTGTTTCTTAAATTATATTTTTGATGTTTGACCGTGCCTCATCATATCAATTATACTCTATCTAGGATATAGAGAACGAGGAAAAGAAAGATGGTGGTGTTGGTCAGGTTAATGGTCACCATGGAGATGAAGAGCTGAACAGAGATGGAGGAGATGAGGCAGAGCCTGCAGATGATATTTACCCGACACTCAGGTCTGAAGACAGCGGGTTGGGCATCAGCGCCTCACCGTCAGAGCAGCATCTCCCACCAGGGATGGGGCTGGCGGCTGAGGGATATGGAATTTGCAAAGAAAGCGAGGGAGTATGGAGGAGGGGAGGCAGTGTAGACACCATGACCCAGTGTCTGCAGGGCATCCTGGCCTTCATAACCACAAGGTAAACCACTGAGACATTATCAGATTAGCTGTAACCTACACTGACCTCTTTTATTAACTTTGATTTCTAAATATTCTTTCAGATACCTGCTAGTGCAGGTGGAGGATGTCAGGGGACCGGAAGAAGGACCCCAGCCTGACCTAACCGCTGCCTCTATGGATCAGAAGACTTTGTTGGCGAGCATGGATCAGAAGACTTTGTTGGCGAGCATAGGGGGACGGGAAATTAAAGATAAACTGGCTGAACTGTTCACTCCAAACAAAGTTAAACCCCGTCCATCTGATGCCCAGCTCACAGCAGTCCCCACGGAGAAGAAAAAGGAGCGTGGGCATTTAGGACGTCTGGACTGGGCGGCTGGCTACATGCCCCGCAGCAGGGCAGAGATCTCTGAGGCCTGTCGACAGGCCTTCACAGCCACCTGCCACCTGCTGTTGGAGTGCACCACCTTCCCTGTCTACCTAAGCGAAGAGGAGTCCCTGGCTCTCCACACAGACATGTTTGGTCACAAAGGTCAGCACACAGTTGGATTGTAATCTTCCAGCCAAGTTTATACAAATACATTGTGACCACTTTCTCAGCTACATGGCGATTTAGTATTGTACTTCCATAAAAATGGGGGACTTGCAAGAAACAGATGAAAAATTGTCAAAACTGGTGAAGCAGAGACCAAGATATTCTCACCTTTAGTCCCTAGTATGGGTCAAGCTCTAAAACACTGGACCCTACATTTCCCACAGTGCAACTGATAGCATTTTTCTTTAAATCCTCCCTGCCTTGTCTTGTCTTTAAAATTCAAATCTCAAGTCCACTCTGAGATAACCCCCATGACATCCTTAGGTTTATTTTCTCAGATTTTAAAAAGCTTCCTCCAGAGCCTCAGAGGACATTATACAACTGTTTTTACAGGATAGGTAGTACTCCTCATGACAAGTTAACTGATCTTTATATGTAAAATTGGTGGAGTGCCCCTTTAACCCACAAATAGGTGATTATAAATGTTTTTGTGTTCCACAGGCAGTGACATGGACAGCCTGCCAGCGTGGTTGAGGTCCTTGATGACACTGTGCTGCCTGTCCAGAGACTACAACATCCAGCACACTGCAGTGGCCTCCCTGTTGGAACTCATCAACCACTCCCAGTCCTTAGCACTGGTCATCCAGGACAAACACAGACGCTACCAGACATCTGACTCCAACCCTCTGAGTGGGCGGCTGCAGATGATCACTGTGCCCCCCATCTACCCTGCTCTGCTTCGTGCCATAGAGGAGGGTACAGATTTCTATCAGGTTAGGTTATAAAATAGAAAATGTTGGTGTAACTTAAATCTGTAGTATAAATGTGGTATTTTAAGTTTTTGCCTTTTTTTTGCTATGACCCAGAGGGTGTCCCAGGTGCTGTGGAGCCAGCTGGACACAGAGCGGAGAGAGCAGCACATTTCCTGTGTGGAACTCTTCTACAGGCTCCACTGTTTGGCTCCATCAGCGTCCATCTGTGAAGACATCATCTGCCAGGCGCTTTTGCACAAAGACAAGGTAAATATACTTGCACACATGCTGAACCACAATTTCTCCCAGCAATCTTCTAGATGTGTCAGTTTAACTGGGACACACAAACAGACCTACCAGGAAATGTGTTGAGCAAAGAAGCCAAATGTTTGCCTCGTGTTTGTCTGCCCCAGGCTGTTAGGCTGGAAGCACTACACCGCTTCACAGTTCTATGGCACCTGACCCGGGAGATCCAGACCAACAGGACCATGTCTCTCAATCGCTCCTTTGACCGGTTAGTACATAATGGAAAGTGGTGCACAGTTAAGTGTGTAACTGTGTCTCTGTGTAATTCTCAGTTCTCATCTTATGTAGCTTGCATCCTCAACATATGTGTCAAGGCTCCTCCGAATGCCTCCTTGTGTAGCAGGTTAATCCACCTGCCACACAAGGAGGCATTAGTGTCAGAGGTACAAAGATGCAAAATGGGAACTAGCAAAACAAAGTTGAGAAAAGTTCAACTTTATGCAAATGTCCTGCAGTGTGCAGAGTGAAACCTCTACAGAACAACAGCACTTGTGTCACAGCAAATATGCAGCAGTTAAAAACTGCCCAAATGCCCACTCTGAATATGTAAATATCTGAATGTAATGTCAAGGTAAATAACATGATGAATTCAAACCAGACTGCAAACATGTCCAAAAACTGCAGATTAAGTAAGATCTAAGACATAGCCTGCGTCTTTGCATCCATAACCCTTCGTGAGACACATTGGGTGAACTCAACAGTTTGATCAAGGCATGATTTTCTTTTTGGGTTGGGATCCTTTATTTACTAAATCTGACTGTTGTAATGTGTATCTCTCTCAGGTCTCTGTGTGTTGTGGTGGACAGTCTGAGCTGCACAGATGGCTCAATAACTGCAGCAGCTCAGTGCTGGCTGGTCAGGGCTCTTTCCCTCAGTGATGTGATTCGGATCCTGGAGCCTATTCTGTTGTTGCTGCTTCACCCTTCCACTCAGCGCGGCTCCATTCAGAGCATCAAACAAAATATCACTGCTGGTAAGTGCATTTGCCAGCATGTGTTGCATTATGTTGTGTAAGTGAATTAAATGTCAATTGGACGAGATTCTTTGGTTTTGCTATATTTGTGTTTTGTTTTGTTTTGTTTCTTAAAGGCAACCTGAAGGGTCTAAGCAACAGAAGTCGAAGCTCCACCAAAACTTCTGGGACATCTGCGGATGCCATGGCAACAGAGGTCACCACCTTAAATCTCATGAACATTGTGGACCGGGAATCCCTGTGGGCAGAGTTGGACAGTGGCCCAGAGTTGGCCCAACCACCAGACACTCTAGTGGTATCTAGGAGTGAGAGTGAAGAGACAGAAGACGAGGAGGATAGAGAGGAGGAGGAAGAGGCTGAGAGTGAACACACTGAGTCAGCTGACACCAGTGGTGCCCAGGTATCCACTGAGAACTCCAGCTCAGGCTCTGCCCCCTACCGCAGCATTGAGGAAGGAGGTGTGGTCAACGGCCTGCGGAGGGCAGAGTCCGAGCACACACAGGCATCTGATTCACTGTCAAGTGAGGATGAGGAGGATTTAGAGCTGGAGGCCATGGCCAGGTCTCGCCTGTTAAAACAGGAGCGTGAGAAGAGAGAGGCTATCGACTCTCTGTTCCGCCATGTGCTGCTGTATCCTGTAGCGGGCGGCTGGCGCCATCTGCTCCAAGGCTTGGCACTACTAGACAGCCTGCTGAGGAGCAGTGCTGAGTGTCCTCTGGTAGATGCTCTCTCCTCTACCTCTCTGGACACAAGCTCTGCTGCACATTTAAACCTGGTCTCCAACCTCCTGCAGCGCCACCAACAGGCTCAGGATGGTCAAGGCTTCTACGGCTGCCTGCTTTCTCCTTCCTCCTCTCCCTCTGTGCCCCCATCCCTGCTCATTGAACTGCTGGTGTCCTTGTGTCTGCGATTCCTGCGCTCTCATTACCCTTCCTATCTGAGCCTGGGTCCACTTGACCTGCAGGGGAACAGGGAGGTTCAGGTGAAGAGTGTGGAGGTGCTGACACGGATGGTGAACCAGCTTGGCTGCATGGCACGGGGACAAGAGGGCAATGGAGCCAGTCTGGAGCCCATCCACAGACTCCTCTCAGGATGTAAAGTGCAGCAATATGCTCTGCTTACACTTTCTGCATCCATGTATGTCAGCCAGAGGGGAACAGACAAGGGACCACCCAAGGATGTGGAGCTGCTTGATGAGCAGGGAGGCCTGTCAGAGGAGAGTCTGGTGAATCTTGGATCAGGAGGGGGACAGGAACAGTACCCCTTACAAATGGAATTACTGAAACTCCTCCAAGCTCTCATAGTCCTGGAGTACCATGTTTGGCCTGGTGGGGCTGTCTCAGCAGCTGGGACAGGTGGAGGATCTGGCCAGCCTGGGGAGCCTCGTGAATCCCCAACTGCCAGCACCCCCCTCGCTCGTGAGTGGCAAACTGCAGTTCTTTTTCAGCAGTCCATCAAGGCAGCCCAGTACGTCCAAAGCCACCCCATCACAGCCCAAGGAATGTTTGTTTCTGCCGCAGCCAGGGCTCTGCAACCACAGTACGGCTATTCCATGCACCCCCACTGGGTGTCACTGCTGTGCTCCTCGCTGCCATACCTGGGTCGCTCATTAGGCATCATTGTGGCTCCACTCATCAATCAGATCTGCAGGAACTTGGACGAGCTGGTCAAGCTTTACGAGCATGATGGAGGAAAGACGAACCAGAGGTAGACTGAGCGGCACTGAAAACACAGGCTTTTGCTCACATAGTTTTGTACACTGTGGCGATTTGACAGCTTTAAGTTTTTCCTTGTTTGTGTTTAGGGGTGCCAGTCATATATAGAAAAGTAAATAAAGAAAATAAAACAATGTCATGGAAGAATATTTCCCACTTCACAAGCACAATATAAAACGGTACAAAGACACACTGCTTAGTTTGCCAATAGTTTTTGTAATTCAAGAGGATAATCAGTGTAAGTGGTTATGTGTGCCAGTGGCTCATGGTAAATGTGCAAGAACCAGCAGCAGCTGTAGTAGCAGTATTATTCACCAATAATAGTCGAAAATTTTAGTGCTTTTAAATTGTAGCATTCAGCCACTCATATTTTTAATCTTTATGGCTGGAAGCTAATTTGATATAATCTATCTATCTACATGTGTGTGTGTGTGTGTGTGTGTGTGTGTGTGTGTACAAATATATATATATATATATATATATACACAGTGAAATTAAATGTTTGATGTATGTTTCTGTCTTCTGATCAGCCTGAGTGGTAGGAGGGAAAACATTGCCCCTGACTACCCTCTGACTCTGCTGGAAGGCCTGACCACCATTACACACTATTGTCTACTGGACAACAAGAGGGTGAGGAATGAAGCACACACACACACACACACACACACACACACAGATATGTACCTCTTATATCTATGAGAATGTAAATGCCCATTTTCCTTTCTCTTTTCTCTCTGTCAGTCCTTGGTTGCCTGCGATCCTGTGGATGTCCGTAATGCACGCAACGCTGTGATCGAGGCACTACCGCACATGCTCAGTAGTATGGCATTGTTATGGGGGGTGGTCATGAGGGAAGAGTCTCAGAAACGGGCATCTGACTCTGCTCAGAGCAGAAGAGACACTTCTACCTCTGTCTACTTTAAAAGCACCAAGGTGTGCGTTACAAACAGTACATGCATATTTTCTGCAAATGATGAGACATGTATTTAATGACAGATCTGTGTCATTTATGCTGTATGTGTTTGTTGGTTCTGTAATATGCTTACATATTTTCTCCTATTTAGCCATGTGCATAAGTTAATATGGAACATTTCATCCATTCACGGTGTGTGCTCGTTCAGATCTTACGGCAGCGGATACTGGAGTTCCTGGTCCCTCTGACTGGGCAGTATGGTGTTCAGCTCATGGCTTCACTGGGAGCAGTGTGGAGCAGCAGGAAGAGCAAAAGGAGACGTAAAAACAAGGTAAGGACTGCAATGTGTCTAGAAACAGAGAATCTATTTCACTGAAAGGCTTTAGAGCACTTGTTGACGTCATTACACTCCTGTCTTCTTTAGGTTTTACCCGTGGCCAGTGAGTCTCGTCTAACCATTGTGGATCTGGTGAAATCACTGAACACCTTGCACACAGGTACCATCCTACAGTTGGTCAAGGAGGTGGTGAAAAAACCACATCAGATCAAAGGAGAACAGGTACACAAACATTCATACATACATAGATGCTCAAAAACTTGTATTCTGTCAGTTTCTGGCATTAATAATCCCTAATTTTTGAAACATTTTCTACTTTTCTCTCCATCAGAAGTCAACCCTGGTAGATATCCCCATGTTGCAGTTCAGCTACACCTATATCCAGAGGTAAGTAGGAAAATACATTGCAAGTCCCCAACTCTGGTTTAATAAGACCTACCTTCTACAAATGCTCATTTTCACAATAATCTCTGTTTCTATATGTAGTATTTCAGCTCAGGCTCTGCAGGAAAACATGGCTCCTCTCCTCAGTCTATTACGGGAGTCTGTTCAGCTCAACCTGGCCCCGCCTGGGCACTTCTTACTGCTGGGGTCAGTTTTTACATATTCACTACCTATTACAGAATACTCTTAGGCAGTGCTTACACAGACAGTATCAGGGCATACGGGGTGTATGCTATAACAGCTCATAAACGTACAGCAGTCCATGTCTGTACTCAGCAGACAGGTGAATGATTAGCCTACTGGTTGTATTTGTTCAAATTGTTAAACATGTTTCCTTGTAAACATTTGTTCATTTACTTTGGGAAAATATGGTATTCATTAATGATTTCCATCTTGCAGAATCCTCAATGACTTCGTCAACAGGCTCCCCAACGTGGACAATAAGAAGGACACTAGAGATCTGCAGGTATGATGCATGTTGTGTTGCTATTACTATGTTTGAGATAGCGAGCGAGTGCATGTTGAAATACTGTGGTGGTACTGATGGTGACGTTATCGTGCAGGAGGTGACTCAGCGGATCCTCGAGGCAGTGGGTGGGATTGCAGGGTCATCTCTGGAGCAGACCAGTTGGCTCAGCCGCAGCCTTGAGGTCAAAGTTCAGCCACAGGTGTGCCCTGAAGCAGACGAACCTGACGACGCAGACATGGATGGTGACAATTATGGTAACTTCAGATACCTCCGACAAATACATTCATGCACAGACTCATCTGCAATTCCTAGCCTCTGGCTGAGAAAATTAACCCAGGGGATCAATATAGCCCTCTGTCATACTGGACCAAGTAGAGCTTACAAATCACTACTGTTGCCATGGAAACGCTGCTCTTTCTATAGTACACTTAAGCTTAGTATTCCATGGATGTACATGATTTTTTACTTTCTTTTGAAATTTAGAGTAGAGACGTGCCCCCATATCCATGGAAACCCAGTGGCCCAGGTGTTGCAGTAGCCCCAGGTACCACCTGGAAGCTGCGCTGATAAGTGGTAACACTGGCACAGTTGGCAGCTTTAAGCTATAATATTTGAAATATGCAGAGGGTTTCAGATTTAAGTTCATTGTCATTCTATATTCGGTTTAATAACTGCATGGAGAAACATAGCAAATGCTTCCACACAGGTGAACAACTGACATCCTATTGTGCCCTGAGATGTGTAAAAATGCTGAGCTTGATTTAGGATCAAGATGGCAAGAGGCAAAGATCTAATTGACTTTAATGAAAGAGTTCATTATTGAGGCTCGGGTGGCCAGTGCTTAATTAGGAACAATGACTAAAGTGACATGTGCATTTAGATCTATGGGGGCAGTACATGATGGCTCTATTATTCTGTCTGGGGCATTTTCTTGCCATAGCTTGGGGTACTTGTCTCCTTAGAGGGAAAGGTAACTTAAAATCAGTACAAAGTTATTCTGAGTGATCACTTTTATTTTATGATTATATCCTAATTGCCACCTTTAATAATATAATAATATAATAATTTCCTTTTCAGAGTCGATGGCTCAAGCTAGCACCATGGTTTCCTCTTCGGCTCCCTCAGTTTACAGCGTGCAAGCTCTTGTACTCCTGGCTGAGGTAGGGTTTTTGAGGTTTTATTTATAGTAAGAGAATGAATATGAATCTTTGTGTGTTTGTATTGTTTAACACATTTCCTCACTGCACAGATCTTGGCACCACTTCTGGACATGGTATACCGCAGTGATGAGAAGGAGAAAGCTGTTCCTCTAATTTCTCGGCTCATGTACTATGTTTTTCCCTACCTGAAGAACCACAGGTAAGCACTGTTGCAGGGATATCTTAATGCTAACAGCTTTAGTCTCAATAGACTTCCGCTAACTTGGGCTTTCTCTCCTCAAGTGCCTACAACATGCCCAGCTTTCAAGCGGGTGCTCAGCTGCTGAGCAGTCTGAGTGGATATGCCTATACCAAAAGGGCCTGGAGGAAAGAGGTCTTTGAGCTCTTCATGGACCCCCTCTTCTTCACCATGGATGCCTCCTGTGCTCCCAGGTTAGTATGCTTGTTTGTCGGATTGGAATTTATTTACACACAATTATTCACCTCTCCTCTACAACTAGGAACTTTAGGAATATTGAACAACACTCAGGCACACACACAGAAATGTATACGGTATACACCTTGGAACGCATCATTAGCAAATTATAATGGATAGATGTCAGTCTGCTGCTGCAGATCGGAACAAGCTGGTTCATTTGTCAAACAAATCCAGGAGTTGACACGGCTCGAGGTCGAGAGAATTTCCTGTTGTTCTTCTTTTCATGTCAGCTGAAGGGGAGGTGGTGATCCTTATTTACAAATGTGGACATACTGTATCTGGTATATCTGAAAAGATTGATGATTTTGAGAGTAGTTTCTCCAGAAACTCAAATTTGATATCAAAGGTGCCATGGCTTGATTAGTCCAGGTTAAATAGTGATAACTTTTAACTAAACATTGTTGTTTACTTTTTTAGGACGCTTTTTCTCATACTTCAGTCTCATCTTTGTTGCTTTTAATGCTTGGAGGCAGTTGGTAGAGCATAAGAGATGTTCACATGTTTAAGTTCACAGCTCTGGCTGTAGGAGCAGAGAAAACTTTCACATGACAGTCTGAAACCAAAGCTGTTATTGTAAAGAGTGCATACCATGTGTAAAATTATCTTGCTGTATCTTAATAAAGAAGTAGTTTGTCTGTCAGGTGTATTTCATTTTATTACATGAATGAATTTGTGATCTCCAACGTCTAATGTCCTCTGCTTGACTGCCCTGTGTTCTCTGTAGTTGGAAATCCATTACTGACCACCTGCTGACTCATGAGAAGACCATGTTTAAAGACCTCATGAGTGAGTACAGCCTCTAGGAAATGTTTGTGAAATCAAATTCAAATTACAGAGACATTTTTGATGATTTGCTGTTACAAACCTGTGTTTATTTGTGTTGTAGGCATGCAGAGTGGCTCCCTGAAACTGTTTGCTAATGTAGATCAGAAACCCATGCTGCTGAAGCGCCAGGCGTTCGCCATGTTCAGTGGAGAACTCGACCAGTATCACCTGTATCTGCCCATCATCCAAGGTGAGGTATATTTATGTATATTTTCACGTAATTATGTTCAATTTATTGGAAGAAACAGATATTCAAATTGATTGTGTTCTTCAGCGTTGATAAAACTTCACTCCCCCTCCTTTCAGAGCGTCTCACTGAGGCTTTGCGTATGAACCCAAGCGCTGCTGTTTCAGCCCAGATGTTCCTGATGTTTCGTGTTCTCCTGTTGCGGATTTCATCCCAGCACCTCACATCTCTTTGGCCAATCATGGTCACAGAGCTGGTAAGATCCTATCCTCTGAGAGCTTGGCCTCATACACAGTGTCTATTTTAATTAATATGATGGAAACTTTTTTTTGTTTTGTTTTTCAGATTCGCATGTTTGCACGTCTAGAGAAATCCCTGCAGGCAGATAAAGACGTCTCAAAGTGAGTCAATTCTTTTATTCACAAATTCATATTTCACTCTTTTGACACTCTCGCTAAAATACATCTGTCTTTTCTTGTGTTCTGTGTACCACCTAGGCTGGCTAAAGTGGTGCGCGGTGCCCTTGACAGAAATGGACCAGTCAATTTCTCTCAGGCAGAGTTGGACATGTACCTGTCAGCCTGCAAGTTTCTGGACACCTCCCTGGCTTTTCCTCCAGAGAGTATACCCCTCTTTCAGATGTAAGAGCCCAATTCAGGAAAAAAGGACTTAAAGAAACATGCTTTGTATAAGTTGTGGTGTTGCATTAGTTATTTTGCATCTGCGTATCATTTTCTGTCTTACCTTTTCTGTGTATCTGTTACATGTACAGGTATCGTTGGGCATTTGTCCCTGAGGTGGATGTGAACCGCTACAGTGGCCCAGAGACTGCGCTGATAGAAGGAGAGCAGGAGTGCACGCCCCATGTTGTCAGAGTACTGGAAGGGATACAGCAGCGATATGGGGTAAGATCATATGTGGTTAAAACTTATAGCTACTCACTCCTGTTTAAAAGTCTACACTTGATGGATGTTTTCATGAGATGCTTAGATTTACTGTAGGTTATGGAAAATACTTGTTTTTGATTGGGGGACATCTCAACTTACACAGCCTTCCACTTTTTTCCTTTGATAACTGCAGAATAAGTGCAATAATTCAATCTGAGGTGTCCAGATATAGAATATAAAAGTTGGCATAAGTAAATTCCACAAAACAAAGCAGTGTGGCATTCTTCCCTTCCCCTTGTCAGTTATTTTCTTAAACAGGGACACTTGATCTTGCATAGCCACATAGTTTTTGATGATGATGTCATGTAAGTGTGGGTCAATTTTGGCACACGAGACTCAGAAAGCTGATGTGTTCTCATTGAAATGGCATCATTTTAATGAATATCCCAGTGTAAACTCTTATTAACTGAAACTGAACATTGTTAATATTGTCTTACAAATGAACATACAAAGTCCAAAAGTCATATTCATTCAAGTTTTGTTTTGTGAAGTGACCACATCTCACTCTGTTTCCTTGTCCCGTTATTGCAGACGCTGAATGGGCTGAGTGAGGAATCTTCCACAGAGCATTTGGAGTTCCCCCTCCTCACTCAACGCTCCCTGTCCTCCATCACCCAGCTGTTGCCTTTCCTTCGTACCCTTTGCTGTTCTTTCCAGGGCCCTCCCCCCTCCAGCCACCCTATGCCCCACTTCCCAGTAGCAGACTACCCAGCAGCCAGTTCAGACACAGTCCTTAAGAGGCTGGAGCACATCACTGAAGAAGAGTTCCTGGACGCCATGGAGAGTTAGAACCCAAGCATGAAGCTTTCTCGAACTAAGTCCTCTTCTCAAGCTTTTTGACCTGCAGCCATACGAGTGGAATACCTAAAACAGGCAGAGCCGGTGATAATGTTGTATTGTGAACTAGAAAAAAAGGAAATGTTTTGGAATTCTGTTTTTTAATGTTTTAACTTGTCTGATCTCCACATACATGTACCTCTCATACTGAATCTGTATAGGAAAAGCAAAGGGACTTTAATCATTTCAATGGGCTTTCTGGATGTCTGAAAAAAAACGTGGTAGAAGTATTGATTCTTGTAGAAGGATGAGTATCACCTCAATTGCAAAATATTCACACACTGAGATTATGTCATACTGTCTTTGATTTATATGTTTTTAGACTAAAAATGTTACCACTAAAATAATCATTATGTAAACCAACTTCAGATTATTACTGTGTTATTATTAGGCATGCAGCCTATAATAACAGTAGTTATAGTAGTAAACGTTTTTAATTTGACACCAAATAACAGATTCACTGTGAAGAATCTCATTAAGTATTGTTAATGTGTTCTTTTGACTTCTTCGTAATCTCTGGTTAACCACACTCTCTAATGCATACTTCTGTCTGTCTGACTCTAAGAATGTAAAGACTGCAGTATATGTCTGTTGTAGAGGTGCTTTCTCTTTGATTGTTATTGGATACATCATTATGGGACCTCAAAATTTATGTTTTATGAGTAAGTTACTGAATGTGATTTGTGTACATCAGGAAAACCCTTTTAAACTTTAGTGGGCGTATCTCGCTAAAATACATGTTTGCCATTTTTGGTGTTCAAGGGAAATCAGTCATTCTTTGTAGTTGTTCATGGATAGTTTTTACAACTGCCTGTTGTCTTTTTTTTCACAATGCTGAATGCTTAAGTAATTTATTTTGGATGTTTAAAGGACCATGTCAAGTTTTGAATTAACATAAAGAAGACTCATTAAAATTAAAATATTAAGCTTAAATATTGTGTTTTCACTTAACAGCTTTAGTTTTTTGTTTCTGCCTTTGTGCCAGAGTGAAATTGCTGAGGGACTCAAAACTGGGTTGGTGGTTCGACCTCCTGCCCACATGTCAAAGTTGTCCTTGGGTACTGGGCACTGAACACTGAACCCTCCCGCCTTGCATAATAGCTCGCAGCCATCAGTGTGTGTGTGTGTGTAAATAGGTGATATACTCTAGTTACCAGATAAGGCATTGTGTTTCATGCAATTCATCCACACAATATTCAGTGTCATATCACTGTACACAATTATCAGAACATGTTTTGGCCGTGTTTAAATGAAGACCACAGGCCGAGACATGTCTGTTCCATAACAAAGTTGTTCTCTACACTACAAATGGTACAACAACTTGAAATCTCTCAGGAGGAGCTGGAGGATGTGGCTGCAGAGAAGGACGTTTGGACCACCTTGCTTAATCAGCTGCCATGACCCAGACCCCTGCAAGCCATGGTAAGAAGACAAATAACTGTACAAATGAGGTAGAAAGTGATGGGTATAATCCAGTTTTACAACACTGCTCAAAAAATCCCTCGCATATAGCCTGATCAGAAAAGATGTAACTGTGACAACAACAATAACAAAACTGATATGACCTAATAATGCACTCTAAACAGATTATAACAGGAAAAAACATCCTAATTGCTGCATTTTGTTAGATGAAACTGAATTGTGCAGACTTTCATCACTTTCAGAAAGCTGCAATCAGTCACTCCTGGGGCTTAAGTTACAATGCAGCCCTTTCCCCCCCATGATCTGTTTCCAGTCTACAAAGATCATGGGATAGCCTTTGCTGCACACCCCCCTCCAGTACCACCAGCATTCCCTTCTATTATTTGGTAATTGAAACTGAAAGTATGCCCTTAAATATTTAGTGTAGGTGTGTGCAGCCAGCACATTACCTAATTAATGGTGTTGGCTTTTGTAATGATTTTAATTGGCCCACTAAGTAGTTTAATGCTTCAGCGTTTATTTTGTGTGATTACTCTTTCTGTCTTTAGTTGCATTACCGCACTTACAGCTCCCATTAGGCTGTCAAAGGCAGTCATATGAAAGCACTACATTAGTTTTGGTTTTGATTTTCAGCAATTGAAACTTATACAACTCTAAAGACTTCTCCTAGAATTCCTTGGGACTCTTTCAACATGTGTGTGGGAATAGTTATTACCTTGAACAATGTAAAGAATTGATTGCTTGTTTAGCCAGTATTACAAGTGTTGCAATTTGTAGATGTCGCGCTTTTAGTTTGGAAAATGTCGAACCGGACGTGATCATATTAGAGTGAACATTAAATATTATTATAAACAACAATATATTATTATTATTATTATTATTATTATTATATTATTATTATCATTATTTATTGTAATAACAATTGCAATTCATACCAGTAATATTCAAAGGGAAACTGAGCAGATGAAGACAGGAAGTTTGATTTGTGAGATAGCGGTTTAACTCTTTTTAGGTACATTTTTCCATATTATAAATATTATAATAGATTAAACAATAAAGCCGAGAATATGTTAAAGAGGCTCAGGTTTAAGGCACATTTATGATTTGTGACGTTGGGTTAATCAGTTGACTCCTCCTATCGCCATCCATAACGTTATTTACGAAAAGATGGCGGCGCAGGCGGACCGCGGTGTCCCGCTCAGCACGGTGAGTACAATTTACTCATTTGTTTTAGGAATTTTAACGGTTACACCGTGACGTCAACTGCCGTGAACAGTTACAAACGGAAAAATGCTACTAATGTGGCAATGGCGTTAACTATGTAGTGCGCATACTGTTTCAAATGCCATGTTGACTGTATATGTACTCGGTTTTAGCTAGCGAATGAACGGTACCGATGTTAGTTTAACGATTGACTAACTTAATCGATAAATTGGTCATATATATCATTGCTCGTAGCAGCGCTGTCTGCCTGTAAATCACTTCAAGTCATGGGATTTATTAAGGTTAAGGTTGACTTCCGGTTCGCTAGCTAACTAGTTACTGCTGTCTCTCTTGTTACTCCACTTCAAAACAAGCAATAATAATAACGTTAACAAACCTGTAGCTGTGTCCCAACTCCACACTACTCCACTACCATATATGCACTTAATCTACATACTACTATACTATTTTGCTGCTCGTATTCAAGAAATTAACCGTTACATGATAGTTACATCAAAACGGAACACTTTCCTCTATTTCGCTTGTTTATTACACTGTGGGACAAAAGGTTTCACCCCCACATCAAAGAAGTGTCAACGCCACACTGCTGTTGTCACATGTTTGCGAAAACAAAATTCAGATTCAGTCCAGACCACATGAGAAGTGGGCTGGTATGAATAAAGCCCCTCAGAGTAAGATTTTGGTGGGGGGCGTCCTCTCACTGGGGACCTTTTGTTGCATGTTATCCCACTGTCATTCTCTTTCTCCCCACATTTCCCATCTGTCTTCACTATCAAATGTCAAATAAAAGCAAAAATGACCCCAAAATAAGAAGACTGAATAATTGCCATTCATAAATGTTAAGTTTCTCCAACTATAATCCACATCTATATAAATTGTCAAAAGAGCATTAATTATTATATTGGACTATGAAATACAATTTTTTTCTTTGAAAGAGCAACAATACATAAGAAAAACATAGAAATGACTAGTTAAGCCTATTCTAAATATAAACACTTGCAAGTATAAACCTTTTAGAAAATGCTTTGTTTAATGTTTAATAACCGTCATTCTCTGTTGTAGAAAACCAGAAACAGTTATTTTATTTGCATGCAAACACTGGAGTATCTTTTTTTTGTTGTAAATCATGAAGCCTCTGCCTGGCTGTAACACACTTATCTCTTTAGTGACTGATAACTAGGTTAGCAAACATCTGGAGTTCTAAATAGTATTTTATTTGTTGTTGGTCATTGGTGCTTTTTATATATATGTATATATACACTCAGTTTTTCACATACTTGTGTGCAGAATAGTCTGTTCTTTACCTTATTTGTTCGGCTTTTTTGTCCTTTTTATGTAGCTGTTATGTCTACTTCTGTGTAAGTACATAGAGAGCAATGAAAAAAATGAGTCAAATTCCTTGTATGTGTACACATACATGGCCAAATAAAGCTGATTCTGATAGTAATATTAATAATAAATAATCTATGTGCTCAGCCCAAGTCTAGTCTTCTAATCTCAAACCTTTGACGCATTTAAGACCAAAATTTTACTCTGAGTGGTTTCCTACGTCTAATCCAGGTATAAATGATGGCTTAAACCTCCAATAGGACAGGTGCTGTCAGAGGAGTCACATTAATCATTTGTGCTGTCAGACAGACAGATACTGACTGACAAGAGGAACACACTCAATATTTGGTGGTAAATTCAGTTTCTGAGACAGTTTACACAAAAATGTATCAGAGATCATTTCACTCCACTTGCTGGTCCAACCTTTTACGTCTATACGCAAATATTAAAAATTGGCCAATACAATGCTAAATTATCCAGTGTAAGGTTTACATTTTATGTCAACATATCACACAAAACATTTATATCTAGCATATAACATATTTTGCAGATATATTCCACATACAGTATAAGACAATATAACATAATAATTTGAATAGATTGATGTATGAAAATAAGGGCACTTAAAAAAAAATGAATGTAACTATTGTGTCATTCTTTATTTGCTTCACTTGCAGCTTTGTCCCAAGTTTCTTCACACAAATTCCACCAGCCACACCTGGCCCTTCAGCGCCATAGCTGAGCTCATAGGTGAGTCACCATCACATGGTTGTGTTTTCAGTATGGAAATCAGGCACTCCACGGCAACACGTTGACAGAGAATCGAAACTGAAAACCACTGTCACTGAATCGGAAGTATCAGCGTAAAAAAATCCTTTGAGGTGTGAGCAAGAGTGACAAAACACTTTGTTATGCCTAGTAGAGTTTGCCAAGCTTTAATAACTCCAATGTATTTAACCACAACTCATTTATGTGCTTGCAGGCTCTGATTCAGAACATCAAAATAGCCTGATTCAAATACCAACATATATGACCTTTTATGAAATGGTGGTGTAACGACACTCAGGTTACCACTTAATAAATGTTCCAAAAATGCAAAAGGATTTATTTGTTAATGTATTTATGGAGGTAGTTGTCACCCATTTTAATCTAAATTAAATCTCCCTTAAATTGTACTTTTAAAGCATATTTCAGATTATAATGTAAATCTAATCAGAACTGAGTCAAAACCAAAAACGCTGCCCTAAACATTCACTTGTGTATTTGTTGCAGTCTTATTCCTTATTAATGTATGCTTAAGTCACTTCTCTCACTGGTATGTGAAAGCTTTTAAATAGCAATGAGCTCAGGAGGAGAGTGAGGACGATGTTGATGGTGCTGATGCCTAGTAAAGGCAGCCATAAAAGACTGTGTCAAAATAGTGCCGTGGCTAGCCTGTAGTGCAAACAACAGTCTACCACAACACAAATCTCAACTCCATGCCCCTTTTGTTTGTTGTTGTAAATAATCAGGTATTGAGCACATTTATAATTATTGTTTGCTGATCCTTTTTTTGATTGCATTGGTACTTCTTTTATTACTATCTATTATTCATGGTGCACGCACTCTGTGTCTGATGTCATTTAGATTTCTGTAGTGTAAAAGGCAGACCTTTCTACATCCAGTCTCCACCCGTTATTTGGGGACTTTGCCGTGCTATAAGAAAAGAGATGCACCTTGCCATCAGTCGCTAAAATGGCACACAAGATATAGATTTTCGCAGTTGAAGGTGAAGAGTCAGACAGGAAATGGGGGGAGAGAGAAGGGGGTATGATATGCAACACAGGTTGGAATCAAACCAGCGACGCTGCAGTGGACAAGTGGCATGCGCTGTGACCATTTGGCTGCCTTACCTAGAACCTTGCTGGAGGTTGGGATTTTCATGTGAATTTAAGTTGCCCCTAAAAATAGTTTCTTTTTACAGACAATGCCTATGATCCAGATGTCAGTGCCAAACAGTTCTGGATTGATAAGACTATGGTCAAAGAACAAGAATGCCTCAGCTTTATGGATAATGGAAATGGACTGGACCATGAAGCAATGCATAAGATGCTCAGGTACGACACTGCTGCTTGGTAGTTTTGGGGAAATTATGGAAAAAGCAGTCTTTTGGAGTTGGAGAAATATCCGTTTATATATTTGGAAAACCACTTTTGAATTTTTTTGTGGAGTGTTATGGCCCGCCTGATGTTGACACTGCTGTACATCATAATGGACGCTGCCTAAATTCTTTAAAAACAAACACAGTAAATGGTGCTACATTTAAAAAGTTACATTTTCAATGATGTATGTGTATGAACCATTATGTGATTCATATACTCACTAAAGAATATATGCCTTTTCCCCCTCAAGCTTTGGGTACAGTGACAAGGTTGCGGTAAAGGGTCTAAAGCCAATTGGTATGTATGGCAACGGTTTCAAGTCTGGAGCCATGCGTCTTGGCAGAGACGCCATCGTCTTTTCCAAGTCAAAGAGTACCTCATGCGTTGGGATGCTCTCTCAGACCTACCTGGAAGAGATTGGTGCTGAGCAGATAATTGTACCGATTGCCTGCTTTGAACAGAGAGAAACAAACAACTATATCCTTTATGTACTGCATTAAGACACATTGTATCATGTAAACGGATGAAACGTAAATATCCTCCTTGATTTATTGGCATCATTAAAGTATCATGTGTTGTCAACTGACTTGGGTTCAGGAGGACTTGTAGAGAAATCTGAAGTAACAGTTTAGAAGTAACATATTGAAGCCTGGAACATGATTTGATCTACACAGATCTTCCTTGAGTTTGACATGTTTTAGAGAATCACATTTTCTTTCGGTCATACACCAGACAGTCGTATTTCCATTTGTCCTAATTTTTCATTGCAAGTTGTCCTTAACTTCAGCTTTACTGAGCGTAAGAGAGGAGCACAAAGCCAGTCTGCAGGACATCCTGAGCTATTCCCCTTTCAAAACACAGGAAGAACTGCTCTGTGAGATCAGTGCCATCAGTCCCCCCTGGTCCACAGGGAAAACTGGCACACGGATCATCATCTGGAATCTCCGCAGGTCTGTCTGTAATCCACACATACAAAGATGTTTCATTTCAGAAGCTAAGTGCTAAGGCGTATAGGAACATTTCCACTATGTTGTGCTCTGGCACTATTCAAAACCTCAGATTTGTGCAATTATCAGATAAAAGATGTGTCAACACCCTATTTACTAACCACTCAACTTTCAGGACAAATCTAGTCATCATTCCTACAGGAATCTGACATCATTGTGATAGAGGCCCATCCGCCTATACTGTTTGTTTTGTTTTCAACAGTACGTCTACTACAACAACAGAGTTTGATTTTGAGAAGGACCGTTACGATATCCGAATTCCATCTGATGTCTACGAGGCATTGAATAACACTTCTCAGCATCCAGGGGTCATGTCATATGTCCCTGAGACTGTTTACTCACTGCGGGTAAGGAGCAGTAATGTGCATGTCTTCAAAATATTCTAAATGATTGTATTATACCTAAGGCATCACTTTTACGCCTTATCCCCACACAGTCACTTGTTAACTAATCAAAAAGTAAGGTTTTGATACCTGTATACGTAACATAAGTCCTTTACTACTTAAAAATTAGTTTTTTCTTATTGTTACTTCACTTGGATGTTTGACCTTCATTATGCAGAAAGCATGGGAGCTGGAAGGCTGTTTTCACATTCATCTGCTGAAGGTGGAAACTTTCTCTGCGCTCACCTTAAATATCAGTTTAAGACGTGCATCTTAGAGCGGCATTATGTGACATCACAACCAGTTTCGAGGCCAATCGTGGTCCAATATGCAATTTAACCAAGTGTCATGTAGAACCTTGAAGCCCCCAATGCAGAGAAAAACACCAAATCATAAACTTCTGATACTGACTCTTGATATCACTTTCCATTTAGTCAATAAATTGATACTTGCGTTTTTAACGGGTGTAGGCATATTGCAGTATTCTCTACCTGAAGCCTCGGATGCAGATCATCATACGTGGTCAAACGGTGAAATCTCAGCTGATTGCTAAGAGTCTGGCCTACATCAGAAAGGACTACTACAATCCCAATTTCGTGGTATCCTTTCATCACATGTGCTGTGCCCTTTTTACCTTTTTGCTCTTTGGTTTGGAATATGTGTTGAGTATTGATAAATGCCTTTAATTTGGGACATTTTGCATGTGCGCAGAAAGTGTTTATATCTCTGCTCTTTAGTTTTCCTTAAATGTTACTTTAGACCAAACGCATTCCTATTACTTTTGGTTACAACACCAAAAGTAAAGACCAATATGGCGTTATGATGTATCACAAGAACCGGCTCATCAAAGCCTACGAACGTGTGGGCTGCCAAATTAAGGTGAGTCTCTGTTGTTTTGGTGAGTGTGTTTGTTTATTACACATATTTTCAAGGGTTTCTAAATGTTATCATCTGGTGTTCATCTCTTATGAATCTTTGTCTGCTACAGGCCAACAACAAAGGTGTTGGGGTCATTGGGGTCATAGAGTGTGACTTTCTGGATCCTACCCACAACAAACAGAGCTTTAATGAGACAGATAAGTACAGGTAATAACACCGATGCCGCATTCAGTTTTGATCACATTGGTCTGATTAAGATCTAAATGAGTTTCTGTCAGTTTGGATCTTTCACAGAAAAAATATTTTTATAATTTTGAACATATTACTGGATAATTTGTCAACATGGGGCCAGAAATGCAGAAGTTCTTTATTTCTTGGTACAGGAAAACTATGAACAATTTGGGGACCAAACTGGAGGAGTACTGGAAGGAAATGCGCCACAATAGAAACACAGAGAATCCAAACAACAGCATACCAGTGGAAGATACCAAGTTAGTACATTTTACAGTGACTGACATTATGTTGATTGACTTCCTACATGCTCTGATACTTCTCTTCTTCGTCTCTATCTATGTCCTCAGGAAGCGACCAGATCAAAACTGGGTGCAGTGTCATGACTGTTTGAAATGGCGCAAACTCCCTGATGGGATCGACTGCGACAAGCTGCCAGATGAATGGTTCTGCCGTATGAACCCGGATCCTCAGTTCAGGTAACCAAAGCATTATCAAAAAACCTGTTGCATTAATCATAATCTGATGTGATAGAATATACATAGATTTTTTTTTTCCTATCCACTAATCTGTTTCTGTAAAAATACAAAACATTACTCTGTAAAGGTATTTATAGATCAACACATGCATTTGTTACAGTTACTTGTTCTGTTATCTTCATCTAAAAATAAATGTGGCATCATTTACAAGAACACATCTGTGTATAAAACTTTTTTCAAAAAATGTAGTAACATGTTTCCATATTTTTAGAGCTACTAAGACATCAGTAAACAAACTGCTATATAAATTCTTGAATCCCAATTATTACACATAGATGTTGAGAACTTGCTCTGCAGATTGACTCACAAATACAGATTCAACAAATGTCTGTTTAGGCTCTGAAAGAGTGTGTGTTTAAAATATTAAAATACTGTAAATGTAAATGTATTCTAACTATGAAAAGAAAACTTGAATTCACAGGTATGTGTTTTTAATGATGCTACAATTATGTATATGAAAAATCATCTCATGATATGTAACTACATATTGTCTGGGATTGTATTATTGTAATACAGCTAAAGTGCTGTCTCTCGCTTGTCTTTAAGGCTGCATTACAGTTTTCTGCTTTTATTTAACTGTTCTACCTGAGCGAATGAACTCTACCTGCTTGGCCACCATCGCATTCACATTACTGCCGATCATTTCTCCAAATGTTCCTGTGTGTAATGCTCTATAATGGACATGAATCATAAAAATGTTCTCATACCAAAGGGATATGACAGCACAGACTCATACCCACTGCAGGGCCTAATTATAAGTCAAAACATCATTTAATGTGAATTCTGGGATGAAAACTCAAAACTCAGACACATTATTGATACCAAGACATTTGGTCAAAAGTCGGCTAATCCAAACATAACTCGGACTTGGTGGATGTTTGCTAATGTTTTCAATTTCTATCTAATTTGCCCTCCCAGGAGCTGCAAGGTAGAGGAGGAGCGTGAGGACTCTGATGATGATCAACCTTCATACCAAAAGACCTATAAACAAAAGTGAGTCCTGTTTGATTTAAAAACACTCAATGAGAAATGCTTATTGTTGTATTAAGCTGCCAAAATCAGCCCTAACATGTCAACTAATTAAGCGACTTGCCTTACATCTGTGATTTATTTTTTACAGGGAGAAGGAGGACAAAAGGAATGAAGAGAAGAAAAGACAAAAGGTAAGGGCACATTGTGTGCTGTAAATCACCTGCCATTTTTCTGCCTGCTGTTGCTGTTCCTGTAACACCTCTGAGTGATTGGGAATAAATGGTTCTTTTTCTGATAGTATTGATTTCTGATTCCCTAAAGGTTAGCGCGTGATTAATAACGCTTTTGGTATTTTATTATCTAGGAAGAGGAGGATCGAAAGCGCCAGGAGAGGCAGCGTTTGGCTGAGCTCGCCAGGCAAAACCAGATCCTTAAACAGCAGCAGGAGGACCTGCAATGGCAGCTGCGTCAAAAAGTGTGTTTTCCATTTGACATCAAGGGGCCGTTGGGAGTGATGACTAAAGCTGATTCCATTTCACTGGAGACAATGATTGTGGTTACAGAAGTTTTAAGAAATTCATTGCAGAATGTGGATATGGTTTGGGAATTTAAAAAAAAACATGTCTGCTTTCTTTTTGTTGTTGTTGTCAACAGACTGTCCAGTCCCCCTCCACCCCCACTACCCCAAGGAGTTGGTCTAACACTGGGTCACCACGAGGGGGTGCTGCCAGGGCTAAATCCTCTCTACTGAGGTCCACCATGTCACAAGCTGGTAAGAAAAAATACTTTGTGTGTGAGAGAGAGAGAGAGAGAGAGAGAGAGAGAGACTGTGTGAGATTAAAAAAAAAATGTCTGTTTCCTTTCTCTCTAGCTTGCAGCCCCTCTAGTAGCAATGGTCTTCCAGTTATTTCTAATGTACGCTCACTGTCAAGCCCACTGAGGTATGACTTTGTGCTGTTTGTGATTCTAAATATATCAGTTTAACCTTGTTTAAGAAACATATTAACTGTGCTTTGTGTGCACTGCAGAGGGAAAAGAACACAGCCTGTTACTACACAAATAACACCCAAAAGACCTAGAGTCAATGCTCCAGTTAACGGCTTCCATCAGGATACCTCAGATACATCCACACCTGTGGATGTGAGCCCACTGAGCACCCCATCAGTCCCCGCTGATAATAATGATAGTGATGATACTGATGATGAGATTTTCATCGTGGAGACTGCCAGTACCGCCAAGCCAAAAACGGCAGCCTTTGATTTGAGTAAAGTGAAGACGGAGCAAAAGCAAAGTGATGCTAACGTCGGCATGCTGTTGGAGTGCAGCGATAATGCTGCTCCGGATGTCGCCTCGGAGACGAGCGTTGCAGGAACTGGTTCTGCAGGGTCAGCAGCTGTGGGAACAAGTCCCTCCCCAGCACCCCCTCCAGGGGTGGCCAGCACCACCACCCAGACAGAAGTAACCAAAGTGAAGGAAGAAGAGGGGGACCAAAATCAAACTGAAGGGGAGGAGAGAGCAGGGCAGAGTGGTAAAGAACAGAGTTCAGATATGGACATCGACGTCTGTGTTGAGCAAAGAGTAATTAAGCAAGAGAGCAGTGGAGACGCTTGCGGTGAGAATCAAGGAAAGCAGACCTTGCAGAACGGAGTGACACATCTGGATATAGAAGACTCTCCACTTCACCACCCCAGTATGATTGAGGTCCAGGAACAGCAAGACCAGCTCTTAGATCTCATGCAGGCTACAGCTCAGGAGAGAGACTCCTTTAAAGAGCAGGTCCATAAACTTACCTCCCAAGTGCAAGACATGCAGAGCAGACTGCAGGAGCTGTCTCAGACCAATGTAAAGAAGGAGTGTTCTCACCAGGCCAGCCAGACGGAGGAAATGGAGGAGGGGAAGGACTACAAAACTCTGTTTGAGAAGGCCAAACAGAAAGTCGATGAATTGATTAAATACAAAGAGGCTTTACTGGCAGCTACTGAGACCAAGCCCAGTACTGCCCAAGGTGAAGAAAAAGACATTGATGATATTGCACTACAAGTTGACCGTCTGGTCCGGGAACTGGATGAAAGAAACAAGGAGAGGGATGAACTGCGCTCACAGGTCAGTGTTCCAGCTGTATTTTGAGTTTCAAGTACAAGACTGACAATACTCTGACCTCCCCAGTCTGACGTTGGCTTTCATCCCCAATCTCATTTGTTATTTCTTACGGAAGATGTACATTTTTTAAAAACAGGTCACAAATATACGTTAAATTTTAAAAAAGGCTAAATTATTTCCTAAATCAGCTGAGCACTGTAGTTTTTAAGAAAATGTATGTCACTAAAACAGGAGTAAGTGGTGCATTTGTTAGGGACTATTTTCAGCTGCAGATTTAGTGCTCTACAGAGTATTTATGGCAGCAGCATTGTTACACATGCTTCCAAGTCTGCTTCCTCTCTACAACCTCACACTAATTATGATATTATACCCTACAAATCCAAACATGAATCTGTCTGTGCTCTTCATGTAAAACAAAGTAACTATAAAAAAAGAGTTATGTAAGGTTGTATGGTTATATGATATCATTATCTTTTGCCTAATTTACTCTATTTATATTCACTTTATTTGCTAGCCCATGTAGATTGTTGTGTACTTTTTTTTTGTTTTATTGATGTTGACCTGCTTACCCTCCCTCCTGTATTAATTTTCTTTTGTCCTGGGGTTTACTGTGCTGCCACCAGTTGGACAGTCTGGAGAGGGAAAGGGCAAACCTGGCATCCCAGTGTGAAGAGCTCAGGCTGAGCCTGCAGCAGCTGAGGGAAATTCAAGGAGGAAGCACAGCTTCAGACAGAGCTACTGATTATTCAGCACAAACAGATCCAGAGGAGGCAGGAGGGACAGATTCAAGCTCAGATACATCCAGAAGGTTGGTTTGTTGGAAAATCACTTTTCCTTTCATGTTGCATGAATTATCACTGAATTATCACTATCTCACAAAGCTGTTCATAAACTCGGTCACCCAGCAGAACAACGATGCAAATCTGATTTTCTCTCTGTGTGTCTCTCCTCTCCTCAGTTTGATTGAGCTTCGGCACAACATCGGGCGCCTTCTCGTCTCCTTTGTGCCTGCTCTGGACCTGGGCCAAGTGAATTATGAGTGTAATGTAATCGATGAGATCCTAGAACAGGTTCTCTTAGATGTGGAGACCATCACACCAGTGGGGCTCAGGGACAGAGCAATAAATGATTAAAGAAATCATCATCATTAAGCCCCTTGAGGCAAATTTTTGATTTGAGATATTGGGCTATATAAGTAAAACTAACAATCCGATCATAGACTTAAGTGCGGCTCTCCACCTGTAAATAATGAATACAGATTCCTATGAGTGTGGGAAATTAAGTCATATTTATTCAAAGGTGTGTACATGTTTACAGATTTTATATTCATATACAGTAAATGCAACACTTTATGTGCTCCTTTTCTTTATCTTAACATATGAAAACAATTAGCCAAAATACAGAAAAAAACAATAGAAATACAATCACATACAATCAAATACACTTTGCTCTTAAGTTTCTGGGTAGAATCATAGAAGTAACACATTTATCAGTCAACTGTATAGGCTCTGCATCTTATTTTGTTTCTGTTTCACAATAACAGCTGATTGTTTTCTCTTTGATTTGTATTGCAGCATATTTTATATGGATTCTGTCAAATATATTTTTATATTTCCCATCTTTGCTCTGATTAAATGCTCTATGACACAGTATCACTGGTATCCTTGTGAACCCTTCTTTTAGGACAAGCATAGAAGATAGGGCTGGTGACGAGCCTTACAGTCTGTTTCTGAGTGATACAGAGTGAAACTTAACTGAAAGAGTTATTAAGAATTGATTCCATTTTTTTTTTATTCCACAATATTAGGAATTTAAGTCCTTAAACAGGTTATGCCTGCTTGAGTAATGTTTAATAGGAAGCCATGATAGAGGACTGAGTCTGCACATTGTACCTGCTGGCAAATAGCTCTTCCTCTCTGGGCTGAAAGGATACTGTAAATGAAAACATGTAAGCTGATTTTAGACGTCATTGATGGCCATGCTACGTTTTCATGTAACTCACTGTCAAGTGTTGTAGTTATCTTGGGTCATGAATCTAATGGCAATGTGCTTAAGTGTCCAATGGTAGTGGCAGCAGCACGTGCATACAGAATCTCAATATCCAGTGTAGTAAATAGGATGTTGTATTGGTTGTGTTTTTATAGAAAATACCAGCTTTATGGCCCAAGACTTTGAAGGGACACTTCACAAGATAAAAAGTGTGGGGCTGACATATTGAAGAATACATTTCCATCACAATTCACAGAAAACTGAAAAGTTAAAATAGTTTATTACTGCATTCATCATTTAACAAAAAAGTCTCAATCAGAATCAGGTTTATTGCCAAGTAGGTTTTCACATACAAGGAATTTGAATTGGTATGTTGGTGCATGACAATAAACATAGTCAGGAGAAAAATATAAGAAAGGCTGAAAGCAAGTACTGCAAGTCGGAAGCATAAATTAAATATAAAATAGACAATAAAATGTCAAAAATATTATAAAATAAATATAAAGACAATAAGACTGTTATTTAAGTGAAACAACTACAGTTTTATGCAGGAATGTTTGCCAAGTAATGTGCAAAAGTTCACAGTAAAGTAAGTTGAAGAATAAAGACTATTTGCAACGTGCAAAATAGAGACCAAAAGATGTGCGTTAATGTAACGCATTGAGTCAGGTATGTAGACTGTGGACAAATGACAAGACAGTTTTACTTTACTTTAAACTACATATTACACACATGTTTAGTTTCGGTAGTGTTCTACTACGTAACCATAGATACAGTAAGAGAGAGCTGGCCAATAGTGGTACCCGATAGTCACCTCCCCTTTCCGCGTTTTCGTCCAATCACTGCAGCCTACTCGACCGGAAGTTTTGAACGAATCGTACGCGGGAAATTACTGTTCGCTTCAGCTGGACAACAGAGGAGGTAAAACGCTGTAATTTACTTCGAGATAACTTCAGTTCAGAGAATAAACAGATAAAACCCGGTCGTATTTGTAACGAACAGACTCGTTAGCTTACAGTAACCTATGTACACATATATGTGGTTTTGTTGTTGGTCCGCAACTTTAGCCGCTAATCATCCCAACAAACCCGCTACGTTTAATGCTAACGATGTTAGCTAGTTGTAGCATTCGTTTCCAGCTACCGTGTGGCCAAATTAGCTGTTTTATCGAATTCGTTTATTCGTTAATCCGCAATACAGGCTTCATATTGGACATCATGTAGAGGTAACGGTCTGTGTTAGCTGCTGAGCTAATATCAGCCCATTGAAATCTGTCTGAAGTATCACATTTATATGTTTTCCCTCCTGAGGTCGGTGTTGGATATAAAAGAAAATGAAGGTGGTAACGTGTGAGATTGCCTGGCACAACAAGGAGCCAGTCTACAGCCTGGACTTCCAGCACAGCTCAGATGGACGCATTAATCGGCTGGCCACAGCTGGAGTGGACACCACAGTCAGAGTGAGTGGAAAGAGAGGGATACACATTACTTCTGGTTAATGCAGTGATGAACCAACAGCTTTGTAAGAAAACAGACGTGTCTGACCAAGAGTCACTGTAATTACCATGCGATGTCAATCTGTGCACATGCATTTGTCTACAAAAGGGATAGTAAACACAAAGCAAAATCAAACTTAATGGTTGCAGCTGTATGAGCAAATGTGCAGGCCCAAAGAAGAATATTTTCTGTACATCATGTAACATCAGTAGTGCTTTCTTACTGAGTAAAACAATATTGCATTTCCATATTAACATACTTAATAAGACATTATTAGGGCCTTTTCCAGGACCATAAATGGGTGAATGTGTCATTATTTTAGTAATCAGATTTTTACATTTTTAAGCTGTTAGTATTACAAACCCACCAAAATACATCATACATCAATTGGTATGATTAAAAAAGCTGTAAAAATGTTTCTGGGCTGCAAATCTACCATTTGTAAATAAATAGTGGATGTATAATCAAATTGTAGTATACCATAAGCCAGGTTTTTCCTCCAACTGCCATTTTTTACAGTGGAGTTTAATGATTGACAAGTGAATTGCTTGCAAAACGCACCTTACAGATGTTTGCAAAATACTACTAAAATAAGTAAAAAGTAAGAATTATTTTTAAACAGTTCATATTTACCTGCAGATGTGGTATATAAGTCACAACTGTATACAGAGTGTGTGTTTAATGACCTTTTGCCCTGATGTTGATGCAGCTGTGGCGGGTAGACACTGGTCCAGACGGGAAGGCAGTGGTGGAGTTTCTGTCTAATCTCGCCAGACACACCAAGGCTGTCAACGTTGTGCGCTTTAGCCCCAATGGAGAGCTGCTTGCCTCAGGAGGAGATGGTATGTCGCACATAATACACACATGCAAGGNNAAGGCACTGGTGATGTTATTCTCAAAACAGAACAGGTATTTTAAAGTACAGTGGCCTTTAGTAATCGTGTGGTTTTTATTTGGTACAGATGCAGCGATTCTGCTGTGGAAGCTCAATGACTCAAAGGAGCCTGAGCAGGCGCCCATGTTCCAGGAGGACGAAGATGCTCAGCTCAACAAGGAGAGCTGGTCTGTGGTCAAGACACTAAGGTACACAACTCTGGCAGTTTCTATCCCATCACGTTAAAATGTTTTAATGACAATTTCAACCTCCTTTCCTTTTATTCTAAAGACTCTTAGGCTGTGTTCAGACTGACAATAGCACTGCAGCCTGCTTATTCATTTTGATGTGACCCCTTGGTTGGCACCGTGTGTGGTCCTGTCAAAACAGTTGAACCTGACTCAGCTTTTGCCGTAACGCAATTCAATGTCATCTAGCAGCGCACTGCATTGGCCGATCAATAATGCAAATGCACATTCCTGGTACATTACCTCGAAGGGGAACTGTGTAATTCTACTGTTCACCCTGCAATTGTCAAGACAGGATAAAAAGATTCCCACCTTGATGATATTTCAGAGTTGTAAAATCCTGTCCTGTAGTATTATAAACCACGTTGGAACAATTTTGGATCTGCTTTCTAGATAATATTTATCTTCTCACTGGCGTCCGCCCAATTTAGCTTACTTACAAAACTAACAATCATGTATCTCACACATTTCTCAATGTCTTGCACATCACTTAAAGTAATTCAGGTCAGACAAGTGAGACAGTTAACGGTTCAGAAGAGATCCATTACTTTGTTCTGAATAATATTTAATTACTCTGAGTATGGATCTACTTGTTTTGTCCATTTTGCTGTCTAATTATTTAAATTTATAGCAACAGTGAGAATTCTTATCATTTGGTTTGTCTTTAGGGGACAT
Organism: Oplegnathus fasciatus; assembly: GCA_003416845.1. Taxonomy (NCBI): domain Eukaryota; kingdom Metazoa; phylum Chordata; class Actinopteri; order Centrarchiformes; family Oplegnathidae; genus Oplegnathus; species Oplegnathus fasciatus. Next base: position 176,291 of record NTHP01000006.1, on the reverse strand, counting down.
ATAGAGGATGTGTATGACATCTGCTGGACACGGGATGGAAACTTCATGGTGTCTGGGTCTGTCGACAACACTGCTGTTATGTGGGACATCAACAAAGGTTTGCTTAGACTCATAGATATTTATGTGTATTCCACTAATTTTCTAATTAATCTGTTAATTCATTTGTTAACTATTTTAGTAAAATATGAGAGAGTATATCTTATTTTGGTTTTTGTATTTATAATATTGGTTGCAACTGTTTTTGTGTTTAGGACAGAAGCTGTGTATCTTGAATGACCATAAGAGCTACGTGCAGGGGGTGACCTGGGATCCTCTGGGGCAATATGTAGCCACTCTCAGCTGTGACAGGTAGAGAAACAGAGATTCGGACACCCTTTTTCAGACCCCTCATGGCCTGTTTATGGGTCTAATCTTCATTCAATCAATTTACTTGCTGTTGCCTAGCTAGTCACTGACAGTGGGGTTACAGTAGCTTGATGCTTAAGATGTTTTTATTTTTCCTTGCCTTCAGAGTTATGCGTGTGTACAGCACTCACACCAAGAAGAAGGCCTTCTGTATCAGTAAAATGAGCTCTGGGCCACTTGCAGAGGGAGAGGTCAGTAGAAATTTTGCTTTTGATGATACTCAGTTGAGTCTCTTCATTGTCTTAGATGTGATTCAGGTCTTGAATTAACAGCTTTTTTTAAAATCATGAACTCGATGAGAATTAGCCAGGTTTCTCTGCAGTAAAATTAGAAATTTTCATATTCTGTATAACCTTCAGCCAACCTAATGCTTACAAGCAGACTGAACCTAACGTCTAATTTTTACCTTTTGCGTTGAGATTATTCTGCATGAAATCAACTCTCTCCGTTCTCACTCATGCTCCTGGTTTGGCCACCTGTCGCCTAAAACTTGTGTATGATGCTTCTTAATATTTGTCTTACAATTCCCTATGTTTTGTCTTAAAATGAATGAAATTTTATTTTTTATTTTTTAATATCTTTAGAGTTCCTCTGCCCTGCTGCCATGTGAGTGAGACATGTAACGTACACGCTCTCAGTGCTGCGCTTCCCTTTAACTTTGCAGGTCAAGCAGTACAGAATGTTCCACGATGACAGTATGAGGTCGTTTTTTCGACGTCTTTCATTCACACCAGATGGGTCTTTCCTGCTCGCCCCAGGTACCTACACAGCATGCTCAAAATGTGACTTTTACCTGACATTTATCTGGTGAAAATTTAGTGTTGTAATATCCTAGTAAAGATAATTTATATAAACCAAGTTCCGTCTTCTGTTTTAACCTCAGCTGGATGTGTGGAGATCGGAGAAAACATCATAAATACCACCTACATCTTTTCCAGGAAGAGCCTCAAGAGGTACCTTTTGTGACGTGCTGTGGTATTTATAGTTTTCCAGAGTCAGTGTTGACTATATTAACACCAGTAACTGACATACAAATCTGTGTGTTTTAGGCCTATCGCCCACTTACCGTGTCCATCTAAAGCTACACTGGCTGTGCGCTGCTGCCCCATCTACTTTGAACTGAGGACCAAGAAAGGAGAAGGCATGGACATACACCCCATTAGTTAACAGACAATAATGATAATGAAGCCCTGCCTTTTTTTCCCACATGCACCCTTTATGTCCTTTTTGTTTTACTTGTATGTGTTCTTCATTTTGCCTCCATTTTCCCTCAACAGATGGTTCTATTCAGGCTCTTCCCAACGTATTCCAGTTGCCATACCGTATGGTGTTTGCTGTTGCATCTGAGGACTCCATCTTCTTGTATGACACGCAGCAGACCCTTCCTTTTGGCCTGGTGTCCAACGTCCACTACCACACACTCAGCGACCTTACATGGTAATCTAGGACTTTCTTCTGTTGTCTTCTTCTGTAGAAGCTTTCTTGCACAGCTAAACATCCTTTTGAACAGCTGTCCTTTGTGGTAATTAATTATGGTGTGTGTCCTGGACTTAAGTGATAGTCATTTTATTTGTATAGAGCTTTTCAAAAAGAAGAGTTACAAAGTACCTCACAGAGCTAAAATTACAGTTGGACAAGAATATGTACATATAAAAAGACGATGTATAAGAAATGAAATACAGTAATTTACAGACAAAGTGACATCATTTTCAGTTGACAGGGAAACTGGGGTTGACGTTTTTCACATTGATGAAAGGAATTGTCTATTTAGTTTTTTCTGTTATTCGACTTCAAACATCTTGTATAGCAAAAATCTTGTATTGTATTCAGACGTCTTGAACCATACTAGGAACTACGCCTATGTGCATTAAAAGCAGTCTTATTAGCATTTATTCATTTTTGGAAAGTGCATTATACCCATTCAGTTGATTTGAAATTCTGTCTCATAACAATACTCGCATGCCCATACGTACATTGAAACAGTTTATGGTCTCTATTACTGTTCCTGCCCTCCATACCGGCCAAGAAGAAATTTCTTCCTAACACGGTTCCAATATAAGTGATGGGGGACAAAATCCACAAACCTCCTGCTGTGCAGAAATAAAGCTATTATGAGGCTTCAGCAGAGGGAGGAGGGAATTGTGTACTAAGAAGATTGTAATTTTGGAAGATACCAACTTAATTTGAGCAATTCAGGCTGCTGAAGCTCCATATTAACTTCTGTTCGGCTTATATGGACAGGACGAATTATTACATTGACCAATAAATGTTTCAGTGTACATAAGGGCATGTCTGTCTATCCTTTAACACAACATTATTATTATTATTATTATTATTATTATTATTTAACATATTAGAAGGATGGATTTAAAAACTGTGTTTCATTCATGTTTTAACATGTTTTTCTATTCTCTGTAGGTCTCATGATGGTTCCTTCCTCGCTGTGTCCTCCACAGATGGCTACTGCTCCTTCCTGTCCTTCTCTCCTGGAGAGCTGGGCACTCCGCTGAAGGAGCCCCCCACCCTGGAGGTCTTTGCCCCAAACAGTGGTGTTGAGAAAAAGGGCAAGAAGTCGGCCAGGACTTCATCTCCTGTAACCCAGCCAGCAAGCACAGCCCCGACTCCCACATCCCAAACCAGCCTCGGCAAAGACGCCCCCGCTGTCACCCCCCCAGAGGAGAAGAAGAGCACCCCCAGTGCCAAGTCTAAACCTCAGCCCCGTAGGATCACCCTCAATACCCTGGAGGGCTGGGGGAAGCCCTCTACCCCCAAAGCCACAGCTCCTTCAGCACCTCAGACCCCAACATCTGCAAGCACAAGCGCACCCTCTACTCCCCAACCCCGTGTCGCCCCTCTCACCCCTACCAACTCCTCCACAACCAAGCCACGCATAGCCCCCCTCACTCCCTCCACCCCTAAAGTCGTCAGCAGTGCTAATACTGCTGGGCCCACTACTCCAAAGGGTACAACCACCCCAAAGGGGCCCACCCCAAGGTAAATGCAAAAGGAGTTGTCATGTTTGATTCTGCCAGTGAGCGAATGGCAAACTGGGAATTAGTTTATTATTATAACACCGAAAGTGTGAACCTTTGTACAGGCTGCAACTCATTATTATTACATTAATGATTAATCATTTAATCTATAATATTTAAGAAATTCAAGAAATAATCAGAGTCAGCTTTATTTGCCAAGTATGTGCGCACATACAAGGAATTTGATACCAGTTTTAAGTTGCTCTCAATGTACTTACACCCAGAATTTAGATAGAAATATACATACAGCTAAAAACAAGGACAACAAAGCTGAACAAAGATTGGTAAAATAAACATTTAACTATAGTGTACATACATGTAGGTGAAAATAGGTGTGTATATATAAATATACATAAATAGCAACAATGACCGACAACATACAATGTCTATATACAAGTCAAGTGTTCTGTACATTGTAAACCAATACAAATAGTGCAATGGAATAAATATTAAATGGCTTATATAATAGATTACTTTATATACATGAAGTAGGTGGGTATGTACAGTATATTCATGTGTTGGAAAATTTCATCATACAGTGTGCAGGATTTCTAGATGGATGATATGTACATGTTAAAGCACAGTGAGTATTTTAAACTGCAACTATATGATTAATAATTTGCAGGTAAGTGGATGTTTGAGGAATGCCATCTAAATTTCCCAGACCCCCCCAGGTGGTGTCTTCAAACTGCTTGTTTTGTTCAAAATCTTTCATCTGCATTGATATAAAATTGAGGAAAGCTGCTGTTCCTCACATTTTAGAAACTGAAAACAGATACTTTACATTTTTTGCTTGATAACTGACTTGAAATATTTATCGAATATCACACTAGTTGCAATTAATTTACCGTTAATCAATTAATCGTTTAAGCACTAATGCATATGATACTTTCTTCATGTGAACTGGTTGTGTGTTTTTCATTATGTCATTAGTGATCCACCACATTTCTGTCTGTTTTAGTTACTCATACCTGTAGAAAAGTGTCCACACACACACACACCAAAATTTCATGTCATTTAAGTGAGACATTTCCTGTGTTTGAGACGACATATCTACACTGTCTACATAATTATTAGTAAATAAGTAAAAAAGTAAGTAAGTAAAACTTTATTCATATAGTCCTTTTCAAAGCCAGGGTTACAAAGTGCTTCACAGTTGCAAAAAAAGACAATAAAAAGGATCTGAATAAACATTTAAATCAGAGTAAGTTGTAAAAGAATAGGAACAACTCAGAATGAAGAAGCATCAATAAAACTCCGTTGAGAATAAATAGGTTTTGAGATGAGATTTAAAACTCAACAGAGTTTCTGATGTGACCCCCAGAGGGAGACTGTTCCACAGTCTAGGGGCTAGAACAGCAAAAGCTTGGTCACCATGAGTCTTACTATGAACGGGACTCTTGCTGATATATGGTGGAGCCAAATTGTGCCGCCTTAAAAGTAATTAGAAGGATATTGAATTCAATCCTAAATTTGACAGGAGGCCAGTGTAGTGAACCCATCAACCGGATGATATGGGAACATCATGAAGTTTTAGTTGGTAATCATGCAGCAGAATTAATGTAATTTCTGTAACCGCACGATCTGCCTAAACTTTTTCATTCACTAAGGGTAACTGTTTAGTTGTACTGTAGGTGGTGTGAAGAATACAAGTGCTGCCTCATACAAGAGTACATATGGTAATTTATGGAAATACTTGGAACTATTCAAATGTGTTGTGACTGGAGTCTGAGGAAGTAACTGCACAGAGCGTACTGCATCCATCTCCCTCCCCTCTAATGATTAAAGTAACTAAGCTGATTATCTCTAAAGATGCACTTTACAGAGAGGAGTACTCAGAGTAAGAAAGCACTGTGTTCTTTAAAATGTGTTTTTTAAACATACTTTTAAGTATTCTTCTAAAAATTCAGGAACAATATAAATAGCTTTAAGTGGTTTGTGATGTTTTTGTTGGTTTACATGTGCTCAGCACTGGCAGTGAGAACAAAGCCCTGTCTGGTATGAGGGATTCGTTGGACCCCCCACTGACTATAAAATAATAATCACTCTGACAGACTGCCTGTAGACAATGGCAGGTCTGCACATGCTTTTGTATTTGCCTTGTATCTGTAACTTGGGACGTTTGCCTTGAATAGTTTTACTAACAGGCAACGAGTCAGAGGAACAAAAAAAGAGGAGAAATGAAGTGGAACAGTGATAAACATCACGAGTGTTTTCTGTCAATCTCATGCTTGATGCCTCTTTACCATTCATGCTTTTTCTATTTGTTTACAGGAGAGTATCTTTGACTCCCGTTGCATCCCGATCTCCAGCTGTTAGCTCACTCTTCCGCACTCCCTCCTCCACTGAGAAGGCCAAACATGGTTAGTGAGGGCAACTCCTTCATGTTGCAAATATCAGAAATAACAGAAGTTTTATGATTTGAAATGATCATGTATGATACTGATTCCTCCACCATCACTGACTCAATCACACAGTCTGATTTCTGTTGTGATCAGGGATGCACCAACCCAACCTTTTCTCTCCTAATACTGAGTCAGATACCCACCAGGACCGAATTAATGTAACTAAATGGCAGAATCAAACTTTTTAATGACACTGACAAAGAAACTGTCCAGGAACTGACCAATACTGATCCAGCAGATTGGATCGGTGCATCCCTAGTTGTGATCAGTGTATATCCCCAGAAACTGTGTTATTGTGCCACGATATGATATTTCAACAAATCCAACAGTTAAATGACATCTGCTGTGTGTATTATTTCTATAGCTTGGCAGAAAAGCAAGAGCTTAAAAACTTAACTTAAACGATATTACCGTTTAAATTTTGGGGCTTATTTTTTGTTTTGACCATCATTTCCACTGGGTATAATAAACTTGCACTCCCCAAAGTAATCGCTGACATCTGGGAACACAGAGACATGGTTACACTGAAGTCCAATGGAGCTAGAAACACAAGCAGTGTTGTAAACAAGCCAATAGCATCGGCTGATTATCCAAACCTCTTTGTTTAGAGGTAAAACTGAAAGGAATAATCCTTCACTGAACAGGAAAATTGTGTGTGTCTAAGGCAAGCACGCTAAGCCAAAGTTAAACCATTAAACCAGGAGGTGCATTTGTAAACTGTGATGGGTGTTTACAGTTTCGATAAAGAACTACAATTTGCTTTTGCTTTCTCTTTGGAATAAGTTTGGCTATTCATATAATCGTCTGACTGTTCATGTTTATTGCCTAGCCTGATTTCTTTGTAGCGATGTAACTGTGTTCACAGATCTCTGGTGAGAGAAATGGCCAAAACTATCAAAATAAAACTCAATAATTGTAGTAAAGTGGAATTATTCTGTAAATTTAATGAAACGAACTTGGAATACAACTGCCCTGGCTTCGGCATTTTCATTACTAGTATGATAACTAGTCAGTGTATTTCACTGTGCATATTGACTTGTTGGTCTGCTACATATTCAGACAAAGTGTCTTACATGTTCCAGTTTCTTACATAGCAGCAGAGGACATGCTCTATACAGAATCACGTATAACCCTCCTGTTACTGATCCCTTCATTTGTATTTCTCCAGAACGTCCTTCTCCTCCCACTGATCCGGTGTGCCAGCCTCCAGAGTCCAAACGGTCCAAGACCAGTGAGCCCTCTGCAAAGACCAGTGTCACCCAGGCTTAGTGTGTACTGGGAACAGTGTGGTGCTATGATAACAGAAAAGAGTACATACTGCAGAGGGTGACCGTTAAAGAAGCATGGATGTAATAACATGGTGCAATAGCACTGTGTTTGGGTTGATATTGTCTGTACTTGATCTAACTAGGTAAAGCTTTAACCTCACGTAATGTACTCGCTTATAAAACAAACTGCATCGCAATAAGTGTCCTTGAATTAATTCTTCTTTTAGTCGTGTGTGTGTGTTTTGTATCATACAGTAAACAGGTAATGAGATAATTGTATTATAGTTGATTTGATATTTAGATGCTTAAGTGCTGATGTAAAAAGGAAAAGTTCTGTCTCACTTTTAATCAAGAACATGTGATTGTGAAACTAAAACTGCGCTCAAATCCTGAGGAAGAAAGGAAAAAAAAGCACTTCGAGGTTTAGTGCTTTGTGAGAGCTTTAAATATACAAGAGTCTTAATTTGCTGAAGACTGTGGACCAGCAGCTTGAGTGAAAAGCTCAACATTGTCAAGCATTTAAGAGTCTTTTTTCATTGTTTAATAAAGGACGTTTTCATATACAGTGCATGTTTAAGTGGTTTGCAGTAAATAACTGTGGGATGATTCATGCTTTCTTGACTACAAGCAGCTGGCAGTTATGTAAAATGTTATTTTCTATGAGGAAATGATCATTCATACGCTGTCTTTGTATTAAACTGATTTGAAAGTACACATCTCTTGAGCCAAGTTGTAGCGAGGACTAATGAAGAATTAATGCTGCAGAGTTTGCTGAGTAGATGTGACTCCACGATATCCATGGCTGTTTGTCTCGATGTATTCAGGACTGTAGCCAAGATTTAAACAATTCTGAGGTCCAAAACCCCAAAAAGATTTTTTTTATTTTTCTTAAGATTTTTCAAATTTAATTATTCAGTTAACTGTTATATTTTCTAGACTTTTAATTCACTACACGATGGCTTAAATGCTCTCCACACTACCAGGAAAAAAACAGGTGGAGAAATAATGAATCTTTTGTCCCAAAAGAAGTCAAATTGAAACATAGTCTTCAAAATACAGCGATCATCCAGTAAATTACCCAGAACATGTAGGTTTTACTACTCCGAGGTTGATAAAACCCAAACCAGGGAGACAGAGGACATGACCTTCTTGTCCTCAGTGGTAGTCCTGAGTGTATTACACAGTATTTTATGCTTGCTTTGGCTCAGTTTTCACAAGAGTTTCGCTGTGCAAACCTTTTCATGCAAAGAGCCAAACAGACTCACCTTTAAACTCAAAATGCTGTCCTTGCATACAATGAGTAAAACACTAAATGGGGTGCTCAGAAAACACCTCACCTTAACCTGAGTTTCAATGCTTATAAATAAATGCATAGATCAGTAATTAATGCAGCATGTGTTAACAAGCATTTCTCCTTATTCTAACATCACCCTGATATGCTAATGACTTCAGCGGTAGAAAGAAAAAAGGAAATATTGTCTGCTCATTGTGGTTTAATGCTTTCCAGCATTACAATTTAGCTTGCTGTATTTTACATGATTACTAAAACTAACTATAGTTGCTATAAACTAAAAGTGATTGAAATATACTATAAACGTTGGTGTGTTGAATTAAAAACAAATGTGGTGTAAACAAACTGATGCAGTGCAGCACCACCACAGTCATTGTTCATGTCTTGTATAAATGAAGGATTTGCTGTGGTGTAACGTCATCGTCTGTATTTACAAACAGCATATTCAATTAATAAAATGAAAGTTTTCAAAATTCTTTGTAACTCTACATCGTTTTATACACTTCATAAATTGCACACTTCCCCCCAGTACTATTTGTATAATCTTTGCTTTTTTATGACAGTTTGACAGTGTATTCAATAATAACATTTAATGCAACAATGATTAATATTCATTAATGGCCATACAGTGTTGTGATGTTAACATAGGCTACTGGGTGATATATTCATTTGATATATATATTTTAATTTTCTGCTCTATGGGAGAGTTTGAGGCTAAATTTCAGAATGAAAAATGTAATTCTTTTGTGAAAATGGAGCCGAAGCAATTGTAAAAATGAATACTGTATTACAACATTTGTTACTGACATTGAGATGATACTGACAGCTAACATTTTAAAATCTGAAAACATTTGGTGGTATTTGTTGAAGCTGAATAACGTCAGGTCATTTATAGAGGATAAAAACTCGACAACCTTCACTTCATAGTGTCTGTGAGGGAGGTGTATCATGTTTAACTTGACTGTGCAGCAAGTGAAGCAAATACTGCGCGAACAACCTACCTTGCTGCGAGGGGAAGAAAACTAACTTGAGTGGCAGCTCCGTCGGCCAATCACATTCCGTCTGGCAGAAGCTCTTTAAAGCATCTGCTAATGGCCTTTGTCTGAAGGCGGGGATGACTTAGCTCGGTTAGGCTGCTGATCAGCCACAAACAGAAGGTTACGAGTTAAAAAAATTGGACTATTTGACCACCAGACTGGCTTTGCGGCAACGAGGGCGGTGTGAACTATGTCGGGTGTCTAACCGGAGCTTGTTGGGTCGCTTTTGAGGGGGACCCGGCGGTGATTTTGCAACATTTCGGGCTTACCGCGGAGACAACCTCGCTTTTAGGTCGTTTCAAGCGGCGATGCTGAGCTGATAGCTGCGTCATCATGTTGCTTCCGACTCGAGTTGGCGAAAAGAAATCTCAAGTTAACGCCAGCGGCGAGGCTGCCCGCCGACATCCAGCCCCGGAGGCCACTCCCGGCCCCTGAAATAGATGGAAGACGGAGTGCTGGTGAGCGGTTGGCGGTGAAGCCTGTTTACGTGGTCGCCGTGAAAGTGGCGACTTTACATCACTTGGCTCGGCGTTGTTGGCGCGAGACTCTCCTGGCTGCATTTATTATCCACACTTGGATGGACAGTCAAACATTTATGTGGATGTTAACGCAGCGTTAGAAACCGCAAAATTGTGCAAAAATAATTATGACCAAATGTTTTCCGGACAGAAAGTGCAACTGTATTGATATTTTAGGGATGTTAGCCACAACTGTTTGGATTAGTGAGAAGTGATGCCCTCACTGACAGCTAGGGTGCAAAGCAGTGAAGTGCTGCTGACCCCCATCTGATGGTGACTCTCTTCTTTAGCGCCAGTTGAGGAAAACAAGCTTTTGTAAACCACAATGAGAGACGTTACGGTTAATTTGAGCTAATTGGCTAATTTGTGTCAGTCCATTAGGACATGTCAGACTATTAGAAAGGTGTCAGAGAGTGTTTGTTGGGATTTATTGTGAGGTCGGTGGTCTGTTGTCTGCTGTCACCGCATCCACGTGGACTTTCAGGTAAAGTTTGGCTCCCAGCTCCCTGCCGAGACGCGCAAGAAGAGGGGGGGCAAAAGGAGCAAAAGAGGGGCTGAGTGTTTGATTACTTCATAGAGGAAGAAGCTGTGGTCCTTCTCAGCCTGGACAAAGTTACATGAGAATATAAAACCGGTTAAAATGGCCGGCGACTGCACCCACACCAACGCTCATTACGCGAACGCAGAGACGTTTTGTCCGTCCAAACCCTGGTCGGATGGAGACTGGGAGAGAGCCGGGGAGATGGAGCCAGCCGGGATCTCGAAAGGGCGTGGACCCCCCGCACGCTGGGCGCCCAACTTTGAGGTGATAGACGGGCTGCTGTACCGCAAGAAGCTGGAAAAGGGCTTCATCAACTACCGGGAGGTTTTGGACGAGGACCGGAGACATGAGGCCCTCTCCACCTTTCACCGGCGGAGGCGGCCTGGTCAGCGCCACCTCTCCCTGGAGGAGACCTACAAATGCGTGGCTGAAAACTACTGGTGGGAGGGTATGAACATCACCACCTACCTTACTTCTGACTTTATAGGACTGCATGTGGTTCCTGACTCTGTAAACCAACTTCTGACTGGTTACCTTATCTATGTCTAATTATCTCTTATTGTTAGGAAGTGTGGGCACATTTGAAACAGCCACACACTAATGATTGATTCAATCAAAGATCAAGAACTTACTCAGACTGCATCTTTAAAGATGTACCAAAAACCTGTCCTTTTTTTGCCTTTTATATTGTCTCACATTTGATGTTTTCTTCACAGGGATGTACTTCCAGATCAGAGATTTTGTCCTGGGTTGCCCAGAGTGTCAGAGCCAGCGCACTAAGAAAACAGAGGTAAGGGTCCGGCCTAGAGACATAGAGGCTGATCTGGCAAGTAATACTTGACCTGAGGTCATTTTCCTTCATGCTCCCATCAAACTTTTAGCTCTCCTTCATTTCTATTTTCTGCATCTCGCACATTTTAATTCGCGCTCTCTCGCTCTCATTCTCACTTAATCCTGCTCTCACACTTGGATGTCTCCTACAAGTGCCTTCTCACACGTTTTGATGCCTCTCTATCTGCTTCTGTCTTGCTGTCTTTTTGCCTCTCAGGAGCTGGGTGGCAGAGGATGTGTCACAAAGACGATGGCGTCGCACAGCGCTGACATGCTGAGCAAGCTGAGGAGTCAGCGGGAGGCGGGGCTGTTCTGTGACATTACCCTGCGGACTAACGGGCGATCCTACTCGGCCCACAGAGCTGTCCTGGCGGCCGTCAGCGATCACTTCCAGGAAATCTTCACAGAAATGGACTCGAGCATGAAAGCAGACATAGATCTCACCGGTAAGATCAGATGACTAAAGGCCAAACTAACACTAGAAAACATCACTGGTTGAGCTCTGTTTCAGTTTAGGGGCTGGATCTGAGACCTGACTGAGCCTACACCTTGTCCCCAGACGAGTCAGTCCAGCCCCACAGACAAACAAAACGATGCATTTGGGCATTAAAGTGTTCCTCTTTGATTTCTGAGTCAATATTTCCAAGTTTATTACCAGAAAATGTTCATCATAGTACGTCAAAATACTAAACTGTGTGAGAGTTGTGATGTTTTACTTCCATACATGATGGATGACTGGCACCTAGTTAATAATAGGGGGCTGTATACTCCATCAGAACTGCTCGTCGGATGGTCGAACAGCCTCTGAAACTAACTCCCCCCCACACCTTTCCAACTTCCGATAATGTTTGGAACTTTCAGTAACCGACAATCTGCAATTAACACCCACGTCACACAGCAATTGGCCACATGTGTGGAGGTCAAAAAAGTAATTACGGTTTGAATTCTCTCTGTACGTCTTTTTTTTCTTTATTTCTGTCACTTTTTGTATGTACTAACTTGTGCAACGCTATGAATGCCTTCCAGGAGAGACTGTTTGAAAACTCGTGCCATTATCCTCATATCTAAACAATTATTCTGTCTCGCCCCTCTCCATGACTGTCAGATTTTCACCCCACCTTCGAGCGTAGCCATTCGGAACAACTTTAAACACTTTTGCCTTCCGACGTGGTCGTACAGCACGTTGTACAGTCTAGTGCTTTTCTAGCACAATTATTCAATTATCAAAATAGTTGCCAATTCATTTTCTGTTGATCAACTAATCAGGTAATTGACTAATCTTTGCAGATGTAAATGATCAATTTGATTATAATCAACAGTAATGTCTTGTAATTAACATGTCCAGGCTAAAACCAACAGAGGAGTTGTTGCCTGGTTTCCATTATTTAGCTCGTGCAGTGGTCTGTTGGTCTCGTAGGTCATGTGATACATTTATCAGTGACTGATGGCCGTCTGAATGTAGTCACATGACAGTTCCTGAGAGAGAAACCGAGAGCTACAGATGATACATGGTCTTTCAGGCAAAAGGAGTTGGAGGATCCAGACCCTGAATTAGGACACAGCCATAGTCTGTCTTCTCATTTACTTATGTCTTTGATGTGTGTCGTCAGATAGGAGCAGAAATGGCCCTGATTAAAGCCGTTGTTATATTGTCTCCTAGTCTCCACCATCAGGTTTACACTTTGCTTCCACTCTGCCTGCTGTGTCTCTGATCCTCTGTTTACGCCGAGTCACTTTCATCTCACTCACTGATTGACCAGGGTTCAGCATATCTAATATGCATATCTCCCTTTTCTTCCCCCAGGTTTTAGTGAGGACAGCCTTCTGTCTCTGCTGGATTTCTCCTACTCCTCCACTCTGTGTGTTCGCCAGGAGGACCTACCTGAAGTCTTCGCCATGGCCCGCCACCTGGGCATGTGGCCTGCAGTGGAAGCCTGCTCTGCGCTCATGAAAGAGCAGGAACAGCAACTCCATCCTGGCAAGGGCTTTACCTCAGCCTGTGCTGGTGCATGTCATGAGCATCACCGCCAGCAGAGGGAAAGCAAAAGGAAAAGGGTTTTTGGATTACAGGACAATATGAACGACAGCTTCAGTCTACGACTGGATGCATCGGATGAGTCTTTTGAAGGAAGTCCAAGGCGCAATTTGCGCAGGATGCCGAAACCCCAAGGCCACAATGGTCTCCCTCTGAGTCCCTCACACAGGATGAAGCTCATGGACTTCAAATCTCCCTCTTCCAAGAAAGCCACTGCACCTCGAAATGCCATAGCCTCCCCACAGTCACAGAATTACTCACCCATATCACCGTCAAACACTCGTCTTCTCCGCTCCACTCCTGGGGCTGCCAAGGAGGTTCAGAGATTGCTACCCATGATGGAGACCCCTCGACGAAACAGAAAAAATCACTCTATCACCCGGATCTCGTGCGCCTCCAGATTGAGGCCCAGCGCTGTGTGCAGCCCTGTGAGGGTGAAGCAGGAGGTAGAGGGGGTTGGAGAGGATGAAGAGGATTTTGCGAGAGCACAGGAGAAGTACAAGCTAATGAATGTTCTTGGCTTGCAGAGGACCGCCCTCCTCCCCAGACCAGAAGATCTGATTGGGTGGAGACAAAAGAAGCGACTGAGGAAACTGAAGGCTAACAACTATTCACTGACCAAACGGCGGAAACCACGCTCCGCCTCCCCAGGACTACCGTACGGGAATGTGACACTGTCACTTCCCCTTTGTAACCCTGTTAACACTCGCCTCCTCAACAAGTCCGGAAAGACCAAGCCTGTGGGTCCAGTCTGCATGGAGCAGATGACAGCGAAGAGGCCAAAGACAGTCCCGCGACATGTCCCTCCAAGTGACAGGAGCATGCGAAGTAAAGGTGTGTTACCAGACATGTTCCAGCCCGCATCCAGGCCTTCGTTCGGGGGAAGGGAACTTAGACGATCTGTGAGGAAGGGTGATGGTGTCCACCTTCCTGCCCAGCAGCCTCTGCGACGCAACACCAACAAAACTCTAGTGAGAAACACAGTCAGGATCAAATCAGAACCAGCTGAATACTCTATCTCAGGTCTCCCTCATCAATCAAACAATCGCCATGGCCACACACCTCACAAATCCCCACCTTCCCAGAGGACGCAGGCCAGAAATAAGGTCACTGTAGAGACGGTCAAAACACTGCGTTACAACAGCAGCCGACCAGCAACAAAGGCCAAGCTTAGGCGGGGCTCCACAAGGGAGGTTGAGAAGACAAAGGTGGGAAGCCAGGGGCTGAGGGGGGTCATGGACACTAGGCCGAGAGTGAAGGTTAATGAACCTGGTGGGCTTCAGTTTTCGGAGCACGCGCCTCCGCCGTCCATCTACAACCACCCTCTGTACAAAGTCATCAAAGAGGAGCCAGCAGAACCCGTGCCAGTTGTTGGACCTTTCTCTGATCCTCCGTCGCCAGACCTGGGCAAGCGCCAGAGCAAGCCCCCCATCAAATTACTGGACTCAGGCTTTCTGTTCAGCTTCTGTCGGCCAGCTGGGGGGCCGATGCCAGGGCTGAAGAAAGAGGAGGAGAGCGTGGATATCTGCTTAACACGCTCTGTATCACAAGTTGGGGAGAAATTTGGAGTGGAGGAGTCCCCCCACAGGGCGCTGAGAGCCAGGGGGCCCCCCGCCCTGCCTGTGGTGAAGAAAGAGAGGGAGGAGAGGAGCGTGAGCCAAAGCAAGGGTCAGAGACCCAGGCCAAACTCCCGAAACAACACTCATCACCTGGCCAAATCTGCCGGATCGAAGGCCACACGGACCATACCAAAGGTAGATGGAAGGGAGGGGAGTGATTTATGACCATAAACCATCCAGGAAAAGTGCAGTAAAGGAGGAACACTGTAGAAAAGCATCTATCTCAGCATTTATCTCATTTTAGCTTCTCATTGCTTACTTTCATCTAATCATTTGATTTTGCATGTATATGATGTATCTTGCATCTACAACATTAGAATAAACATAAATGCCCCTTTTCCTGCATCTCCAGCAGCAAGGTAAACTCCACCCTCTGAACAGCAGGAGCTGTGTCGTGCAGGATGCTGTACGTCGGGCTAGGCTAAAACAGCTTAGAGGGCCTCGTAGTCAAGCTCCCAAAGTCCCAAAGGCGGCCCATACTTGTCCGCAGTGCCCAGCCTCCTACAAGGACTGTGATGCTCTAATCATGCATCGCCTCAGGCACATCGAGGGCAAGCACTGGCCATGTCTGGTAAGCACTGGCTCTCCTAAATCTTAACAACCTAGAACTACACAATGCCTAAGGATAGAGTCCTGGAGTAGCAAAAATCCTCGCATTTTATTCCCATCAATGTACCATGTGAAAATCCAATCGTGTGGTGAGACAGAAGACAGGTACACCTCTTCTGAGTGAACTGGTGCTCTGCTAAAGTGCAGAGTCTATGGCACATTGTTGTAAACTCCTGGTCTAGACACTATGGTGCAGTAGTGGAAAGTAATGAAGTACATTTACTAAAGTAATGTATTTGAGTACAATTATGAAGTACTTGTTCTTGACTTGTGTATTTCTATTTTATGCCACTTTATACTTGTACTCCAAAACATGTCACAGGGATATATTGTACTCTTTACTCCACTACATTTATCTTTACTCCACTACATTCATCATACATTTATTTAAGCTTGTAAAATGATTAATTGCTATAGATTAAACTACACAGTAGTCTAAATAGTGTAGTAAATTAATCAGTAACAATTCAAATATTTAAGTGCAAACAGATTCTGTGCCGGAGCTATTCTGCAGAGTGAGTACTTTTATGTTTGATTCTAAACTACATTTGGCTGATAATATTTCTGTTCTTTTACTGAAGTACAATTTTAAATGTAGAATTTTTACCTACAGTGGAGTGTTTTTAAATTGTGGTATTGCTACTTGTACTTAGAAGAATAGTTTGACATTTTTGGAAATACCTTATTCACTTTCATGCAAGAAAATTGATACCTCTCATGTCTGTATGGTAAATATGAAACTGGAGCCAGGAGACGGTTAGCTTAGCTTAGCACAAAGTCTGGAAAAGGGGTGAAACAGCTAGCCTGGCTCTCCAGTCTCCACTTGGTTGCCTGGCAACCTCACAGTGACGACAAAGCTCTGGGAAGGTGCACTTTGTTACACTTTGTTCTTTGTATGGATTATGTTTAAAGATGCTGGTAGGCAGAACTTGTTACCTTCAAACGGTTTCCCCCTGTCACCAGTCTTTATGCTAAGCTAAGCTAACCAGCCACTGGCAGTAGGATCATATTTGTCGTACAGACCTGAGAGTGGTATCAAGCTTCTCATCTAACTCTTGGCAAGAAAGCGAATTTCTCAAGATGTCCAACTGTTCCTTTAAGGAAAGAATACATCCACCGTTGCTCAAACTCAAAGCTTCTCCGTAATCCTCTTCTGTTCATTTCTGTGCTGTTAACCCTTTGTCTTACCCACTTTACTGCGTAGCTCTGCAGCAAGACGTTCTTTCGACTGAGGAATGTACGGAACCACATCCGCACCCATGACCCGAAGTTGTACAAATGCCGGAGCTGCATTGTTGCCGGTTCCTGAGGCAGCTGGAGGGTTCACTCAAGCGGCGAGACTGAGGTGGGTGAAAGTGACACCTTTCAAGGCTGAGCTACACTTAGCTGAATAGCTAATACTCTTCATGCTTGGTTTGCACATCTGTTATCTGATGCTGTCTAAAAGTGAAGTTTTAATTGTCGGGAGCGCGCAGATGAGCATGCGTTCTGCTGTCACCCTTCAAACTTCTTGCAGAAGCAGCTGTCAATACACTACAGTGCACTGTGATCACATGTGTTCAGCATCTGCATTGATTTTCTTTACCTCGTCTGTTTCTTAACGCTTGTGTTTATTTTCCAGGATGAAGGCTGTCAGTGTCTGACACCAGCGAACAGGTTGAAGCCAGAGGCACGTGATCGATCAGCAGCTTGTACATAATGCATCCGTCACACACGAGCACAACGGTCCGCGGAAAGGCATAATTACTCTGATTCTAATCATTGCCGTCGTCTATGATTGCCAATGTTATTTAAATAACCAAACCGAGGTTGCTGGTCCTGTTTGCGTTTCCGTAGCTACAGAAGGTTAAACTTGAACATTACACTCAGGGGGCGGGGAATGTGATGCCACGGTATAAAGTGATTGAACATCACGGTTGTGTATAAAATGAAATGTAAAGTGATTGTTATAACTATTACTGCTACTTATTGTTATCATTATTTTTCTATGTATAGATGAATTTTGAGTGCACTTATATCATAGCTTATGTTGGAAACCTAAGAAGTGGTAATGAAATTGAAGGTTCGGAGTCCACGGCGGGAATACTTGAAGTGATGTAAGCGCTGGAGGGAATACTTGAAGTTGGAGGGAGTCTCAGGCGCGAGACTGTCCTTTGGGTGTTTCAGTGGGTCTTTGTCCTTTTTTGGTGTGCTAACTTTTAAATGACTTGACTAGTCTGTCCCTCCTTTCGTATTGATCTGCTAGCCTCACAGTCAACGAGTCGGGGATTTGACTCGGGGCTGATATGGTGACACCACTGCATGTGTATTTGCAGGCCGTTTGTAGTCCACTGTCTTTTCTAAGGCTGCCAATTTTAAAAAGGGAAACATGTCTCATTTTTAATGTGAATTTCTGTATAGTAATCAACACAGCTGTGTCATTACAGATGTTTTATTGACCTCCTCTTCCACTTTAATCCGAAACAAGACGCCCGTCGTCTTGTTCTACTTCAAACTCCCCTCCTGCTGAATAAATGCAATGTGTTCACATAAAGAGATGTTTATGTTTCACAAATTGATTTTAGAAAGAAATGAGCTGTCACTCGCTATCTGTTAAAAGACTGAATAAATTTTTGCTTTTTATATCTTGTTATTCTTGCTTTAATTACATGTTTTTTATATGTACTGTACACTGACAGAAAGAAACAAAGGGTAGTGTGGCCAGTGTGACAGATTTCTGGACTATTAAATCAAGGTTATTGTCATGAACCAAAATATAGAGACAAATTGTATAGAGTTGGGAGTTATTTTCAACAAATGTAGCCATGTCACAAGAAGAGTCAACCTAAAGTTGAAGAGGATCCTCTCTGTTAAAGATTAATTTGTTTTATGGCCAAAAATTGACACAACTTTTTACTTTTTAAAACATTTTTTTTACATCTTATATAATGTAACAGTAGGTGTCATGTTTTCAGTTGTTCATATAGATCATATACAGGAGTACAGCTGAAACAACTCATTACTATTAAAGGTGGAGTCTACGATTGTGGAAAGCCCTGATCGAGGTGAACTTCATTCAGAAAACAAGCATTTTAAAAGTTGTTTGCTTGTCGTCTTGCGGACAGACCTGACAGAGCATGAATTCAAACTTTTTACACATCGGCATCATGATGTAGTTGTTTCGGCATCCTTTTGATCCGTTTATTGCAATTAAATCGCAGCAAAATCTGTTTATTTTGGGATCACACTGCTGTAGTCAGCCAGATTAATTCAGCCAACGTGTGACTTGCTAGATGAAGTGAATATTTATTGATTTTGACACACCAATTATGAAACTGCCACTCACCGGAGACAGATGGAGAGGCGAATATTCAAAATAAACACAAGTGATCCTGCAGTCAAGCTCACTGTTGTCCTGTACACGAGCACGAGTTGGGTGGCCCAGTCCGAGCCACTCTGTTTCCCATTTACAGAGCCAGGGCTGTGTGTGAACACTGGATGTGTTTTTTCAGCGCACACAGAATGGACAGCTAGCGGACTGAATTTGACAAGTGTTTTGGATTAGAATTGCAGACTACACCTTTAATCAACTATTTTGATAATTGATTAATCATTTATGTATTTGATGCCTTTCTCTGTCTTGTGTAGTATTAAATCGAACATGCTTGAACTGTTGTTCGACCAAACAAGCCATAAGAAGCCGTCACCTTGGGCTTTAGGACATTTTTCACCATTTTCTGACATTTTGTAGTCCAAACAATTGAAGAAATAATTAACACATTAATAGATAATGAAAAGAATCACTACATGCAGCCATATAGGGGAGATAATTAATCTGGAGAAAAGTGATTTCCATCCAAAGTCTAAATTTTATGACTTGTCTACTGCGTACATACTCAAACCTTACAAAGGTGTAGTGGTGGTGATGAGACCCTGGATAGTCTGATGCATCTGCAGTGGGTTCAGCACTGCGTTTATCCAGTCAGGAGGAAGATGAGGAGTTTCGTCTGGGGAGGTTGTGATCCAGGAGGAATGAGGAAAAGCTTTAGGCATGAATCACGTCTTTGCATCCTTTCTGACTGACTCATCTGCAGCAAAAAATAGAGGTCTTTGTATTATCACATGTGCAGCAAGACAGGATGAAATACAGACTCATGTTCAACCAATTAAAGGTGAAACTTTGACGATCCCTCTGGGGGACGTTTGGCCATCACAGCAATACACTGGAACAGGAAATGTACAACAATGATAGGTAGTAGTAGGCAATACTACAAGCGATAGTATTAGGATAAAAGGAAGAAAAGACTAGCAACACAAGAGATTACAACATGAGGACTCAAAAGTCTTGAAAAGCAGTGAAATCTGGCATACTGAGCTGTGGAATGAAGCAGCAGTAGTTCAGTGAGGTGACCAATACATGTAAAATATGGAAATAAGACACACTAAATGTGTGAAAATTAAGACTATTCAATAAATGAAATTAAAGATACTAGATATCCAAAAATATGCATGAATTTGGGGAAATATATGTAGGTGTGCAGCATTTCTCGCCTAAATAAAATGTGTTCAAATTACAGATGTAAATCACATGTACAGAACAGAAAGTGACATGGCACATTTGCATTTTATTCTCATTAATATTAGCATAATAAGAAAACATTGAAGGATGGAGGGTCATGTGCAGGAAAATTGCTTAACAAAAAAGATACGGCAGATAAGAACAGATCAGAAATAATGCAAACAAATAGAGTTCGTATGGACAGTACAGACATCCTTGAGTTGTTAAAAGAGGTCTGTGACTGGGGAGGTGCTGAAGGTGCTGCAAGGAGTAAATGCTCATAATGGAAGGTGGGAGGTCTCAGATGGAGTTCAAGTTAAATCTCATCCTCCCTCAGTAACTGTCTCTACATTCTTTAGTCATTTGTTTATCCCACCTGCCTCTTTATGGAGTGAAATGAGTCTCAGTACTAGTGACAGATGCATGAAGTTCATTATTCTAACAGCATTTCCTTTTCAAATGCTTCTTGTGCATGTAAATGTCTGAAACACATTTTATGGCAAGAAGTAGAATCTGCACACTGCTCTTTGCTCCCATGATCATTTTAATTCATTTCTGCTGTGCAAAGTTTCAGATCCTCATCAGGCACGAGAAGAAGATCTGATAGATCAACAAACGGCACAGCAACAGTGCATAAAAATGATTGTGGCAACAAAGAACAGTGTAGAAAATCTATATTCGCCTGCTTGGTCCAGCATCTATTGAAGTTTTTTGTGACTTGTTCCTCCAATTAAAACCACTTTTTAGATATCTTTTTAAAAATTTTTTGCATTCATTTACAGATAATCAAATCTGCCTGCACGAATCACATGACATGTTGCAATTATATGTGGGGTTTTGACACCCCGTGATCCATAAATGCATGTTGTGTTTAGGTGCTGGCGGCTCTGTAACTAAATATCAACAAAACTTAAGCTTTTTAAACATGTATGTGCACACAAACTAAAAAATCAAATGTAGATACACTCATGCATTTTATTCGTTTGGGGCTATTTTTGCATTCACAAATTGCCTCATACACTTGTACTAATTTCTCTCCATACTTCCCAGCACCCTACTTTGAGCACAGCACAGAGGACACATGTTGAAACCTCAGCGTTTGCACAAGGGTCTTTGAGGCAAGTTGCTGAAACCCGAACCGCTCTGCAGCTGAATCTAGCTCTCGCAAGCTGCGAGAACGAGGACGAGTCAAAAGAGAATTTTTCAGCACAGAAATCTCACTGGTGTATTTGCTGTAATGAGAATGCTCATCAAACCAGACAGACAGAGGCAGCAGGGACTTCTTTGTTCACTCTGTGTTACAGTCAGCAAAAAGCACCACGATTCACATTCATATTTCTCTCTGCTTTGAGTGATCACTTCCCATTTCTGTGATTGTTCTGGTTTCACTGCCAGCGTATTCATCACCAAAACCAAAAACATATGCTTGTTTCTGTATCTTATTCTGACTCTGATTTCAAGTGAATGAACAGCCATTTTGCTGTAATATTGCACAGGTATTGAACCGGTGCTTATCCAACTTAAAGTCTGTTTTGGTGCCGCTCTGAAAAAAACATGTGTTGCTTCATTAAACCAACAGTACCCAAACCTGACACTAGATGACAGCCTACACTAATGCATAACAAAGGCTGCTGGGTAACAATAAGACTACAATGCAAAATGGTTCCAGCCATATCAACCCCTCCAGACGCCCCCAGTGTGGAGTATCTGAGAGCGAGGGAAAAATTACAACTCAGGTCAGTTTATTTATGAGCACATTACAACAAATGTTGACCAAAGCGCGAGAAGGATGTGACTATTTCTTCTTCTTAGATTTCTGGCTATAAAAATAAATATTAATTACCTTCATGTTCTTACATTTAATTACCCCTAAAAGCAGGCATCACTGCGACAATTATAAAACTGATAAAACTGCGAAAAAAGGAAAATGATTGTGGTTTAAGCTCAAACTCTCAAAAGGTCAATGACCCTGTTTGTGAGTTGTGGCTTTGAATCAACTTGTCTTTGAGTGAGCAGTACACAAAGGTGGTACTGCTAGTATGGCACTGCTTGTGCACAGTGAAGACTAATAATAGTGTGTTGATGTTTGCATTAATGAATTAAAAAGGCCAAAAAGACAGTATGTTGATGTTAAGCCCGCAATACCATTAGCCTCAATATCTGTTGCAGCTTATTATAGAGTAAAACTCTCAGTGCCTTCACACTGCAGCATTAATCGGGGGCCTCGGTATACTTTTTCAGACTCATAACCAGCAGGGCTTACTTGGGTTACCCTTGTCCCACCAGCGCCTGCATATGTAGGCTTATGTGAGTTTAGGGAGCCATGGAGAGTACGCCCAGGAACAGCTGACAATTTATGCTAGTGGGGCCCCCACATTCTCAGAGAGAGAGAGAGAGAGAGACAGAGAGAGAGAGAAGAGGGGGGAGGGAGGAATGGGGGAGAAGGAGAGAGGACAGGAGAGAGGAGGAAAAAGAAGGGGGGATGGAGAGAGTGGAAAGGGTAAAGAGTGAGGACGGGTGGGAGCAGAGCAGACCTGGGTTGAAGGGGTGAGAGAAAGAGAGAGAGAGAGAGAAAGAGAGAGGGAGAAAAAAAGGGGAGAGAGGGAAGGGGAGGCAGTCTTGTTTGTAGCTTGTCAGCAATTGCTTGAGACAAGCTTCCCCTCCATGTGTGAAAGCTACTTGGCAGGAATGCTTGGGCCGTACCAAGTGCAGCCAGGCGAGAGGGGGGTTCCACAAGAGGAACAGACCCGGATTGAGGAGCCAGTGTGTGGCTGAAGTAATCCTTCGGCGGTGTCGGCTCTTTGATGTTGTATCTTTGTGGATATGTGTGAGAGTGTGTGTGTGTGTGTGTGTGGGGAGAGGAGAGGAGAGGAGAGGAGAGG